>JAGFNQ010003577.1:344592-750222 GCA_024364735.1 Boesenbergia rotunda
TTAAATTTATTTGAAAAGAGATATTTGAATCTAAATTAACTGAAAATTTGTGTTAGATTCGAATTTAACAAAGAGTAAATTGAATTTGAATTTCAAAAATTGGCTTCCAAGTCTTGGCAAGGCACAAGGCCTTCTTTGGCCGTAGCCTTATTGGATCATCAACCCTTTCCTAGACAAAGCCTTTTAATGAAATTTCATTTTCAAAATTAATATTTGAAAAAGTTCTGGTCTAACTAGTTTGGATTTTGGATCGGTAGCTTCGGCTAGTTTCACCAGTCTAAAGAGACCAAGTGAACTTGATCTTATTAGAATTGGTTTCCCTAACATACTATCATCTCACCTCCACCCAATACTATGTTTTCAAATTTCAGTTAAGTTTGTTCAGTCCTTATACTAACCTAAGTCTAAGCATGGTAAATTGCAAAAATTTAAATAAACAATCAGTCAGGCAAATTTCAATCAAGAATAAAATTCTATCTAACAATAAATATTGTTTTCAATTTGGCTCCCCCTGGACTATAGCCACGATAATGGTTTGGCAAGATTTGGCAAGATGTGAATCTTATCCTTGGGGATCCAATATTGATTTGATCCAGTTTGTTGGTTCAGGCATAGTTTTGGTACCCATGCCTGAATTTTTGGTCTGGACTGGTTCAGTACAGCAAAGTAAGACCTTTGTCGGGATTTGGTTCTATAGCCAAGTCCGGATCGATTTAGAACGGACTTTTGTTTTCCAAGAATCATGTCAAGATTCTTGGAACCAGAAATAAATCGTTCTAAGGCAGCTCTAAGATCCTTATCCTGAGTTTTCTGGGAGGAGTTCTCGTTTTCAAGTTTTTCAACTTGAGTAGGAGTTCCTTCTTCAACTTTCTCGGTTAAGGATTTAGAGTCAGCTCCCTCTTTCAGGAGTTTTACTTCCTGTCGGAGGGATTCGACTCGGAGTTTGGCTTTCGCCAAATCTCGAGAAAGATAAGAAATAAGATCATTTAATTGACTTCTATTGAAACCACTTACCTTGATTTCCCGTCTTCTGAAAAGGTTAGTCTGCCGTCGTCCTCTTCTGATTCTGACTTGGTCTCGACTTCTTCTGAGGCGGTCAGGGCTAGTAGGTTTGATTGGGGTGCTTCTTCTTCTTCATCTGAGGAAGATTCGTCCTAGGTTGCTTGGAGTGCTTTCTTTTTTCTTGTCTTCATGGTTTCCTTCAGGTTTGGACACTCTGTCTTGTAGTGGCCCTTCTTCTTGCACTCGTAGCAAGTCACGTTGGGCTTGTTTTTGTCGTTTGTGGGTTCAGCTAGTTCGTCCTCTCTTCGGTTAGCCTTCCTTCTGTTGGTTTGGTTCTTTAATTCTTTATAGTAGCTTCGGGCCAGTCGGACCAGCTTAGGTCGATCTCTTTCTTTGTCTTCTAAGTCTGAGTCTGAGTCTGAGTTAGACTCGGGTTCAGGTTGTGGCTTTTTCTTTGTTGTCCTTCCAGTTCTTCCAGCAACAAAGGCAATACCTTTCTCGGCCATATTGCAGTTAGTCTGTTCATGAAGTTCTAATTCGGAAAATAATTCATCTAGTTCAATTTTTGAGAGATCCCTTGAAACCTTGTATGCATCTACCATAGATGCCCACAAGGTGTTTCTAGGGAAAGCGTTTAAGGCATACCATATTAGGTTACGGTTTTCGACCTTGTGACCTATAGCGTGAAGACCGTTCATCAATTCTTGGATTCGTGCGTGAAGCTGGGCTGCTGTTTCGTTGTTGGCCATCTTGATGGTATACAATTTGTTCAGGAGCAGATCTCTCTTACTGATCCGAGTGTCTGATGTAACTTCGTGCAGCTCGATCAGTTTTACCCACAGCTCCTTGGCACTGTTGAAGGGGCCCACCCGGTTCAGCTCCTCTTTTGTTAAGCCACACTGGAGGATCTGAGTCGCCTTTACATCTGCTTCGATTCTTCGTTTTAGAGCGATGTCCCACTCTGTGTAGATTTGAGGAATTCCTTCAGCATTTGTGGGTATCTCCAGTCCGGACTGGATGATGATCCACATGTCCATTTAAGTTTTCAGGTGTACCTCCATTCGACTTTTCCAGTAAGAAAAGTCTTCTCCACTGAAAAGTTGAGTTCTTGCGGTGCTGAAGCCTTCTTGCATGGCCATTTAATCTGAAAAGAAATAACTAACAAAAAAAATTTCCCAAGACTTGGTCGTGGATTAGTAGTGCGGGATAAGGAAAATAAAATATCGAGGGGTGTTGCACCAACCTCGATTAACGAGAAAAGATTCGAACGAAAAATATATTAGAATAAATTCGAACGAAAGAAGAAAAAAAATATTAGAATAAATCCGAAAAATTTTTTAAACTGATGGTTGCACCAAATTTGAACTTCCCCGCTCTGATACCACTTGTTGGATCGAGAGAACCGATAGAGGGGGGGTGAATATCGGAAAGCGTTCGGATTTGAGATAGAGAAATTGCACAGCGGAAGATTAAATAAACAAACACGCAAACACTGATATTTTTACTTG
This sequence comes from Boesenbergia rotunda, assembly GCA_024364735.1. Lineage (NCBI taxonomy): Eukaryota > Viridiplantae > Streptophyta > Magnoliopsida > Zingiberales > Zingiberaceae > Boesenbergia > Boesenbergia rotunda. The sequence goes on from JAGFNQ010003577.1 coordinate 347,103, forward strand.
GTTCGGAGCCTAGGTCGACTCCTACTCCAAGGCCCACGGTCGTTGACCGTTTACTTTGGGCAATTCTATATGAGGCGCAAAAATAGTTTACAAAAATGGATTACAATCGTAGTGTAATGAGCACAGAATTAAAATATCGCTTTTTGTTACCGACGTCCGAGGTAGATCGACTTTTCGGAGCGGAGGGACGTCGTAGGCTCGAGTTGGGAAGTTTCCGGAGCAGAGTGCGGGAGCAGAAGAGCGTCGAAGCGTTGAATGAATTGTTGCTTTGAGCCTTGGGGTCGAGGGCCCTTTATATAGCCCTAGGGGCGCCCGGGACGTCGGGGGCACCCCCCACCACATGTCATTTGATCCGGAAGTTGCTCGGTCCGCTTCTGATCCCTTTAGATTCGGGATCAGCTTTGACCGGGGCGCCCGGAGCGCTCGGGGCGCCCGTATTGACCGGGTCAAACTTTCATCCTTTGGCTTCGAGGGGAGCTGCATCGATAGCTGGTTCTGGGGGCGCCCGCAGCATGCGGGGCGCCCGGGAGAAGCGGGGGCACCCGGGAGCACGGGGGCGCCTCGCCTAGTAGCTGCAGAAGCAGTTCTTTTCTTCGACTGTTTTGGGTTCACCTTGGGGGCGCCAGAGACACTCCGGGCGCCCTGGTTAGCTGTTGCCTCACTCCTTTGAGGCTCTCTGAGCTGCAGACACTCGTTCCTTCGGTCCTGCATCCAGGGTTAGTCCAAAACACCATAAATTATAAGAAGATAGTTAATACAGCCTCAGCTGTCTTGGTTCTGACTTTGGGCCTCCAAAATGGAGCCCTAGGTCGAACCGACGCCTACTGTTCCCTCGATGGGGAACGCATCCTCACCTACTCATCTCGGAAGAATGTACCTGATGCCAACCGCTCCTCTGGTTGGACTTTTGCCTAGCAGTCCTTCGCCAGGTCTTGGATGCCGAGCTGTCCTTCGCTCGGAGCCTAGCATTCCTTCGCTAGGGCTTCAGTCCCAAGCTGTCCTTCGCCTGGCGCCTAGCAGTCCTTCGCTAGGGCTTTTTGCCCTGGCATTCCTTCGCCAGTGCCTAGCAGTCATTCGCTAGGGCTTGGATACTGGCAGTCCTTCGCCAGTTGCCAAGCAGTCCTTCGCTAGGGCTTGGATACTGGCAGCCCTTCGCCAGGTGCCTAGCAGTCCTTTGCTAGGGCTTTGTATCCTGGCAGTCCTTCGCCAGGTGCCTAGCAGTCCTTCGCTAGGGCTTTGTATCCTGGCAGTCCTTCGCCAGGTGCTTAGCATTCCTTCGCTAGGACTTTGTCTCTGCACACTTGAGTAACATTGTTAGATCACAAATAAACTTAACTTTGAATCCTTTGCCAATATCAAAACAAGGTTCGATATGGTGCTTCCTGCACCAACACAAGCATGCAAGTCTTCCTTAAGCTTTGTAGACTCTACTCTAAGCATGGCAATTTCATCTTTTAGGTCCTTAATTTTCTTTCTAGCTTTAGCTAAATCCATGTTGGTACTAGAGATAATCTTAACCAAAGTAGAGGAGGGTAAGCTATATACCTCACTTACCGAAGCTTCTAACTTGGATGATGATGAAGATGAGCTGCTTTCATCACTGCTTGAGCTTCTCTCATCATTTGATGGCTTTGAATGGTCCACTGCCATAAGTGCAAAGTGGGACACGTGCTCCTTCTCCTCCTCCGAGGATGATGGATCATCCCAAGTCACCTTGAGGTTGGTGGCACTCTTCTCCTTTCCCTTTGACCTCTTCTTGTCACCTTTCTTCTCCTGCTCCTTTTCATCTCTTCTCTTTAGTTGAGGGCACTCATTCTTCATGTGTCCCTCTTGGTGGCAGTTATAGAAATGGATGTCCTTTGCCTTGCCCTTTCTTTTGGATCCTTTCCTAGTATAAGACTTGTTAGAAAAACTTTTAAACGCCCTATGCATTTTTCTTACCATGAAGGCCTCTTGGTCGCTATCCTTAGAGGCACTGGACTCCTCTGAGTCGGATGAAGAGGTGTAGACCACCATCTTCTTCTCCTTCTTCTTCTTCTTCTTCTCCTTTTCTGCAATGAAAGCTATACCTTTCTCTTTGGCCGAAACATTAGCTTGCTCATGCAATTCAAACTCACAAAATAAATCATCTAATTTTTCTATTGACAAATCCCTTGATACTTTGTAGGCATCAACCATTGATGCCCACAAAGTTGTTCTCGGGAAAGATTGTAAAACGTACCTTACCAAATCCCGATTTTCAACCTTCTCTCCAATCACATGGAGTTTATTGATGATCTCCTTTACCCTTCCATGCAGCTGGCTCACAGTCTCGTTGGTCTTCATGGATAGGGATTGGAGTTGAGCAACGAGCAAGTCCTTCTTTGCCCTTCTAGACTCGTTGGACCCTTCATTCAGTTGAACGAGTTTCTCCCACAACTCTTTGGTGCTCTTGAATGGTCCCACCTTGTTGAGTTGCTCCTTTGAGAGCCCGCACTAAAGTGTGGCGGTGGCCTTGGCATTTGATTGCGCCCTCTTCATTACATCCTTCGACCACGATCTCATTGGCAGTGGCTCTCCTCTTTCGTCGACGGGTGCATCGAATCCATCTACGACACTAATCCAGTTTTCAATGACATTCATTAGATAGTATTGCATTCTACCTTTCCAGTACGCGAAGTCGTTCCCTTTGAAGAATGGTGGCCATGCAGTGCTATATCTTTCTTGAAACACCATTTACTTTACTCCGATCGACGGTGAGTTCTCCCAAAGCGAACCGGCTCTGAAACCAATTGTACGATCGAAGGCGTTGCTAGAGGGGGGGGGTGAATAGCACTTTTTCGTTGAATTCTCTACCGAAAGGTTAACGCAATACAAAATAATATGCAAAGAACGAGAGAACAATGCTAACACATAAATTATTTGGTATCGACCCAAACGGGTGACTAATCCAAGGATCCACGCGAGTACTCCACCTCCACTATGAAAAATCTCCTTCAGGTGGGGAAACCTTTACAAAGGCGTTGTCTTCCTCTTTACATAATGCAATGAATAGAGAGAGAGGAAGGTCTGAAGACTCTATACACGAACAACACTTCATTACAGTGAAAAATCATCCTGTTCACGTGCGGAAAAGTCCTCTTTTTATAATTGAATATGACAACTTCGCAAGCTGTCCAGACCCGCACCAGTTGACTGCCCCAGGGGCAGTCGACTGGTCTAGCATTAATTGCTAGCCAACAGGTAGTTTTGTGGTGTTACCAGTCGACTGCCCCCAGGGCAGTCGACTGGTCCGAGGCTGTAAACTCTCTGTGAGTTTTGGTAGTCAACTGCCCTGCCTCTCAACACAGTTACAGCCACTCTGAACCTTCTCCTTCACGTGTGCCTTCAGGTCTGCTCCCTTGGCTTGCCCCTTGAAGTCTTCATCCTTTGGCTATCGTCCCTCGGATGCGCACACAAGCCTTCCCTTGGCTTGCCTCCATGACACCCTTCACGTGTGCCCTTGAAGTCCACTTCCCGGCTTGCCCTTGGAGCTCTCCTCCCTCGGATATGTTCTCCACGTGTGATTCTCCAAGTCCTGCAAACTCAATCACACATATCAAATACAACATAACACCCTATCCTTAAACTTATTAGCACACACATCAAAACCATGATCTTCCCAATTATTCGACAACGAAGATCATCGACAGCACCACCAGAGCTATACAGAATATTCGACAACGGATAGAAGCTGCTCAGAGCCGGCAGAAGAGTTATGCCAAGGTCCGGCGTAGACCACTGGAATTTAATGTTGGAGATTTGGTGTTCCTCAAAGTGGCTCCTATGAAAGGGGTGACAAGATTCGAGAGGAAAGGAAAACTAAGTCCGCGTTATGTGGGGCCGTACCTGATTCTGAAAAGAGTTGGTAAGGTGGCATATGAGCTGGAGCTACCTTCAGAGATGTCGGCCATTCATAATGTGTTCCATGTGTCAACGCTTAAGAAGTGTATCCCAAATATGGACCAAGTGATCGAACCACAAACAGTACAAGTGCAGGAGGACCTGAGCTATGAAAGCAGACCTATCCAGATTTTGGATCGGAAAATCAAGAAGCTAAGGAGTAAGGATGTACCCTTAGTCAAGGTTCTATGGCAAAGTCAACGGTTCGAAGAAGCTACCTGGGAACGCGAGGACGAGATGAGGCGCAAGTACTCGGAGTTATTCTAAGTTCGAGGACGAACTTTCACGAGGTATGGGGGATTGTAACGACCCGGAAAATTCTCCCAATAAGTCTTTAAAATATTGAGCATGTTTACATAATTTCTAAGGGACTTAGAGATATTAACATGAATTTTTAACCTAGAAATCCATATTTTTCCATTTAATTTGGGGGAAATATGCACTAATGGGCCTTATATGGGCTTTCTAGTACCATGATTATTGGTAAATTTTAGGTAAAAATTTATAGAAATATAAAGGTATTTTAATGGGAAATATTAACATAATTATGGGGGAATTTTTAAGGGATTTTCGAAATATTAGGGAAATAAAATAAAAATAAATGGGAAAAAAAAATTAGTGCATGCAGCAAAGATTGAACCTTGGACCTCTTGTACAACCATGCATGCTCTGACCAATTCACCTAGCAAGGGAGTGCTATGAGGATATGAAGTGGATTATGGTTAAGGCTTAAGGGAAAATGAAGAGACACCATGACTCTTCACTTACCCTCCTTGATGAGCTATAAAGAGAAGCATGGGGGGTTACTTCTCTTCTTCCATCAATTCACCTTTCTTCCTCCCTCCTTCCTCATTCTAGCCGAAACCCAAGGAGAGGGTTATCCCTAGGAAAAAGTTCTCCCAAGGCTTCATCTCCAAGATCTAAGGCTCTTACAAGAATACAAAGGCTAGGGGTGGTCTAGGAGCAACAAGATCTTCATCCTTCCTTCAAACCTAAGGTTTATAATCTAGATCAACCAAGGTAAGACTCCCTCACCTGTGGTATAATGGCTTTTCTTGAAGATTAACATGATATGAAAGTCTTGTATGTGATTTTTATGTTGGAAAACAAAAGGAAACCCATGAACCTAACCTTATAGGTTTCGGCCACCATGGGTTTTTGGTTTATAATGATGATAAAAATCTAAACCATGTTTTCTAATATGTTATCATGATGAATATGGAATAAATATAATTTTTGGGGAATTTTTGGAGTACCCTAATGACCCCTTAGGGTTTGGGACTCTCACCATGATCCTTTGGTTAGGAATGGGCTTAAGCTTTCATGTATGTACTTTAGGTATCCCCATGATTCAAAAGGGGGTTTAAAGTGAATTGTGTGAACTTTCACAAGGTCTTGTGACCCTTATAAGTTTCGGCCAAGAAGGTTCTAGGGCAAGAAATTATGGCTTACCTCAAGTAAGGGCCCTAATGACTACTATGGTAGGGTATGTTTGGTGTTTAATGTTTGATTAGGAATTTCATGGAATTTTTTCATGCACCCATGGCCTTGTAGGGTTTCGGCCAGCCCTAAGAAGGAGGGCTAAAGGTTAGGGATAACCCTAATCATGAGCCCTAATGGCTTCCTATGGTCTTATAGGTAATGTATGGTTGTTTCTTTACCTTATGCTATCTTACATGTTAATTGAATGATGGAACCTTTCCTTATAGGTTTCAGCCAAGCAAAGTAAATAGGATGTGGGAGGAGTTAGGGTTTGATGAATGATGGTTTATACTTATTTATGAAGTATATATATAAAGGTTCAAGCATGTGGTAGAAATTAAGTTACCTATACCCCTAACCCTATGCACCATGTTTTATGTTTATGATTGGATGCCATGCTTAATAGGGTTTATTTATGAATGTCTTGTGTTCTATGCCATGCACTTGAATAGTAGGTAGTATGTTTATGGAAGTCCTACTTATGTATGCTTGGGATGAATTCCATGCTTATGTATGAAATGCAATGGTTACCTTATATATCATGATCATGCTAACTCTATGGATTAGGATTATTGCCTATGCAAACATGTCATGTTCAATGAATATAATAAAATGCTTACCTTATATGCCATGATCGTGCAAGAACTAGAAATACGAATGATGTTTATGAAAGTACATGCTATGTTTTATGAATAAGATGCATGCTATGTTTATGAATGAAAGTACATGCTATGTTTTAGGAATAAGATGCATGCTATGTTTATGAATGAAAGTACATGCTATGTTTTATGAATAAAGATGCATGCCATGTTTATGAATAACGGCACGGTCGATGGTTGACGGTACGACGGTACGACGGTCATGAGGACCGTTAAATGGGCCAGTAAATGGGCCGGTAGACGGGCCGGGTCGTTACATATGTTATGTTTATGAAGGAAGATGCATGCCATGTTTTATGAATAAAGATGCATGCTATGATGTATGAATGATGAAGCATATGAAGTATTTTACTTTATGAATGGGCTTGTACCGGACCGAAGTATGGGTCCAAGGGATGGGCACCTTAAGAACGCCCCAGTTCTGGACTACCGACTATGCTGTCCATGGTTCTGGCACTACCGAAGCTGTGCAACAGGGATGGGCACCTTAAGAACACCCCGGTTCTGGGACTACCGACTATGCTGCCCTTACCCTAGTTGGTCGGGGCACGCGACCTCGTATTTACTTAGGGATGCGCGCTATGATGTATGTATGTGGTACAAGCCGGGGACCCCCAATGATGTTATGATTATGTTTAAGTATTTAACAAGTATGATTTTAAAAGTTAAGCATCCTTATGTATATGCATTTGACTCATGCATCCATTCATGATATGCACTTATGCTTATGTGATGATAAGAACCATGCTATGCTTATGTTATGATAAGAACCATGCTATGCTTATGTTATGATAAGAACCATGCTATGCTCATGTTATGATAAGAACCATGCTATGCTTATGTTATGATAAGAACCATGCTTTGCTCATATTATGTTAAGAACCATGTTATGCTTACGTTATATTAAGAACCATGTTATATGCTTTATGTTTATGTCTATGCTAAGTATTATATCATGCTATGAATGTTTACTATGTTTATGTTTATGCCAAGTATAATGCCATCCTAAGAATGTTTATCATGTTTATGTTATGCCAAGTGTTATGCCATGCTATGAATGTTTATTATGTTTATGTCTATGCCAAGTATTATGCCATGCTATGAATGTTTACTATGTTTATGTCTATGCCAAGTATTATGTCATGTCATTAATGTTTATTATGGTTATGTTTACGCCATGTTACGAAGTAAAGCACTAAGTATGTTAATGTTTCATGTGCTCATGATGAATGATTTTAGTTAGTAGGAAAGAGTCTTACTAAGTCTGTGTGCTTATAGTCTTATTTCCTTATACCGCAGATCACGCAAGGGGACAGTAAGGAAGCAGCAGGAGGGCAATAAAGCATGTGTGTGATAGTGACTTGGCCAAGAAACAATATGTTTGCTCGTATTATGATAGAACTTTACCTTTGCTAGTTATGTGCTTGAATGGTGACTTATGTGACTCTATGACATGATGCTAAGTATGACATGATGTTAAGTATGACATGATATGATGCTAAGTATGAAGTTAATATGCCAAGTTCTCATGTCATGATGTTAGGAATGGTAGTAGGTGCATGTAGGTGTAAGTTTAAAGTTTTCCGCTGCATTATGATGTCCACCTGCCCTACTCATGTTAACGTAACGCCGCTTTATGGAAAAAAAAGCGGGCGTTACAGGTTGGTATCAGAGCAATAACAATCTCACTACACACACATCAAGCTCTCTTCCTGCAGCTTCCATGTAAGTACCTCTTTGCATATCTTATAGTAGTAAGCAATCTAGGATACTTTATGATTCTAGAATATGCAAGTATGAACGATGGTTATGATGAACAGTATTTTAGGATATGTAACGATGAATGATATTTTATCTTCTTTTATGAATCAAATATTTAGAATAATATAGGGGTAGAGAGGAAAAAAATTGATATTGGCCATACTTGTCTTTGGTGAAGATAAACATGGCTAGAAGACAGAGTAACCGACATAACGAGGCAACCCCATCGCCTGACCTGGCGCAATTGGTAACCCAGCTTCAGCGTCAAGTCACGGAGCAGCAACAGACCATTGATACCTTGATGAACCAGCAAGACAATTCCTCTACTCCCCCAGTGAACCAGACTGCTATACCCGTTGCACCCACCGTTACGCAGAACCCTCCGACAGGCCCGACCACTGTAGCACGTCAAGAGGCTTATCTGATTCAGTGGTTGAGGCTGAAACCGGAGAATTTCTCAGGTGGTGGCGAACCGTGTGACGCCCAAGCATGGTTCAAGATAGTGGAAAGTACCATGGAGCTGCTAGACTGGCCGGAGCATGAAAAGATCAAGTGTGTGTCCTTCTGCCTCTCTGGAGACGCCAGAATGTGGTGGGAGAGGGTCAAGGCCAAATGACAAGTGGACCAGATGACGTGGTCGGACTTCGAGTCAGAGTTCTTCAAAGAATTCTTCAACATGCGTGTCACCAACAGGCATTACGACGAGTTCACGGAATTTCGACAGGGTGACTTATCGGTCAACGAAGCCATGAAGAAATTCAATCGACTAGCTCGCCTATGCCCCGAGCTGGTCCGCACCGAGAAAGAAAGGGTTCGACTTATGATGAAAATGTTGCGACCTGAAATAGCTCTGAATGTGGCTAGCGGAGTTAACAGACCCCAGACCGCGGAGGAGCTGTGTAACGCCCACTTTTTTTTTCCTAAAGCGGCGTTACATTAACATACTTAGGGCATGTAGACATCATAATGCAGCGGAAACCTTTAACTTACTCCTACATGCACTTACTACCATTTCTAGCACTATAACATGGGAACTTAGCATAGTAACTTTATACTTAGCATCATATCATACTTAGCATCATGTCATTCGTAGCATCATGTCATACTTAGCATCATGTCATACTTAGTATCATGTCATAGAGTCATACTTAAACACATAACAGTAAAGATAAAGTTCTATCATGAGACGAGCAACCATATTGCTCCTTGGCCAAGTCACTATCACACACATTCTTTGATGCCCTCCTGCTGCTTCCTTACTGTCCCCTTGCGTGATCTGCAGTATAAGGAAATAAGACTATAAGCACACATGCTTAGTAAGACTCTTTCCTACTCACTAAAACCATTCATCATTCATTCATGAGCACATAAGCCATTACATACTTAGTGCTTTACTTAGAACATAAGCCTTTTCATCACTTAGCATACATTCGTCATGGCGTAAATATAACATAATCATCTTCATAGCATAGCATAAACATAACCATAAACCTTCATGGCATGGCACAATACTTGGCGTAGACATAAACATAACAAACATAACTTCATAAACATTCTTAGCACGAATATAAATAAAATCATGGCGTCCTATCTCAGTATAACATAGTTAGAACATGACATCATAAATTGGTATGGACATCATAAAAAAAATCATGGCATTCTAACTTAGCATAAACATAATTAAATCATGGCATTCTAAACTAGCATGAACATAAATCCAATCATGGCATACTATCTTAGCATAAACATAATTACATCATGGCATCCTAACCTAGCATGAACATAAATCAAATCATGGCATTCTAACTTGGCATAAACATAATTAAATCATGGCACCCTAAACTATCATGCACATAAATAAAATCATGGCCTTTTAAACTAGCATGAACATAAATAAATCATGGCATCCTAAACTAACATGAACCTAGATAAATCATGGCATTCTAAATTAGCATAAACACAATCAAATCATGGCATCATATAGTAACATGAGCATAAACAAAATCATTTGCATAAACATATCTTGCATAAACTTGTTTTGCATAAACTTACTTTGCATAATATTCTTATCATAATTATAATGCATAACATGGATGAATGCATGAGACAATTGCATATATATAAGGATGCTTAACCTTTAAAACATATTTTTAATGCTTAAACATATTCATCATATCATTGGGCCCTGGCTTGTACCACATACATACATCTAAGCGCTCATCCCTAAGTAAATACGAGGTAGCTAGCCTCGACCTACTAGGGTAAGGACAGCATAGTCGGTAGTCCCCGAACCGAGGCGTTCTTAAGGTGCCCATCTCTGTTACCCAGCTCCGGTAGGGCCAGAACCGTGGACAACTTCGGTAGTCCAAAATCGGGGCGTTCTTAAGGTGCCCATCCCTTGGACCCATACTTCGGTCCGGTACAAGCCCATACATAAAGTAAAATACTTTTCATGCTTCATCATTCATTCATAGCATACTTAACATAGCATAACTTGTTACGGCTCGGCCCGTCTACCGGCCCATTTACCGGTCCTCTCGACCGTCGTACCGTCAACCATCGACCGTGCCGTTTAGCATATTTATGCCTTAAAGACATAAGCATCATCTTTCATTCATCATACTTGTCGTTCATCATCATTCATTCATCATATTTGTCATTCATCATACTTAACATCATAGTTGTGCCTTAAAGGCATGTACTTTAACTTCATTCATAAGACATGACATACATGCATATTATTCATAAAACATGGCATATCATTCATATCATAACCTAACATATCATAGCATCATTTTTATCGTGATCATAACCCTATCATTCTTATCATGGCATCATTCATATCCTGAACATAAACTTATCATACTTATCATGGCATCATTCATATCATGAACATACATAATCACTTACCATGGTTCTTAGCATAGCATGGGAATATAACTTAACATGGTTCCCTACATCACCCTTATATCATCGCAACACATAAACATATACTTGAAGTTAAAGGCTCAACCCTAACCCTTGGGTCCTTGAGGTTGGCCGAAACATATGGGGTCTCTAGGGTAATCCAAAAATTCCCAGAAATTATACTTAACCTCCACACATCTTAAGGGAACATAAATTAACATTATCAAGATTTTTGGCTTAATTATAGACCTTTAAATCATGGTGGCCGAAACCCTTAAACTTAGGGTTCTTAGTTTTGTTTCTTTCATGTTGGCCGAAACCCTAGGGTGTCCTAGGGTACTTCAAAAATTCCCAAAAATTATACTTAACCTCTACACATCATAAGGGAACATTTAATAACATTATCAAGATTTTTGGCATAATTATAGACCTGTAAATCATGGTGGCCGAAACCCTTAAGCATGAGGGTCTTGGTTTTCTTTCCTTTCAACATCAAATTCGAAAACTAACCAATATATCATGCTAAAAATTATGGAAATCATAGGGAACTATTATACCACAGGTTAGGGAGTCTTACCTTGGGGTTTCTTGATTTTTAGACCTTAGATGGGAAGAAGAAGGAAGACTTGTTGTCTCTTGATCACCCCTAGCCTTGGAACCTTAGGAAACCTTTAGATCTTGGTGGTAGGACCTTCTTGTGGAGTTTTCCCAAGGGAAAATCTCCCTTGTAGATTTCATCTAGGATGAGAAAGAAGGAGGAAGAGAATGTAATTGATGGAGAGAAGAGAATAACTCCCAAAACCCCCCTCTTTATAACCCATTAAGGTGGTGAATGAAGAGTCTCTCCATGACTCTTCATCTTCTTCTTAATCTCAACTTACATCCACTTCATTTCCTCATAAAAATCCCTTGCTAGGTGAGTTGGTTAAGGCTTACATGGTTGTACAAGAGGTCCAAGGTTCAATCCTTGGCTCATGCACCTTTATTTTTATTTTATTTTTATTTCATTTATTTTATTATTTTTATTTCTTAAATTCCGAAAATCCCCCTAAAATCACCCTTAATTATGCCAATATTCCTAAATAAAATTCTTTTATATTTATATTAATTTTACCTAATTTATATTAATTTTACCTAATTAATACCCATTTTTGGAGCCCATTTAAAGCTCATTAGTACCTAGTTTTTCTCAATTTAAATGAGAAAACATGGATTTCTAGGCTCAATTTTACATAATTATTTCTGGGCCCCTCGGAAAATTATCTAGACATGCTCAATATTTTAAGAAAATATTAAGAGAATTTTTCGGGTCGTTACAAGCTGTTTAGTAGTGCCCTACTCACTGAGCACTATCTGAACAATATTTGTCAGCAAAGGAAGGCGATGAATGAAAGTAAGAACCAAGATCACACCGGAACCCTCGATTCTTCCTCTCATTATACTTAATGTTCTTTCCGTTAATGATCGCTTAGGAGGACAAAAGTCCCAGAGCAACCCCCGCTANGGATATATATATACAAATATGGGACTTGTGATGCTTGGGAGAATGTTATTGACTTGAGGATATTTGGGTGATATTCATGAATTTGAACGTTTTACGTTCAAGGATCAGAGTATAGACTTGGCGCCAGTGATCTTAGGATTGAATGTCCTGGATAGTTGTGATGACTAAATGGTTACCCGAGTGTATATGGTTATCGGATAATAACCTCTGGATTGATAACTCCAGTTGCTTCGTAATAGTGTAACCGTAGGGTATTGGCCGAAGTGATTGCTCATGATGAGTGCAGAAATGTTTTAATGCTAGTGTGTGCCGTATGAGGAATGAACGAAATTTGGGGACCAAATTTTTATTAGTGGGGGAGGATGTTGAATCCGACACGTTTGTTCTACTCCGGAAAATTTTTCGGAAAGTTCCTAGAATTTTTTCCAGGCTTTGGGACTAATTTTAAGGGTGTAATGGATAGGAATTAAGACCCTAGGGGTGGTTTTGTGATTAGGCAGAACTTGTTTGGACTAAAGTGCAAAAGGCCCATAAAGGCCGGTTAGGGCTTGTTTTGCGCCGCAGCCACATCTCTTCCCTACTCGATCGAAGCCATCGCACACCCGACTTCTCTCCCCTTCACCTCGCGTGCCCTAGTGGCGGCTACAACCGCCGACGACTCCTCCTCATCCTTTCCTCTCAGATCGAGCCTCAACTAAGGGACCACCAGAGCCGACGAGCTCTAGCTCGCAGCCAAAGCTAGCCGACGGCAACTCCTTGCGTGTCTACACACGCAGACGAAGGGCGACATTAGGCTACAATCGGAGGAGAGTTTGCGATGCTGGAATTCTGAGATTCTTGTTTGCTTCCGAGGATCCCATTTGCTCATTGTGCGCTGTGCGAGTAGCTCGACGTTGCCTATGATCCTCTCCCACCTCCTCCGGCGATTGGGAGGGTTCCTGTGATCTTCAAGGCTGAGCAAGCTGTCTGTGCTAGCCATCGCAGAGGTAAGGGATGGAAACGTTAATGGTAGTGGGGTTTTGTTTCTGTTCTGTGAATTGAATTGGAAATGTTCATGTTAGAATGGGTTTTAGATTTCGGATTTCAATTTGTTTTCGGTTCTTAACTGAGCTCGGTTTTGGAAAGTAGCTAAAATTGAATTGGGATGAGTTCAGTTTGGAAGATCGGTAGAATGATCTATTTGGAATCTGATTTTGTTTCATTTCTGTTGATTCTGTTAGGAGTCATACCTCTCAACCCCAAGCTTGAGGTAGAGTGATCCATCTTACTCACTCAATTGCGTGGTTTTGAAGCCACTGTTATGTTCTGTGATTTGGAAATTTAATTGGTGGAGCTATAAATGGGTGGAGGTGAGGTGCTATGTGATAAGCTTGTGATTGGATCTGTTTTAGTTCTAAGTTTTTAGTAGTACTAAGTCAATTGGATTAATTCTTGAACTTAAATGGTTTCAGGTTATGGGTAGTGCAATATGCTACCAATGTGGGAAGCTAATCCTTAGCTAGGGTTAGTGGACGACTAGGTTTCAGATAGGAGTTTCCAAACTAGGTTGGGAGTTTAATTTGGCTATATGGTTTCATGTGTTGGTAGCTAAATAACTCCTATTGATACAGGACACGGATTGATTTGCGTCGGACTTCTCGGACGGAGGTTCTCATTTGATACGGACTCCTACTTGGAGGCGGGTACCCTTTGACTTATCTTTTAGATATTGTCATATTGCTATGCATTGTCTGTTATAGATAGCAGTAAGTTTATACGCTATCCTGAGTTATATTGCCTGACCTGGATATTTGTTAGTTATTCCTGAGTCATTATATCTGACCTGGATACTTGTTAGTTATCCCTGAGTCATTATATCTGAACTGGATACTTATTAGTTATCCCTGAGTTATTATTCGTGTCCTGGATACTTATTAGTTATCCCTGAGTTATTATTCATGCCCTGGATACTTATTAGCTATCCCTGAGTTATTATTCATGTTCTGGATACTTATTAGTTATCCCTGAGTTATCATTCATGACCTGGATACTTGTTAGCTATCCCTGAGTTATTATTCATGTTCTGGATACTTATTAGTTATCCCTGAGTTATCATTCATGACCTGGATATTTGTTAGTTATCCCTGAGTTATTATGACTATCCTGGATACTTGTTAGTTATCCCTGAGTTATTATGATTGCCCTGGATACTTGTTAGTTATCCCTGAGTTATTATGACTGTCCTGGATACTTGTTAGTTATCCCTGAGTTATTATACATGTCCTGGATACTTATTAGTTATCCCTGAGTTATTGTATCTGTCCTGGATACTTGTTAGTTATCCCTGTGTTATTATACCTGTTCGGGATACATGTTAGTTATCCCTGAGTTATTATACATGTCCTGGATAATTGTTAGTTATCCATGAGTTATTATACATGTCCTGGATACTTATTAGTTATCCCTGAGTTATTGTATCTGTCCTGGATATTTGTTAGTTATCCCTGAGTTATTATGATTGCCCTGGATACTTGTTAGTTATCCCTGAGTTATTATGACTGTCCTGGATACTTGTTAGTTATCCCTGAGTTATTATACATGTCCTGGATACTTATTAGTTATCCCTGAGTTATTGTATCTGTCCTGGATACTTGTTAGTTATCCCTGTGTTATTATACCTGTTCGGGATACATGTTAGTTATCCCTGAGTTATTATACATGTCCTGGATAATTGTTAGTTATCCATGAGTTATTATACATGTCCTGGATACTTATTAGTTATCCCTGAGTTATTGTATCTGTCCTGGATATTTGTTAGTTATCCCTGTGTTATTATACCTGTTCTGGATACTTGTTAGTTATCCCTGAGTTATTATACATGTCCTGGATACTTGTTAGTTATCCCTGAGTTATTATGCCTGTCCTGGATACTTGTTAGTTATCCCTGAGTTATTATACCTGTTCGGGATACTTGTTAGTTATCCCTGGATTATTTTACATGTTCTGGATACATGTTAGTTATCCCTGAGTTATTATACATGTCCTGGATAATTGTTAGTTATCCATGAGTTATTATACATGTCCTGGATACTTATTAGTTATCCCTGAGTTATTGTATCTGTCCTGGATATTTGTTAGTTATCCCTGTGTTATTATACCTGTTCTGGATACTTGTTAGTTATCCCTGAGTTATTATACATGTCCTGGATACTTGTTAGTTATCCCAGAGTTATTATGCCTGTCCTGGATACTTGTTAGTTATCCCTGAGTTATTATACCTATTCGGGATACTTGTTAGTTATCCCTGGATTATTTTACATGTTCTGGATACATGTTAGTTATTCCTGAGTTATTATGCATGTTCTGGATACTTGTTAGTTATCCCTGAGTTATTATGCCTGTTCTGGATACTTGTTGGTTATCCTTGAGTTATTATGTATGTGTATCTATCATACACCATCCTTGCATTGTTGCATGCCGGCGATCAGCGACTCCCTTGTGGTTGAGCCTAATCGTCTTCCGGCACATGATATGCACACACGGCCACTCATGGGTTAGTGGATACCGCTGGGTGTGTGCGTTTGCTCTGTACTGCTCCGTTCGTCCGCTCAGGGTTAGTGGTTTCGGAGCGTGGTAGCAGGCAGGGATCCCTTCTCTTACCATAGACCAGAGGAGATGAGAGAGATATCTCCCCCATATATACATGGGGCGGAGTGTTTACTCCACCAGCATCCTGTCCACTCGGTCACTCAGGAGCAGTGATAGCAGGGTGCGTACAGTGTCACAGCTCTACCCACTCGGCCGACACAGTATCGCCTGTCTCGGTGTCTTGACTGGTGTTAGGGGGTGACCATGACATTGCATCATATGCATACGATGCATTGTGCACTTGATTGTGTTTGCTGCATTTATTTGCTGGACTTGATTGACATGCATGTACTGGATACCTGTATACCTTGGTTTATATGTTATACTTGTTCCATAGGGATTTATTTCACCCTCTGCAGGATAGATGGATTTTGGTATGTATCTCTATTCAGTATCTTCAGTATACCCTTTCTTCCTATTGTTCATATGAGGTTGTATCAGCGTAGACTTCCATTGTTATTATAACATACTATGCATATCTACTGGGTATTCGCTGAGTTTATGGACTCACACCGTTGCCATATGTTTTTATTTCAGGTTGAGATACTTGGAGTCGCCAGAAGAGCCCAGCAGCCAGTCCCTACCCATCGCGACAACATGATGTTGTTTTGTACTTTGTTGTGCATTTGTTTCATATTTTCTTATAGCTATCTGTATATGTTATAAGAGTGTGTCATGTGCCCTAAGGGGCTTTTGGTATTGGTTGTTTCGTCGTAAGTCGGATCGGTCCGTAGTCAGGTATGTTTATTTTGTGTTTTGGTTATGTTATGTCTTTATTTTGAGGCCTGAGGCCAAATTATTAAACTGCGTGTGTGTTTGGATATTATATGTATGTGTAAATTGTCCGCCGGACAGGGGAGGTGCTGTCCGATTTTCTATTGGACCAGCGGCTCCTGGGTCTCGGGGCGTGACATGGGGCATGGATATCGTAGGTCCGTTTCCGATCACCCCCGCCCAGAAGAAGTTCTTGTTGGTCGCGGTGGATTACTTCTCTAAATGGGTGGAAGCAGAGGCGCTGGCTAGGATCACCGAGCAGGCGGTGATTAAGTTCTTGTTGCAAAACATTCTATGCAGATACGGGATCCCCCACAAGTTGGTTTCTGACAACGGTCGGCAGTTTCAAGGGAAGAAAATCAAAGAAAGGTGCTCGACATACGGCATCCATCAGGCTTTTACATCTGTGGCGTATCCACAGAGCAACGGCCAGGCAGAAGTCACCAACCGGGAAATCTTGAGAGGGCTCAAAACAAAGCTGGATCATGCAGGAACCAACTGGGTAGAGCAGCTGCCCGGGGTCCTTTGGACGAGCAGAACCACACCCCGAGAGGCGACCGGGCAGACGCCTTTCCACCTCGTCTATGGCAGCGAGGCGGTGGTGCCGGTCGAGGTCGGTTGTGAATCCGACAGGCGGTTAAGCTATGATGAAGGGAATGATGAAAGAAGGCGCTTAGAGCTTGACCTCATAGAGGAAGTCCGGGAAAAAGCAGCCGCCCGGATGTTCACGTACCGTCAGCGTATGAAACAAAGGTACGACCAGAAGGTGTTGCCGCACTCGTTTCACGCCGGGGACCTAGTCTGGAAACGTATAAAGCTGGTCGGTGATGTTAGCAAATTACAACCACAGTGGGGCGGACCCTTCAAGATAGTGCAGAAATTGCATTCAGGCGCTTACTACTTGGAGGATGAACATGGAAAGAGGCTTGACCGATCGTGGAGTGCCCTACACTTGCAAATGTACAGAGAGCCCTAGAGTGATGCAATCTTGTAAAACGCAGCATTCTAGCTATAACGAAAGGCTCTCCCGACCGAAAATTGCCGGTCGGCCATACAAGGCAAGTCATACCTGGATGGGACGCAGACTGACGCGTCAAACCCTCCAGAAGCCCGAGTCGGCGACTGACCGGAAGCGTCAGCCCACTCGGAAGCCTGGACTGGTTCCCGGTCGGAAGCGTGGCGGCCCACGTGGAAGATTGGCCCATCCGGAAGCCTAAAGCGGTTCCCGACCGGAGGCGTGGCGACCCACGCAGAAGGTTGGTGCCCTTTGGAAGCCTGAGTCGACGACTGACTTAAAGCGTCAGCCCACTCGGAAGTCTGGACTGGTTCCCGGGCAGAAACGTGGCGGCCCACGTGGAAGATTGGCCCATCCGGAAGCCTTAAGCGGTTCCCGACCGGAGGCGTGGCGACCCACGCAGAAGGTTGATTCCCTTGGGAAGCCTGAGGCGACGACTGATTAAAACATCAGCCCGCCCAGAAGCGCGTATCAGAATTCGGTCGGGCGTGTGGCGATCCACATCCCGTAGGCCGAACCCCCGACCAGTGGGCTTCTACTTGGCCGGATTCCTTAGTTTAGCTCTCTGACCGGGCGTGTGGCGATCCACCTCCCTCGGGAAAGACCACCAATCAGTCGGCTAGCTTACATCCATTTCTCTAAAGTAGCTTAGTTCCCTGACCGGGCGCGGGGTGACTCACACCTTAGTCAGATCAACCGGTCGGCTACCTGACAACCATTATCCCGCGCTTAGTTCGGCTCTCTGGTCGGGCAACATCTGCTTAATATCTAGAATAACTTGTTAAAGGAAAATACTCTTCATTGCTGATTGACTCGGAAGCATTACAAAAAGAAGAGCCCCAACCGGCGGCTTAGGATTACACGGTTAACATTTAGGTAAAAGGCTGGAAGAAGTCTTTGGGTAGCAGCTCCTTGACCCGGCTCACTTGGACGACATTGATAGGAACGTCGGCAGGCAGATGGCCGCTCTCTTGAAGCTGCAGAACAGCGCTTTCTAAGCCCATCTTGAACATGTCAGATGTCCGCTTGCCCAACTGCTTGCCGAACTCTTTAGAATTGATGTAAGCCAAGCGATGTACGTCCATCCGGGCGGGCTCGCCTGCTTGATGCAGCTTCAGGCTGTCAATTTCCGCCCGGAGGTTAGCTAGCTCCTTGTCCTTCTCCTCCAAGGCAACGGCTTGAGAGGCCAGCAGTCCTTCAGACAAATGGAGCTCGTCTCCTCGTATGTCTAAAGCCTTCTCTTTGGCATTCAAGTCCGACTCCCGAGTCGCCAGTTCTTGCTCTTTTTCGTTCAGGGTTGCCCGGAGCTCCTCCGAAGACTTCATCATCTTGTCTAGTTCCGCCTTCAAGGCTTGGGCCTCGACAGCCTTCTTGTCGAGGTCCGATCGGGCACGGCGCTGCATAGCCAAAGCCTTCTTCCTCTCCTGCTCAAGGGTCGCGTGCAGGGAGGAAGATCGGGCATACGCCCGCTCGGCTGCCTCCGCTCGGGTGGTTTCCTCCGTCAGTCGCGCCTCGGCGGAACGGAGTTTCTCCTTAAGGTCCAGTATCTCCGAACGGAGGATAGCTGTACCCTCTTCGCCGGCCGGTAAGTTAGCGTGCGCCTGGCGGAGCTCCATTTCCGCGAGCCGCCGCTCGCCCGCTCGGCGTCCCCTGGTGTTGATAACCAAGGAATAGGCGACGCTCGAGCAGGAGGCCCAAAACTACAATAAAAATGCTAGAAAGAAGCAAGGTGATTAATCATCAAAGCATCCGACTTACATGCGTAGCATCCTGAAGGAATTGGTCTGCCAGTCGGATCGGGGGTCTGGAAGTCCCCTCCCTCATACCCTGCTCCCAGCAGTCTGCCAAATCCCCGTAAAGGGTAAGCCGCTGCTGGACTTCGAAGGGGGTCGCTGGGTCGACCGAGGGGAGATATACGCCATAGCCACACGGCTGCGAACGCCGTTCCCCCGAACGAGACGAACCCGGTGCATCAGCTGACCGGCTCGCTCTAGCCGGGCTGGCAGTTGCCTCTGCAGGTTGAGAGTGAGAGCCCGTCGCTGAAGTTCTCGGGCGCCTCTGCAAAGGTTCCGGGTCGGGAGAGTCAGAAGAGGACCGGCCTACCTCTGTCGGTTCCTCTATACGGATAGAAGCACTGGCCTTCCGCTTGGAAGGCAGAGACTTCTGCGTGGAAGGCTGAACCTTCTGCTTGCCGGAGGATCTTGCCGGGGCAGAAGATTTTGATGAGCCGACCGGCTCCCTAGAGCCAGTCGTCGCTGGCTGGGCAGAAGGAGCCTGAGGGGCGGGCTCCGCGCTCTCAGGAATCGGAGGTTGGTCGGGCAGACTGGCCTGGCGTAGACGCAGTTGTTCGGCCGCCCGGGCGTTTAATTCTTCGTCATCCAGGCCCAGGGCCTCATCGAGGGCCGCTTCCCACATCATCTCGGCTGCAAAATCAGAAGATGTTGAGTTAGGGAGAAAGAAGTACGAAACAAAAAATGACTTACAGAAGGTGTCGGGCAGGGCGGCAGGCACTCTGCTTAGCCCAAATATGTACAAGACGGCGTCGTTGAAAAGTTTCATGCCGTCGAAGTGGAGGCCACCGAGTAGAGAAGCAGCCATTATAAATAAGGGGTCGGATTTAAAGTTTCTTAAGGGAGCTATAGGGGGTATGTCTTCGACCCATCCGATCGGGAACCCAGGGCTGGTCGGAGGGCTTATGAAGAAGAAATGGGTTTTCCATCCCTTATTCGAGGAAGGAATATTCTCCACTATGGATAATTTGGCCCGGGCTTGGAGAAAGAAATTCCCGGCCTCCTGTTTCTTCGGGTAATAAAAGAAATAAAGAACCTCCGGTCGGAGGGGGACTCGGTAAAGGGTAAAGAGAACTATTATGTTACACAATATGCGAATGGCGTTGGGAGAAAGCTGGAAGATAGGAACATGGAAGAAGTTACAGAAGTCTGCAATAAAGGGATGAGGAGGGTAGCGCAGGCCAGACGTATGTTGGTCCCGGAAAAACACAAAGAAGCCGGCCGGGGGCTTGTGTGGCCTGTCAGCCTTTGTAGGAACGGCAATGTGGTAGTTTTCAGGGATGTCGTAGGCTAGTCGGAGGTCGGAGACGGTCTCGTCGTGAAGGGAAGACTCGACAGAGGTATACCACGCAGGGGCAGCCATGGAGCAGAAAGAAGGGGAAGAAAAGGGAGAATCTGACCGTAGGTGGTGGCGGAAAGGATTAACCGACGGAGAAGCACGAGGGCGGCGACACGCGAAGACGGCGGCGAGGAGCGAGAAGCACCGAGGTAGAGAAGAGAACAGTGAAGAGCAAATGAGGGTTTCGGCGAATGTGGAGGCCTATTTATAGCTAGGCCGAAAGAAGGGAGACCGTCCGATGGCGGTCCACATGTACGGAGATCGCCTCATCCATGCCGTTGAGGCGTCCCACGATCAGCCTCGAAAAGACGCGCCGCAGGCGCTGACGTCGCCTGCTGCGGCGACAGGGCGCTTCGTCGTATCGGCCAACCGGAAGCGGCCGCGTGGCGGAAAGAATTACGCGCGTTAATGGCCATTAAAAGCTCGTAATCATGGGGATAAACTGCATCCCGGTCGGCCAACCAGCGTGCGCCACGTGGCCCGGTTCATTAAAGCTGAGGTGATGCCGTTATGGCGCCGGTCGCATCGGGCATATCACATCACCTCATTCGACTTAGAATGTCACGTCTCCATTAATTGACTGACTAGGGTTATCCCGAGAAAATCGTCTTGGGGCGCGTGACAATCCACATTTCTTGCAACTTAAGGCAAACATTCTCCCGCCCAAACGTGTTCAGCATACCTCTCATCGACTAACAACATTCGTCCGGTCGGACGCATTAACAATTTACGAGGACGTGGCGGCCCACGTTCCTCCGGTCAAAATCTTCATCCGCCCGGACATCTTCATCATGTCAATGGCTAGTCGGGGATGCGTGGCGGCCCACGCTCCCCTATCATGCTTCGTCCAGCCGGACGGCCTCGTTAAAAAAGAAGGGTGCGTGGCGGCCCACGCCCCTCTCGACTAACAACCTTTTTCCGCCCAGACAGGGCAGACATACACAGCACCAGCTGTTGAGCCTCGTGTTAAGCCGGCCAGATATTAATAGGGCAAAAACGCTCGGCCGCAGAATGGTTGTACACACTTGTAGTCCAGTCAGTCGGACTGATCGCCTCCTTCGACTAGACTCGAGGGGAAGGCTATTGATCCTGCCCTATATTTGGCACCATACGGGCAGCCAACGTGGCAAACGACCTGGCCAGCTTCAAGGTCCACGTCATTGTACGGCAGCCAACTCGACAAACATCCTGGCCGGGCCCAGGGGTTTCGCCGGCCGGTCGGACTCAAGGCGGCCGGTTAGAATAAATATAGCGGTTCATCCGGCCGGTCAAACCCGGCCGACCACATTAAGGCTTACACGCCTCGTCTATCCGGGTATTTTCGCCCGGCCACATTAAGGCTTACACGCCTCGTTCATCCGAGTGCATCCGCCCGGCAGTCCTTTATGCCCATGCTTGATATCCATCCGGGCGTGCCGTCCCGGTGTCCACTCGGGCACTCTCTCGGAATCACCCTGGGATAAAGACAAAATACACCTGCACCAGCTGCAAATAACAGGCTGTCACCACTCGTACGAACCGACACTCTCTGACAGGCGGCGACAGGCGGCGCCTGTCAGAGACTTACAGAAACCTGTCTTTGTCCTCACATAAGACAAATAGTATACGACAAAGAAGGTTGGTTACAAATCGACATAATCATACAATATCTTCTGACCCTGTCAGAGAATCCTGACACAGGTCATACTCAAATCGACATAATCATACAATATCCTCTGACCCTGTCAGAGAATCCTGACACAAGTCAGACTTGGTCCTTTTCCCCGGCTATATAAGCTCCTCCCCTCCTCATTATCAGGTACGCGCGCACGAAGCCCCTCGTCTACATACTGCATCATTTTTCCTGTTCATCGGAGTACTGACTTGACCGTCGGAGTGCCTTGCCGGGACGTCTCCCGGCTAGGTTGCTAACGGTCATCTTCCTCAGCAGGTCCACCTCCAGCCAGTCGGCCGTGCATCAGGCTACATCCGCTTCCGTTCCGTCGGAGGATACCCCCTACGGCGCTGTCATTCTGCGCGAGGACATCCCGTCGGCATCCACGTCACTCATCGCTACACCGTCACCCGGTTGCGGCTCCACTACGCTCGGCGACAGGATCACCCGACAAACCTATTACAGTAAGACCCGTAGAAATACGTATGGGTTCTGGGAAGGGAACTCCCGAATATTGGGTATCCGTTGTTAAACTAGGTCGAATACTTTATGAAATGGATGGAGTATCTGAAATTGTAGTCAGAGCAGTTATTTCACTAGTTGCATCCAAAATGCCTAGGGCTTCTGGTGCTAGTTTTTATAGAAGTCTGTCTAACTTCTTTTCAAGGTTGTGGCTAACCTTTTTTCTATATCGTCAACTCTATCAGACCATCCTGTGGTTTGGAGGGTCTTTATTAGAGTTTGACGGTCGATAAAAAATTTTCGTAGAGTCGGATCAATCAATCAAAATTCGACATTATCCAACATGTTGATCATCATAATAATGATACGAGGTGGCAAAAGATGATTCGCTCGTCTCCAGCGCCCCAGCCTACCTTCACAGGACCAATACGGAGGAGGTAAATCACGAGGACTACTAGCCCGGATGCTGTGACTAAGCGCGTGGAGAAGGTGGGCATACAGGCTTTGTCAGGATTTGACCCCTGACCTCTTGGTAGCAACACATACGTACTAATTATCAGTCCATTCCGTGAGGACATGATAATAATCATAATAGGAACATAATGTAATGGAAAAAATTTAGTGTTTTAGCCGAGCAATTAAAGTTAAAAACACACATAGTATATTTGTATGTAGGGACACCGTATCAAAAATCACTTCATGAATTTATTTGATATGCAAAATATGAAATAATTTAAATTATTTTGAACAAGTTAAAATTTTGTTATAATTTCATGGTAGATATTTTAAGAGTTGATTTTGACAGATTAAAAGTGATTTAATGAAGTATAAGTAGCATTAAACGAATAATAAAAAATGATTTTTTTTATAGTAAATGGGGATGCAAACAAATCATGTCAGTCCGTAAGCTGTTGAGCGGACTCGAAAATATTCAACTCGTATTCAAAATTATTGAATTCGAGCTGAATTCGAATATACTTGAATATTTTTTCGAGCGGAATTTGAATCTATATTATTTTGTTCAATTCTTGATCAGCTGAAGTTAAATTGAATTCTAATAGGTTTTACATAATTTTATTTAAATATATTTAAATTAAAGTTTAAATAATTTGAATAGAATTCAAATTATAGTTCGAATATATTTAAATCAAGGTTTGAACAATTCAAATCGAACTTGAGTTCAATTTTTTTTTTTTCAAATTGAAGTCGTGCCAAAAAATTATTTATATATTCGTGTTTCGCATTGAGTTTTGAATATCATGTATATTTTTCGAGCTTGAACTCAAATATTAATATTTTCATATTATTCAGTTCAATTTGATTCGTTTGCACCCCAACAGTAAATAACTATAAAGTCTAATTTATAAATAATAAATACATTAAATACACCGCACTGCATGATTAAGTCATGTAAGTGAAAGCTGACCATTGGACAATGTCACATACAATAGCCACCATGCGAATTAGCTCGATTAGGTCATACGAGCCCCCGGGGCTATGATGCAGCGGTAAGGTCACTAGTGGTTAACCCAGGCATCCGCGGTTCGATCCCCAGCTACGCCGCATTTTGCAGGAATTTTTCCTCCAAATGGGGCGCGAACCCTGGGACGCTGGGCTTCTAGACTGACCACCGCGAGTGCTTCCCGATTTACCCTAGTGACCGGTGGGAAACTTCCGTGGGGTCTGACCGGTCACCCCAGATTCAATTTGTCTACTGCCTGGTTCATCATTTTTTCGATTAGGTCGTACGAATAGTCACACGATTAAGATGCAACTAACTAGCGTTGTGTCTTGCTGGACGAAGATGAAAATCGTAAAATAATATTAGGATTATCGCTTGTTCAGTGGATCCGTGTCTAATGTCATGTATTGTAAGACGAAGAGGATAATCGGAGAAGAAAATTAGAATTATATTTTATTCGATAGATCCGTATCTGGTGGAAAGAATATCACAGGAAAAATTATGTGCAAAAAAGAATTATGTATGTGTGTGTATTTTCAAACCGTGAGAATAGGATTTAACGTCCATATCTTTTATTTTTATTTATTTATTTATTTATTTTGGATATAATTAAAAAAATTCTAGAAAGATTGGTCCAAGACAGTTGTTTATCATTTATCTCGTCTTATAGGTCTGATCATAACGTAATTAAAAAAAATATCATCCACATAATAAAATATTTAATATTTTATTATTATTATTATTCTTATTTTTAATTAATTTGAGATGTGTTTTTGATTT
This sequence comes from Boesenbergia rotunda, assembly GCA_024364735.1. NCBI lineage: Eukaryota > Viridiplantae > Streptophyta > Magnoliopsida > Zingiberales > Zingiberaceae > Boesenbergia > Boesenbergia rotunda. Next base: position 372,240 of record JAGFNQ010003577.1, read on the forward strand.
TTTTGGCTTATATATTTAAATTATATTTAAGAATTTGAATATTAATGGGTTGAAGTGATTGATGCGACTGGATTTAAAAGGCAACGGCAACGGCAGTGACTGGCGCGTGTGGTCAAAGACGGAGGGAAGGGAAAGAAAGGCCGGGAGTGGGAGAAGTAGCTGACATGTCCCAGTTGGTGTCGGTGACAGCAGCAGCACCAACAGTAGCAGAAACAGGACTGACCGACTGAGGAAGCCGCAGTGGTGTCCTCTAGTTTCAATTGCGGAGTAGGTAAGCTAAGTCATATGCGGTTGGGGGAGATTGATGCTTTTCATTTTTTAATATATATATCATTTTTACAATGCAGTGATGAAAAAGCACGATCCGTTTGTTCATATACCCATGAATTCACCTCCGGAGCAACGATACAATTATAAGATAATTAATTATTATTTTAGATATTTATAATTTAATCCTTAATTATAGTATATTTATATGAATTCTTCTTTCAAATGGGACGTGAATTCTAGGACGTTGGGCTTCTAAACTGTCCATCGCGAGCACCTCCTGATTTTTCCTGACGGTCGATGAAAAATTTTCGTGAGATCGGACCGGTCACTTGAGGTTAACAAAATCTCGTTAATCATTTTAATACCGATCAATTCATTCCAAAATTTAAAAAAATAAATTATGAAGATTATTAATTCAAATATTATGATTATTTGAATATTTTATTAGATTTTGATTTCTAAATTTCAAAATAAATGTCTATATTTTAATCATTAATTCATCTCGTGAGGACATTAATTTTTTATAATTCAGTGACAAAAGGCGAAATACTCATCCCGGCACCCCCGCCAACCCGTCCAAAGATAAACACGGAGGAGATAAATCACGATGATTAAGAAGATAATTTTTTACATGAAATTTCAATTTTATATGTGATTGGGAGAGAGACATTTTACACAGAATACAAAATTTTATAGCCCATTAGCTCCGTGACTTAAATCAAAAATTTCTAGTGATAATTTATTAATTTTTTATCATCTCAACTATGCCCATAGGGTATTCTATTACAATCCAATTAATATGGGTGATGATCGATTAGGGTTTTAGGATTAGTGGAGGACTACTGCTTTCAATTGGAAAAAGATAGGTCAGATGAAATTTTAACATAATTTTATTTTTAATTATTTATTCTAGGAAATATTGAAGAAAGGAAGTCATTTTAACATCGTTTTTTTTAACTTTCTAAAAATGAACATCATTCATACATTTAATTTTGATAAAAATCATTAAATAAACTTTGTTTTAAATAAGATAAATTTTTATATTCAAATTTAAATTTGAGGAGAAAATAATAATATAATAGTTCTAGACTCAAACTATTCGTTTTCAAACTGTGGATAAACTCCAAAGGCTGCGTTTGGTAGGGTATAATCCACCCTGTAATGTAATCGAGATTACATTATAAGTAGGATTCTTTTGTTTGGAATCACTTTAAGATTATAATATAATGTAATCTCGATTACAAAAGAGGTTGATGATTTGTAATCTGGATTACAAATCAAAACATCCGTAATCTGGATTACATTACAGCTTGTAAAGTCGTCGGTCGGGCGGCGACGGTCGTCGGGCGGGCGGTGATAGTCGTTGGTCGCCGCCGGCCGGCCGCCGGCGACCGGCGACCGCCGCCGCCGGCCGGTCGTCGGCGACCACCGCCGCCCGGTCGTCGGCGACCGCCGGCCGGTCGACGGCGACCGCCGGCCGGTCGTCGGCGACCACCGCCGCCGGCCGGCCGTCGGCGACCACCGCCGCCGGCCGGCCGTCGGCGACCATCGGCGGCGGCCGGCCGCCGGCGACCGCCGGCGGCCGGCCGCCGGCGACCGCCGCCGGCCGGCCGGCCGCCGCCGTCGCCGTCGCCGACCGGCGGCGGTCGCCGGCGTTCGCCGGCCGATCAATGGTCACCGGCCGCCCGGCGACGGTCGTCGGTCGTCAATCTTGATTACATTACAGGATGGATTGCCCCTCACCAAACAAAAGAATCAAACTTGTAATGATTATCAAAGATTACATACAACTCATTACCAAACATAACAATGTAATCAAAATTACATTACATTACATTACAAACTTGATTATATTACAAACTTGATTAAATTACAGACCAGATTACATTACCCCCTATCAAACATAGCCAAAGAGTTTCTAGTTTGCATTTTGTATATTCAATTTTAAATTTTGAACATACATTAACTATATAAAGTTTAGGATCAAAATTTTATATAATCATTTATAAATTGTTTAGCTATTTAAAAACAAAGTAGATCCAATAATCTTCTATAGGATTTCCATATATTCAAATTCAAAAACCACAAAATGATATTAATTTTATTCATAATTTTATTGTTCAAAATTGTATTTGGTTGATCCGGTCGCGAAGCGAGGTAGACTTCCAAGAGCATATGGTCTCCCAAGGATCACGAACCGCCGATGATGGCTCCGGTGCTAGTTGCGATCTGCAAGACAAAGACCGTTAGAACCCGTCGGGAAAAGTTCCCGGCAAGGCACTCCGACGGTCAAGTCAGTCCCCAGTAGTGGAAGAGCAGCAAAGGCAATAGAACAGTAGCAAAAAATACTATTGCGCATACCTAGGGGATGCGGAGTGGAGAGGCTTATATAGCCGGGGGAGCTGACAGCTTCTGCCCAACCTACCACCTTTTGTCGCGTATTGAGGACAGGGTAAGGTGTACCCAGAGGTGGCAGGGTAATGTGTCTCATACCGGAATAAGAAAATGGGCGCTGTCAACTTATGGGCGAGTGTCGTCAGGCGCCACTCGGCCTGACACCAACGTAGTTAAGTAAAGTCCACTGACGAAATAAAACCCACATCTCTAGAAAATACGAAACAACTCATAACAGAAAAACTCGACACTAAGGGACGGTCGAAGGATCCTCCCCTGGCGACATGAGATGCAACTATCTACTACCTGAAACAAAAGGAAAGCAAGTGGTGGTGAGTCCGGGATCGAACTCTGCGGGTATAGCGAATAAATAAATACATGGTATAAACAAGATAATCAAAGCAGATAGAAATGAGGTATACAATCTCTACAATATTGAGCATATATCAAAATGTGAAACATACCTGTGGGGCGTGATCAGAAATCTTCATGATACCTCAATAATCAGCTTATACTACTGAGCAAAAACAGATCAAATAACAAATGTAAATCAAACAATCATATATGCATGTCAATCATATGTAACAATTATAGTTCAAATAAATGCAAGATGCATCGTATCCAAATGATACAATCACATATGTCACCCCTATACACCAATCTACAACCATGACACATATTTACTTGGGCGACCGGGCAAGTGCTGTGACACCTATACGCACTCTTACATCCATCTCCTATAAATAACAAATGTAAATCAAACAATCATATATGCATGTCAATCATATGTAACAATTATAGTTCAAATAAATGCAAGATGCATCGTATGAAAATGATACAACGACATATGTCACCCCTATACACCAATCTACAACCATGACACATATTTATTTGGGCAACCAGGCAAGGACTATGACAACTATATGCACTCTTACATCCATCTCCTATAAGTGGTTGGGTGGACAGGATGCTGGGAGAACAACCACAATCCCGAACACCAAGAAAAAGGGGAGCACAACCGCTCTATATCAAAGACCCTAGTGGAGCACAACCGCTCTAATACCCAAAAACAAAGAGAAACAACCTTTAACTTTAAGAAGGGGAGTACAACCGCTCTAGTACCCGACGGAGGAGCACAATCGCTCTACCTATTCCTCATAAATAATAGAGGAGGTGTCACTACCGACTACTATTTCCAACAACTACTACTACCTATGAGTGGTTGAGAGTAGCACGACAGACGACTGCTAATACTCTGACAACTACCACTACCCCGAGTGGTTGAGTGGGCAGACCACTATATGACTGACGGCAGTTTTAACCATAAGGAAGTCAATAACTACCACTATGCAATAAATGCAACATGGTGCATGATACCAATGTGCATAAACAAAATCAAGTCAACCATCATCAAATTAATAAGCAACACAGATACCCAAACCAGAACCATAACAAACAAATATTTAACTAATCTATTGAGTAGGGTATATCTAATATCAACCAAAACCTAGATAGGTCACATAATATTTCTAAAGTACACGCGTACTAACGGTACTCTTCAGATCAAAAAAGAAAAGTTGAGACTGTATAACTGAAAATTTAAATTTTTAACTCAAAAATCAAGCAAAGAAAAGTATCAAGCAGGCAAACAAGTAAAGTGGAGTTAAGGTAAATAAACCTATTCAAATAACAAGATTACTATGCATTTAAAGGTAATAGGAGTTAAAGAATTAAACAAGAAGTACCCGTCTTAAATATAGAACGTATCTAGATAAATCTCATGTCCGGATGCTTATATCAACTCACAGTCCTGTAACAAAAACACAGTTTATTATTTATACAATTTATAGAATAGTTAAATTACTACTAAACCTAGTTAAGACCTAATCCTCGAATTTAATAACTACAAGCAAACTTACGACAATAGTGATACTGATAAGAAGCTAAATCTCTTAATTTATTCATATAATATATGAATCCAATTAATCCCCTGTTAACATTTGAAAAATTCAAGGGGCTTAAGTGTAAGTCCACCCAAACTTTAGGGCTTATATGGGAATAATCGAACTCAGTGGGGTTATTCGTAAAAGTCCAATTCCTTTTAAGTGGAATTCTTTCTTCCCTTGCGGCAAAACGTGAGCCGGGCCGATCTGCTCCATTTCTCGCCGTCTTCTTCTTCGAGCTTCTTCTTCTTCTTCTTCCCTCTTCGAAGCTTGCGCAAGTTATTCAGGGGATCGTCGAAGCCTCTCTTCTCGAGTTCGTCCGAAGGTTTCATCGAGGGTTCTCCGCTCACTGAGGTAAGCTTAGTGGTTTCTTGTGGATCTCGATTTTTAGGGTTGGGGGTTTTCGAATCGAGCCCTAAATACTGCGCAATCTCTTTGTTTTTGGTGATCGGGTGGCAGAATAGGAGCGGTAGATCCTTCTTCTCGTCCTGCTCACTGTTGGCTACCACTGGGTGTTGGATCGCTGGCAGATCGAGCCGATTGAGGGTCTCGCCGATGAGTTACGGTGAGTTCTTTTGATCTGATGATTCTGATGAATGGTTTCGGTTGAAGTGTTTGGTGTTTCATTAGTCAGTTTGGAATTTAGTCTCTGATTTAGTTGTGGATCAAGTGATGTTCTTGATTTCGATTCTTCCGATTGATTTCTGCTAAATTGGATTTGATCGGTTGGGACGGGATGATGAGCTAGGGTTTGTGCTGTGATACGCTCTTGAGATGTATGCTCAGAAGTTTGATTCATTGTGTCGATCTCGATTTGGAGTTCTCTGTTGATCTTGTTTTGTTTTTCTTTCCTTCTGCCGTGAGGTTTGCTTGGCCAGGAATTGGAGTTTGATTCTCGATCTGTAGGGTTCCTCTGTTTCTTTGATTGGTGATCCTTGTTGCACTCTTGTGTTCAGCTAAGGTAAGTTAAATTTCTATTAGTGATCAGTGTGGATAATGGTTGGATCCGAGTATGGTATTCCAGTGTCTGTTCTTGGTTGGATCTTGGAATCCTAGGTCTTGATTTGAGTTGTTTTGGTTTCAAGATAGTCCGATTGATTTCTGTTGTGAGCTTGTTTGAGTTAGTGTTCTTGATCAGTTTGCGTCTGTGATTAGAGTTGGTTATGGTTTTCATTTCCTCTCGTTCGATTTTTGTTATGCTAGTGCTTAGATTACGACTGTGTTTAGGATTGTGGTTTTATCCGATGGTTGTGTAGGTGGTGTTGTGTGCTTGGGGTTGGTTAGCTTGGTGATCTTCTTGATCAGGTGAGGTTTGTGTTGACTTGTGTACTGCCGTGAGGTGGGGAGTAATTTGGGTTGATTGGATTTGTATTATGTAGCTTAATTGATTATATTGGTTGGTTGATTGGGTTAGGTTTAGATTAGACTTAATTTGAACCCAATCTTGGTTGGTTGGGTTAAGTTAATTAATTAAGGTATAATTGGCTGAGTAATATTTTTGATACAGGTCATTAACTTGGCTATTTGGACTCCACTTGCGGCGGATATCATTTTGGACGGGGGGTTCTCGACACTTGGACTTCTTCATATCAAGGCGAGTACGCTGGACTTATCTTCACTAGATATAGTCATCTGTTATGCATAGCTAGATATGGTAACAGTAGGATTACCTGATAGTTTTATTCCTGTACTTCTATTCCGATATTTGTTATCTGCTTAGGTTACTGTTCCATATTTCTGTATCTGTTAGATATACGGATAGCATACCTTATACCTCGCGCTAGGGTTTAGGCTATGGTGCATCCCGGTTATTTATACTACTGCATTTCATATAGTGATAGTAGAGTTAGATAGCGGGTGATGCATGGGATAGTGACATGCATCATCGTGCACGTAGCATAGGCGGACGACCTTTGACTCCCTGGAGGTTGAGATGGGTCGTCGTACGTGCTACTGGTGTAGGGGCATATGCAGGCGACCTTTGACTCCCCTAGTGGTTGAGATGGGTCGTCATACCTGCCACTTTACCTGTCGTGTAGTCCCAGTTCCACTCTTCGTTAGTGGATTATAGGCCACGACGCTCCGACAGGTCCCCTACCTATCCGATGATAGTGAGGGGCAGGGAACGTCACTTTGTCCGATGACAGAGTACGTTCAGGGTTTGAGACCCGGCTCATTCGGTGTCGTGTGAGGCACGACGATGGCCGTTTAAGTGGAGGGAGGACCCGGTCAGAGCCCTACCCACTCGGTTTCGCGTAGAGGCGATAGTAGCCGACTGGTGTCAGGGGTGACCCATGCTGCATCATGAGCATACTATGCATTGATGCATCTGGTTGTGATTGCTCTACTTGATTGCTGCACTTGGTTGACATGCATACTACGGGGATGGTTCGGCACAGGTAGGTATACTTCTCGTCTGCTGGTTTAGATCTGTTTTTATTATTACTGCACTTTCTTCTATAGTTGCTGGTACTTACTGTTATTATATCTCCTTGTGCATACCTGTGTATTCGCTGAGTTCTAGGACTCACACCGTTAGACCTGTTTTTCTCTATTTCAGGATGATCGACTGGAGTGTCTGTCTGCCTGTCCCTGTGTATGTGTGTCGAGGCGACTTTCGAGGATTTTTCTTGTATTCGTTGTGGGTACATGTTGGTACCCTTCTTATTCATTTTCTATTTCTGTTACTTCACCTTTTCCGCTGTTGTATTTTCGATATGGTTGTATTTTTGTGTGCTATGGAAGCCTTCATTTTTTACTTTGTTTTGTCGTAAGTCGTACCGGTACGCATCTTTGTCGTCGTTTCGTTTTTGTTGATTTCAGACGGTTGTTCCAGCCCTATAGGCTGTGGTACAATCATCTGAAGTGGTCATAGAGGTTGGGTTTCTGAATTGTCCGTCGGTCGAGGGAGTGGCAGTCCGGTCGGTATCGGATGGGCAGCTCCTCGGGGCGTGACAATTTATTTTGGTATCAGAGCCCAGGTTGCGAGATACCTTTTGGTCTTGTGGGTGTTTTTGCCTTTTATGTCGGAGTCGTTTCTCGATGTGGACGTATTTGGGACATGGCGGTGACGGGACTTCTCCAGGCGATACGAGGTATTTGTCTTGACCCATCTATCTTTTTGTATCTACTATTTAGTGTAGGGTTAGACATTTCTTTATTATGGTATGACTGTATATCGGTTTATATACTTGACCGGTAGGTACTCGTAGATATATTTTGGCTGGAATACATGTAGTCGATCCGTTTTGTTTGCGTCCATGTTGGGAGTCGATTATAGGTGACTGGTTGACATGTTGCCGACTCGTCTAGGATGCAGAGAATGTTGATTCTCGAGTAGCACCGATATATGTTCGGAAGACAAGGGTCGAATATGTCAATAACCTATCGGAGGTTAAGGAATTCAAGTTATAGAATTCCTGTCCTATACTAGTTGTATACTAGTATCAGTTGTTATCGACTGTGTGAGACATTGAGACTGCATATCGATACAGGGATGATTTCTCCTATATCGGGGAGTTTTAGATTTCTGGTTCGCTCGTGCTGAGTTAGGTGACCTAGAGGTACGAGTGAGTACACGACCTTGCTTGAGGTTGGTTGGATATTTCGCGAAGGAGAGGGATTGGACATCTATTTCGATACCGATTTAGTGGATATCCATCGACTTGGGGTTAGCTTGATGGACATGCAGTCGAGCTATTCCAATCCCGATCGTAGTCGATGTTGACTACGAAGGTGATCGGTTGATACGTTGTGGTTTCGATCGTAAAGCGGAGAATGTTGATTCTCCAATAGCACCGGCCGACGGGTCGGAGACTTAGGATCGAATCAGACGACTACCTATTGGTGGTTGTAGATCATGGTTGACTCTATCGGTATATGGTCGACCCATTTTAGCTTATGGAGTTTCGTTTAAGGATAGAAATCCTAGATGACAGGTCTGGAGGACATGACCTGCTGTGATGCGGCAGAAATGACATCCGCTGTTTATCATCCTAGTTGATAGAGGATGGATATATCCTATTCCGTGAGACTTTTGACCTTGGATTCATTACACTGGGTTGATAACCTAAGAAGTACAATCGTATAAAAGATTTGTACTCGTACGGAGGAGTGTAGAGCTAGTGGCTTGACCCTCACAGGTTAATGTTCGTACTTGGTTTGGATAACCAAGAGGGGACCTTCGGAGTCATGATTTGCACCGATGCGAATCACTTGCGAGTTTGTGCCACCTTTGAGTGGAAGACATCAAGGACGATATTCGGGAATGGATAATCAATTTGTGATTATTTCGGGATACTCCTTAGAGACATTGTATCTCAATCTCTTGTTTGGGCGGAGTTGGAGTACATTGGATTACGAGACGACGGTTAGTCAACTCGTCTGACGCTAGTCTAGTTTATGAGGTATCATGACTCATAGACAGGACGTACGTGTTAGATATTCTCGATGATACATCGAGAATTAGGAGTGGATATGGTGAGGTGAATTTGGTGTTAGATGCGTAACACCTAAGAGATCTGACCGTAACCGGTGGAGGTTATCAATGACGGTCTTCGAGGGCAGACCGAGGGTTGTCTAGTAAGGGTGATTACGTTCTGATCTTCAAACCAGTCCATGCGGTGATTCAGTGGCACCAGAGACGACGAGATTCTAGTTACCTCCTCGTCTCAGGCTAGAGGTTCTAGCACGTGGGCGTTAGGGTTCCCTATTGTCACTGGGCCGCACTGATGACAGTGATAGCCCTTAGCTCTCGGATGTTCTCGAAGTCCGAGAATCTTCGGACGCATGTCCGAAGGAGTGTTCTAGCGTTTTCTATGGTTTGAAAATTTTCTGACCTATTTTCGGAGGGGCTTCATTGATTGTCTCCACGGAGGCAAGTGAGGCTCACCGATTTTTGCTTTGTGTGTTTTGCAGGTGATATCCAGTGGTATGAGAAGTTAAGGCGTTCCTGTGGGTGGACAGATAGAGAGAAGGGCATCACGGAAGGTGTAGTTAGATATTTTGGTAGGGCAGCAGATGAAGGTTGAGTCTCAGTGACCCGTTGGGTTATCCTAGTCGATTCCAATTTCTGGGGGGAAATGGGAACAAGTGTTAAGGACTTTGTCGTGGACTTACTTAGGATTCGGAGAAGGCTGGATACGAATCGGGTGATCGTTGATCCATTAACCCAATCTGCGCAGTTTCTTGTGGATTCAGAGGGTCAGATTATGGATGTGGCATTAGTGACCTTAGGGTCGAGCACCCTTGATAGGGGTGATGTTGGTTAGTTATTCGGTTGTAGCTGGTGGTTATGTTAGGATCTTGTGATCAGTTATGCTCTTGTTGATGTAGTATGAGCATACCGATGATCTGACCACCACGTGGATTCGATGAGTCCGGTGCCTTAGGGTGTTGGGGTGAGCCGTTACTATTCCTAGACGGCATCTGGACGTATTGGTAATTGGATTCATGAGCACGGGTAGATGCCTTGGGATGATTAGACATTGTCATCGATCAGGCTTGGTGTGCTCCGGTTAGAGATTATTATCCTTGGTTTGACCAAGGCAGAGAGACCTTAAGGCATCAGACGGAATGGTCCCCGTGGTGTATACGGAATAGTTTATTCCGTTAGAGGTGGTGCAGTCATGAGATCACCTCCTGTCCCGGAGAATTTACTTCGGTGGCGCATTGACCTAAGTTTTTATGATATCCTGAGGATGTACCCGGGTGTACAGGGATTTGAAACGTTCCTGTTGGCGGAACGACATGGAAAAAGGACTTTGAGAGACTTCGTATCCAGATTATTGATACGTCGATTAATGCAGTGGTAGCGCGGTGGGCTCATAACCCACAGGGAGCGTCAGAGACTAGCGGTCTTACTCTCGAAGATTTTCCTACGAGAGAAAGCCTAATATGTTGGTTTATGGAGGCAACACGAGTCGATTTGGGTGATCATTGAACGATTGACCAAATCTATGCACTTTCTGGTGATCCGTAGGATGGACTCGAAGGATCACTTAGTAGAGATATACGGTAGGAAGATTACTAGATTTTAGGGATTACTCTGGAATCTGGTAGGAGACTCCTACGAGCTACAAGTGCATGGTTGCGATTCAGTTTAGTTGTTCGTCTGTTGACAGATGGCAGACCTAGTGTGCCGGTAGGTTCTAGAGGACTTACTGCGCTCGTGTATGATGGACTTTGGGGGCAGTTGGGAGAACCATTTGCATTTGGGTGGAGTTCGCCTACAACAACGGCTTCCATTCGGTGATACAGATGGTATCGTTTGAGGCGTTGTATGGTAGGGCGTGCATGACATCCACCCTCTGGGATGAGGTAGGTGAGACTCAGCTGCTGGGACCCCAGAGAGTTCAGCACGAGGCAGAGTTAGTACGGGATGTTAGACAGAGACTATTAGCAGCGCAAGATCGCCAGGGACGATATGCTGACCGTAGGCGCAGACCCATAGAGTTGCTACGGGTGATCAGGTTTTCCTTCGAGTTTCACCCACGAAAGGGGTGAAACGTTTTGGGCTCAGAGGTAAGCTAGCTCCAGGTATATTGGACCTGTCCAGATTCTGGAAAGGATTGGAGCTGTAGCTTATCGTTTAACACTTCTACCGTCTTTGACCAGCGTCCACGATGTGTAGCATGTATCCATGCCGAGAGGTCATGTGCTAGATTCCACACTCATATTATCCGAGGTGCCTGTTCCGCTCCAGTCTGACAATACTTATGAGGAGGTATCTGTATGGATTTTGAGTTTCCAGGAGCGTTGGTTGCGGAACAAGGCAATCCGATTGGTTAAAGTCGGATGGCAGCATCATTCATGTGCCGAGACGACCTGAGAGCTCGAGGATATTATCCGAGCACGCGACCCCCACTTGTTTGATTGAGGTATGTGGGTGTGATTCGTTTAGTATTTCGTATGGTTTGGCCGTACCTAGCACATGTGATAACAAATTTGGGGACCAAATTTTTGTTGGTGGGGGAGAATGTTAACATTTGAAAAATTCGAGGGGCTTAAGTGTAAGTCCACCCAAACTTTAGGGCTTATATGGGAATAATCGAACTCAGTGGGGTTATTCGTAAAAGTCCAATTCCTTTTAAGTGGAATTATTTCTTCCCTTGCGGCAAAACGTGAGCCGGGCCGATCTGCTCCATTTCTCGCCGTCTTCTTCTTCGAGCTTCTTCTTCTTCTTCTTCCCTCTTCGAAGCTTGCGCAAGTTATTCAGGGGATCGTCGAAGCCTCTCTTCTCGAGTTCGTCCTTAGGTTTCATCGAGGGTTCTCCGCTCACTGAGGTAAGCTTAGCGGTTTCTTGTGGATCTCGATTTTTAGGGTTGGGGGTTTTCGAATCGAGCCCTAAATACTGCGCAATCTCTTTGTTTTCGGTGATCGGGTGGCAGAATAGGAGCGGTAGATCCTTCTTCTCGTCCTGCTCACTGTTGGCTACCACTGGGTGTTGGATCGCTGGCAGATCGAGCCGATTGAGGGTCTCGCCGATGAGTTACGGTGAGTTCTTTTGATCTGATGATTCTGATGAATGGTTTCGGTTGAAGTGTTTGGTGTTTCATTAGTCAGTTTGGAATTTAGTCTCTGATTTAGTTGTGGATCAAGTGATGTTCTTGATTTCGATTCTTCCGATTGATTTCTGCTAAATTGGATTTGATCGGTTGGGACGGGATGATGAGCTAGGGTTTGTGCTGTGATACGCTCTTGAGATGTATGCTCAGAAGTTTGATTCATTGTGTCGATCTCGATTTGGAGTTCTCTGTTGATCTTGTTTTGTTTTTCTTTCCTTCTGCCGTGAGGTTTGCTTGGCCGGGAATTGGAGTTTGATTCTCGATCTGTAGGGTTCCTCTGTTTCTTTGATTGGTGATCCTTGTTGCACTCTTGTGTTCAGCTAAGGTAAGTTAAATTTCTATTAGTGATCAGTGTGGATAATGGTTGGATCCGAGTATGGTATTCCAGTGTCTGTTCTTGGTTGGATCTTGGAATCCTAGGTCTTGATTTGAGTTGTTTTGGTTTCAAGATAGTCCGATTGATTTCTGTTGTGAGCTTGTTTGAGTTAGTGTTCTTGATCAGTTTGCGTATGTGATTAGAGTTGGTTATGGTTTTCATTTCCTCTCGTTCGATTTTTGTTATGTTAGTGCTTAGATTACGACTGTGTTTAGGATTGTGGTTTTATCCGATGGTTGTGTAGGTGGTGTTGTGTGCTTGGGGTTGGTTAGCTTGGTGATGATCTTCTTGATCAGGTGAGGTTTGTGTTGACTTGTGTACTGCCGTGAGGTGGGGAGTAATTTGGGTTGATTGGATTTGTATTATGTAGCTTAATTGATTATATTGGTTGGTTGATTGGGTTAGGTTTAGATTAGACTTAATTTGAACCCAATCTTGGTTGGTTGGGTTAAGTTAATTAATTAAGGTATAATTGGCTGAGTAATATTTTTGATACAGGTCATTAACTTGGCTATTTGGACTCCACTTGCGGCGGATATCATTTTGGACGGAGGGTTCTCGACACTTGGACTTCTTCATATCAAGGCGAGTACGCTGGACTTATCTTCACTAGATATAGTCATCTGTTATGCATAGCTAGATATGGTAACAGTAGGGTTACCTGATAGTTTTATTCCTGTACTTCTATTCCGATATTTGTTATCTGCTTAGGTTACTGTTCCATATTTCTGTATCTGTTAGATATACGGATAGCATACCTTATACCTCGCGCTAGGGTTTAGGCTATGGTGCATCCCGGTTATTTATACTACTGCATTTCATATAGTGACAGTAGAGTTAGATAGCGGGTGATGCATGGGATAGTGACATGCATCATCGTGCACGTAGCATAGGCGGACGACCTTTGACTCCCTGGAGGTTGAGATGGGTCGTCGTACGTGCTACTGGTGTAGGGGCATATGCAGGCGACCTTTGACTCCCCTAGTGGTTGAGATGGGTCGTCATACCTGCCACTTTACCTGTCGTGTAGTCCCAGTTCCACTCTTCGTTAGTGGATTATAGGCCACGACGCTCCGACAGGTCCCCTACCTATCCGATGATAGTGAGGGGCAGGGAACGTCACTTTGTCCGATGACAGAGTACGTTCAGGGTTTGAGACCCGGCTCATTCGGTGTCGTGTGAGGCACGACGATGGCCGTTTAAGTGGAGGGAGGACCCGGTCAGAGCCCTACCCACTCGGTTTCGCGTAGAGGCGATAGTAGCCGACTGGTGTCAGGGGTGACCCATGCTGCATCATGAGCATACTATGCATTGATGCATCTGGTTGTGATTGCTCTACTTGATTGCTGCACTTGGTTGACATGCATACTACGGGGATGGTTCGGCACAGGTAGGTATACTTCTCGTCTGCTGGTTTAGATCTGTTTTTATTATTACTGCACTTTCTTCTATAGTTGCTGGTACTTACTGTTATTATATCTCCTTGTGCATACCTGTGTATTCGCTGAGTTCTAGGACTCACACCGTTAGACCTGTTTTTCTCTATTTCAGGATGATCGACTGGAGTGTCTGTCTGCCTGTCCCTGTGTATGTGTGTCGAGGCGACTTTCGAGGATTTTTCTTGTATTCGTTGTGGGTACATGTTGGTACCCTTCTTATTCATTTTCTATTTCTGTTACTTCACCTTTTCCGCTGTTGTATTTTCGATATGGTTGTATTTTTGTGTGCTATGGAAGCCTTCGTTTTTACTTTGTTTTGTCGTAAGTCGTACCGGTACGCATCTTTGTCGTCGTTTCGTTTTTGTTGATTTCAGACGGTTGTTCCAGCCCTATAGGCTGTGGTACAATCATCTGAAGTGGTCATAGAGGTTGGGTTTCTGAATTGTCCGTCGGTCGAGGGAGTGGCAGTCCGGTCGATATCGGACGGGCAGCTCCTCGGGGCGTGACATCCCCAGGAAGAAAGCTTTAATAGAATTAGCTTATCACACTTTAGGATTTTTAATATTTCTCAAATCAAAGAAATTATTGCCAAGGCATTATGAAGTGGCATGGTTATGTTTATAACAAAATAAAAATAAAAATTTACCTTTTAGAATCGTACTTCTGGTACGTGAGTACAAAGAACAATGTAATTATCATCCTTTGTGGAACTAAAACTGAAAAACTAGATAAAGGAACAAAAAACCAAGTAGACAACAAGATTGATTCTTACAAGAAGAGTTATATACAGTTTAACAGGAGCACTACATGATCCCTACATGAGAAATGAAATATGCCGATCTATGATTGTTTCATTGTCTATCATCTAAATTATACTCCATTTTTTAAAATTTGGAAAATTAGTGAAGGTTACTTAAAAAACAATTTTAATTTAAATGCCACAATGGCACATACTCTTGCAACTGCATGTCATCTAGGTTCTCAGAGGAACTATCATCATTTAATAGTGATAAATACCTCACAACAAGGACAGCAAGATCACAATCCGAACAAAACTTCTACCTCTACACAACACCAAACTCAGTGATCAAAACTAAGGAGAAACCGAATCCAATTAAGAACAGACCTAACCACAAGCATCCCAATATCATCCACGAACCTTAGAGGAAATACAAAACTTGAAGGCATACCCCTAGAGATGGATCGCTATCGTCGAAAACGCTTTGTCGATGGACTGGTTCGCCAGCAATGGGGGGCGCAATCGGCGCATCCCTGATCGAGTAGAAGAGGAAGGAACGCCCAAGCCGCCTTAAATCAAGGAGAAAGAGGGCTTGCGTGGAGAAGATGAAAGGGGAAAGGAATCGGACGATGAGAACTTTCGACAGTTCACGATAAAGGGGAGGAAGTTTGTCGAAGAGGGGGAGGAAGAGGAGTTGTTGGCGTGAAGGAGAGGACAAAAGAGAAAATAAAAAAAAAGTTTTAAGTTAAGGCTAAATTGCAAAAATACCTTCACTCTTAATTTAGGATTTTACGCTTTAAGCTCTCCAATTTTCACATATTTAACAAGTGATTCATAACTTACCATTAGATTATATATTTTATAAGATCTCCTTTGCTCTCTTTATTTGGAGTACTATTTTTCATATCGGTGTCATTGAAAACAACTAGGATTTCAAATATCATTTCGTGTACAGTTGAAAGTTACACATGATGTTTGTTGATGACCCAGTGCTTTTATCTCGAAGGAAGCACTACCTTGGTGGTCCCTTCCAATGTTTATAAGATTTTGAATCTATTTCAGGAATGACTATGACTACGTTTGATAGGGGATAATATAATCAGGTCTATAATGTAATCAAGTTTGTAATGTTATGTAATGTAATCTTGATTATATTGTTATGTTTGATAATGAGTTGTATGTAATTTTTGATAACCATTACAAGTTGGATTCTTTTATTTGGTGAGGGGTAATCCATCCTGTAATGTAATTAAGATTGACGACTGACGATCGCCGCCAGCCGACCGGTGGCCATCGACCGGCCGCCTCGCCGGCGATCGGCCGCCCCGCCGACGACCGACGGCCGACGGCCAGCCGGTGGTTCGACCGGCGAACCGCAAGCGACCGGCGACTGACGACCGACGACCGACCGGCCGGCGGTTCGCAGGTCTTCGGCGGCGGCGATCGCCGGGTCGTCGGCGGTCACCGGTCGCCGGCGGTCGCCGGTCGCCGGCGGTTCGTCGGTCGCCGGCCGGCCGCCGCCGGCGGCGGTCGCCGGCCGGCCGACGGTGGCGGCTGGGCGACGGCGGTCACCGGCCGGCCGACGACTGGCGAACCGTCGGCGAACCGTCGGCGACCGACGACCGTCACCACCCAGCCGACGACTTTACAAGCTATAATGTAATCCAGATTACAGATGTTTTGTTTTGTAATCCAGATTACAAATCATCAACCTCTTTTGTAATCGAGATTACATTACATTACAATTTTAAAGTTATTCCAAACAAAGAAATCCAATATCATCACAGGGTGGATTACACCCTACCAAACGCAGCCTATATGTAAAAGTTGTCTATTTATACAAGAATGATTAAGAATGCTAAATGCAATGTTATGCATAATACTCTTAATGGATAAAATTATAGTATAGATAGGCAAGCAAGACCATTTTATATGAGACTAGAACAAATAAGGGGACGTTTGGTAAGCGGGTTTAGAAGGTGAGAATGAGAATGAAATAGTTTTCATTCCCATTGATGATGCTTGGTATACGAGAATCGAAATCAAAATAAGGATATGATACCCTTGATTTCATAACCCACCCCCCACTAGATTATTACCAAACTCATAAACCCCTCAATCAAACTC
This sequence comes from Boesenbergia rotunda, assembly GCA_024364735.1. NCBI lineage: Eukaryota > Viridiplantae > Streptophyta > Magnoliopsida > Zingiberales > Zingiberaceae > Boesenbergia > Boesenbergia rotunda. Next base: position 389,093 of record JAGFNQ010003577.1, read on the forward strand.
ATTATCATTTCCATTGTCAAATTTATACCAAGTGTCCCCTAAGATCAGTACTGCAAAGAGTAACTGTCTATTTTTTTTATTCCAGCAATGGTGATAAGGACAAAAAAATGACCATCAAGCTCTGTCGGATTTTCCTTTGAGGGACCAAGAAACCATCAATAAAGGAGATATGTTGAGCAAAAGAAAAAAGGTTGCTTAGTTTAAGGGAGAAAAAATTATAACCATGCACTATTATTGAAACAACTGTGTCATATCATTCTAAGATAAGTAACCCAATCTGAAATATGACGTTGCAAAAATCCAAATTAGTATCGAGTGACAAAAGGAATGAAATTATTATCAAACTGAAAATTAATATGAAAATTTAAAAATTATATTCAAATATCATGTAAACTATAGATTTTAATTTTTAAAAAAAATCACACATCAATACATAACCATAACATTTAAAACAAACATCTATCATCACAATTTATTAGGAATTATAAACTATTAAAGCAAGTAATATTTTGCGTGCGTATAGTAGAAATAAGCTCTAAATTATAAAATACAATTTGCCGCCGAAATATAGTCCTTATACTAGAAAAAAAACTCAGCTAGCGATTTTAAAAGACTTTGTGGTCCCAAAACAATTCATAAAATTATATAAAATGGGTAAAATTCAACCCACGAACAGTAAAGGTCATCCAAATCGGCGAGTACCGGTGGTAAAACCAGAAAATAGTGAATCGAAAAAACGATGATTATTATTCTGCCCTCCCATAAAAAGATCGATGGAACCAAATAGATGGCTTGTCTTAGGAGTTAGGACTAACTTAGAAAGGGCAATAGACAAATAAGATCCCAATAGAATAATCGTCAAAATGGTTGAACAACGTTATGCACGAATACGTGTTGACACAAAGACGTACGTCGTCTAATCATATACTGTAAAATTAGGATGTAAATGAATCAAGTCACTCATGAACTAAGTTAACGAACCAATCTCGATTTCAAACTCAAAAACAACCGCACTCAAATTTAACAGTATTTAATTCGTGAATTTACAAACATATTTAAATACTCATAAATGTGTTCACTTAACAATATTTAATTCGTGAATTTGTAAACATATTTAAATGCTCGCAAATGTGTTCACTAAAAAGCTCACGATTCATTATATATATATCATTAAATATCAAAAAATAATAAATATAATAATATATTATTAATCATTATAAATAATTATTTTAAACATGTTTAAATCAAGCTCATTTAATTTTTAAACAAACTTTTTCGAATGGAACTTGAGCTATTTAATTTTATTACGAACCAAACTAGAGTTTAAAGACTAAAACACAAATCAAACTCAAGCCCGAGCTCAAGCTTAAAAATAACAAATCGAACCCGAATTCAAACCTCGGCCTAGTTCGGTACAATTAAGCCCCTATGTAAGCTTACAGCTGATCGAATAAAGGATATTCATCTTCAGAACCATGGAGACATCTCCAACACAACGAGGGCATGCAAGATAAGACCAATGTTCCATATGCATTGAACTTTGTTAATTTTATATTTGCATGCAACAAACAAGCCAAAATGTTTTAAATCCGCAACCTATCATCAAAGAATAAGATATTCAAGAATTCAATACAGGAGAATCAAAAACTATGTTCTAACTCATGGAAATCAGTTCCTGACAAATACAATGCAACAGCTGTAGTAAGATTCATTTTTTCGGAGATATGACAACTCTTCGAGCCAACAAGAGTACGGATTTGATCCATAGTACTGTATACAACTTTACCATGTCACGTTGTTAAATTAAATTTAATCAGGTATCATATTTTCAATGTTAAAAAGAACTAGAAACATGTATCCCCTATGTAAACCAGTAGCCCATCAATACAAGGCAGCTAATGGAGTATAGGAGATTCAATTTATGGATCTATGGCCATCTCTTCAACACAGTAAGTGAATGGAGGAATTAACCCATGATTCCATATACACACCCACTTTACTTCAAACTTCATGGCCAAATTCCAAACACTAATTCTCAGCGACTATCACGATCACTTTAAAAATGGATGGTAATATAGAATTCGAGTTCATATTTCCATTGTTGAATAGAAAACTAGGTACATGAGTACAGGAGACTCACTCATTGGAACCATGTCAGCCTCTTCCACACAGTAGTACGGAGGAATTAACAGTGTCATACACATCTAATTATACTTCAACATGGAATGACCGATCCTCAACTGTAAGTCACAAAAAAAAAACGAAAGAAATATTTTTGAACGAAAAAAACGGCAGCCAAGTAATACAAGGCAGCTGATAGAGTAAAGGAGACTCAACACTTCAGACCCATGTCAGCCTCTTCAACACAGTAAAAGTAAGGAAGAATTAATACATAGTTCCATACACATCTAATTATACTTCAACATGGAATGAACAAATCCCAGCTATCAAGTTACAAAAAAAAAAAAAAAATCATTTGGAGGACTATACCAAAGACAGTGTACAACCAACTTTACTATGTCATAGGGTTATATTACATTCAATCGGGTATCATATGTTCAATGTTAAATAATCACTAGGAACATCTTTCACCCATGGAAATCAGCAACCTATTAAGACAAGGCGGCTAATGGAGTACAGGTGATTTAATTTGTGGATCTATGGCAACCTCTTTGACACAGGAAGAGACTGGAGGAATTAACCCATAGCTCCATGTGCACAATGACTTTCCTTCAAATTCAATGGACAAATTTCAAGCATTGATTCCCAGCAACTATTGGGATCACTTTAGAAATGGCTGGTTATATAGAATTCAAGTTCATATTTCCATTTTTAAATAAAAAAACTAGGTACATGTTTCACCTATGAAAATCAGCAGCCAAGCACAACAAGGCAGCTGATGGAGTAAAGGAGACTCAGTATTTGGAACCATATCAGCCTCTTCAACACAGTAAAAGTATGGAGGAATTAACACATAGTTCCATACAGATCTAAATTATACTTCAACATGGAATGAAGAAACCCCAGCTATCAAGTTAGAAAAAAAAGAAAATATTAAAGAAATAAGAGGCAAGGAATGATAAAGCAGACTGACAATGAACGCGAGTATGGAGGACTGTCCTAAAGACTGTATACAACCAACTTTACTATGTCATAGGGTTATATTACATTCAATCGGGTATCATATGTTCAATGTTAAATAGTCACTAGGAACATGTTTCACCCATGGAAATCAGCAACCTATTAAAACAAGGCGGCTAATGGAGTACAGGTGATTTAATTTGTGGATCTATGGCAACCTCTTTGACACAGTTAGAGACTGGAGGAATTAACCCATAGTTCCATATGCACAATGACTTTCCTTCAAATTCAATGGACAAATTTCAAGCATTGATTCCCAGCAACTATTGGGATCACTTTAAAACTAGATGGTTATATAGAATTCAAGTTCATATTTCCATTGTTAAATAGAAAACTAGGTACATGTTTCACCTATGAAAATCAGAAGCCAAGCAATACAAGGCAGCTGATGGAGTAAAGGAGACTCACTCTTTGGAACCATGTCAGCCTCTTCAACACAGTAAAAGTATGGAGGAATTAACACATAGTTCCATACACAATGAATGATAAACCAGACTGACAATGACAATGACTATGGAGGACAATACTAAAGACTAGACTGTATACAACCAACTTTACTAAGCCACAAGGTTGCATTACATTCAATCAGGTACATATTTTCAATGTTAAATAGTAACTAGGAACATGTTTCATCCAAGGAAATCAGCAACCTATTAATACAAGGCAACAAATGGAGTACAGGAGATAAATTTGTGGATCTATGGAAACCACTTCGACAGAGACTTGAGGAATTAACCCATGCATGTTTCATCCAATGAAATCAGCAACCTATTAATACAAGGCAACTAATGGAGTACAGGAGATATAATTTGTGGATCTATGCCTCTTCGGCAGAGACTAGAGGAATTAACCCATAGTTCCATATGCACACTGACTTTACTTCAAATTCAATGGACAATTTCAAGCGTCAATTCCTAGCAACAATTGGAGTCAGTGTGTTAAAATGCATGGTTATATAGAATCCAAGTATCATATTGTTATTGTTAAATAGTTATCTAGGTTCATGTTTCACCCATGGAAATCAGCAACCAATCAATACAAGGCAACTTATGGAGTACGGGAGACTCGCTCTTTGGACCCATGGCAACCTCTTCAACACAGTACAAGTATGGAGGAATTAACCCATAGTTCCATATACACCTAACTCTACTTTAACACAATGAACAATTCTCAACTCAAGTCACAACAAACAACGAGAATCAAAGAAATAAAGGGTAAATTGATAAACGACTGATAATAACTATGTGAAATTTAATTAAACGGCATTTTATCATTAAAAAAAAAGGAGGAAGGGAGTTGCGAGCATATTTTCTACCGATCATCTTTTCCTGTCGGTGCTTCCTGGCAAGAGCCATAAGAAGAGCCTCTTCGATTCAAGGACTGAGGCTCAGGACCAGAAGCAGTGTCGAATCTAATAGCATACAGCCAATAAGTCAATGTCAGAAAAAAAGGAGTCAAATCTAGGACAGAGAAAAAGAAATCAAAATAAAAAAAAATAACTCACCTTCGCCGAATGCATTCGTCCATCCGCGAGCAGCTTCGCTGCAATGATTATCGTCTGCTGGATCTGTGGATTCCACAAAATTGCAGAAAATTAAAACAGATGAGAAAAAATGAAACAGACTAGAACCCTAACAAACAAGATGAGAGCTGCTACATCGCTGGATGCACACCTTGCTTGTCTTGGATCAAGACATTGACATTGTTCAAGATGTCGATGGACTCGACCTTAATAGCAACGATCCTCCGCCACAGTATTCACATACATCAACAACCCCGCCGATCACTCTCACCCACTCCTCTCGCGCAGCCTGGGAATGAAGCTAGTTTTCCGATCTAGGCTGTCCTATACAATTTATAGACAGTCGGGAGTTCTAGGGTTTCGATTCGTCAATCAATTTACGAATTTACCACAATCTATCGGATTTTGATGACTGAAAAAGATGATCCGTATCACACCGGTCAAGGTGACATTCGAATCCGACAATGATTATTAATCATCCTAAATTAGTTGGTCACCTATTAAATATTTTTTAAAATACTTTAATCATAAATAAATAAATAAATTATGCAATGTGAGTATTGTGCGTCGCGCATGATAACTATTTATATATAAATTGATATGATATTTTCAATATGGGCGCGTTCGTGTCTATGATTCAGATACTTAAATTCATTCCAACTGGGTCTGGAATCCAGGCCCGCTTACTCCTTTGTTTTTTTTTGTTTGTTTAAAAAAAAATTAATATTTTTTAAATTTTAAATCCTAAATATATATAATATATTCCATGATTTTCTAAAATTTTTTCTTAAATACTATAATTCAACAGACAGCCTAAACCCTAGAAAGAGAATCGTATTGACTAAATCTACTATAACTCAATTCCTAAAATTTTAAATTTTAAATACATATAATATATCTCATGAGCATTTAAAAAATTTCATCTTGAACATTATAGTCCAAGAGGAAAGTATAAACCCTAAGATTGGGTTTGGTTAGAGGTAATGTAATCCAATTTGTAATATAATTGAACTTGTAATGTAATCTAGATTACATATTGTTGGCCTTGTAATCCAGATTACAATACTTTTATTTGCTTTTGTAATGCAGATTACATTACATTACAGTTTTAAAACTGTACCAAACAAAGTAATCAATTTTGTAATGTAATCCTGATTACATTACAAGATTGATTACACCTTACCGAACATAGCCTAAAGGAAAAATCTTATTGGCCTAAACTCATTAACTCAACTCCTAAATTTTAAAATCTTAAAGCCTAAATACATATAGTATACCTGGAATAAATCCAAGCGCATGGACCAGAGGCGTAGACGTGTCCGCTACAGAGGGTTCCTAGTGTGTGCGCGCGCAGTGGTGAGTGGCATTCGATGTCGAGAATCTGACATAGCAAAAAGTATTTTTTTAATCTCTTTCATCTACATGTAATAATTTTCTTCTCTCTCCTTAGATCCAATGTAAGATTGTGCTGATTTATAAAAATCAGCACAAAGATGATGTTAGTTTTTAAAAATCAACACCAAGATGCTACTGTTTTGTACAAACTAGCATTACACTATGGTGTTGGTTTTTATAAACCAACACTAAGGTCATATTGATATATAGCAAATTAACACCATGTGGTGTTGGTTTTACATGGTGCTAGTTTGAGGTGTTAGTTTATAGTAAACCAGCACTATGTAATGTTGGTTTGAAGCAAACCAACGCCATGTTAATTTTTAAAAATCAACATAAACATTGTAATTGATCTTTAAAAAAACCTACTCCAATATATTAGTGTTGGTCTTAAAAGATCAACTTTCCATATTGGAGTTGGTCTTTAAACACTAGCTCCAACGTGTTGATGTTGGTCTTTAAAGACCAACTTCACGTTGGAGTTGATTTTTAAAAATAATATCACTTTACATGCAGGAGAAAGAAAAGAGTTGTATGTAGCTGAGAGAGGGATTAAAAATTTTAGATTTTGGTTGTGTCAGATATCCACATCAAGCGTTACCTTGGGACGTTGGACTTTTGGATCGCCTGCCTGAGCACTTTCTAATTTATCCTGACAGCCTGTAAAATTTTTTTATAATGTCGAATCCATCATCCTAAATTTACCTGTTATCTTATTCTGATGTCTGCCAGGGATATATCATGGACAGTGTTTTTTTTAATTTTTGATATGTCAAGAATTGAATTATAAAGTAGGATATATCGACCCCCGCATCAGTGTTCATATCTCTATGAAATAATATTCTTTATTATTTTAAATATAATAAATAAATAAATAAATAAAATGACAAAAAATAATAATCTAAGTTGGCACATGAACCGCATATAGATTCCTTTATTCTATCCAGTCTCAATTGTCGTTTTTCTTTTTATCATCGAGTGCTTTACAAAATCATCTAAATTTTCAAGCACAATATTAATACAAAATATCACTTGAGCTAAAAGTTTGTTAATTACACAATTTTCAACAAATCATACTTATGTTTGAGTCTATTTGTATCATCTAACACAATCTTAATAGAAGATATTATTTATCAGACTATTTTGATACAACTGATGAAAGAAAACCTTGAATTTGACAAATATTTTTAGTAGTGCGAACTCAAAATTCTTTGCCACCAAAATAGCAAAATTTTGTGAGAACGAGGTACGATTTGCTTCATCTTGATCTTGATCTTGATCATGATTTTGAAATATGTTCTCCAGTGTGAGAAATTGCTGGTTATCATCTATTTTTCTAGTGAATCTTCATAAATTACTCAAAACAACCAATAACTCAAAAGATTTGGATGCAAAGGACGGAGATCATAACAACAGCGCATATGCTGCAATCCATGAAAATGGCACCTGCTACTTCCTGAATGATCATCCATGCCTCAAAAATATCGCTTACGTTCCCCGTCCAACGATACTCCAGTTTTTCATTCTTAGATGCCTGATTTGCCATGCGAGGCCCAAAAATAATGGTCAAGTCCGCCAAGATAACAAGGAACAAAGGTCTGAAATTAATAATGCTTCCGCCAATTGCAACACCAAGGCAGCTCGATATGATGGCGAAAATTGCAATGGCAAATGTACAAAGTAAACGTGCATTTTCAGAAGCCGAGACAGCATGGCTGACTTGCTTTGATGAGATTGTCAGGTGTTTCATCAACCTTGCTGATAAAGCTGTATCTAAAACTTGATCAGGTGATTTCTGCGCCGCCACCGAGGTGTTACAAAGTTCTGAAACCTTATTCCTTTGCAGCTCCTTCACTTCAGGCTTTAATTCAAACACAGTATTATTGTGTTCCATCTTGTTGGCACTAACCATTCCAATGCTTGCCTGAGTTGTAGGAATTGCTTTGTGTTTATCAATTTCTTCTCGTTCACTAGCTGTGACTTTGCCATCTTTGTTACTCTTATATTGGTCAGTAAGATGAGCACTAGTTCCCTGAACCCTGCTAGATGGAGAACCTACAATAAAATGAGGGCCGATGAGCTACTAAAGGTTTATGTAGAGAAAGATAACTCCTTCCAAAAGATAATGACTACGGCAATAAACATCAATAAGTATCAAACAAAATTTTCTAACAGCAACAAACATCGGGAGAATAATATGGTAAGCTAGTTGGTGTTGGACCCAAATTATTGACGTGTGACCTTGTGGTCACGGATCCGAGTCGCAGAAATATCCTTTTGCAATGAAAGGTAAGACTTTGTATAATAAATCCAATGTGGTCCAACCCATCTCCGGAACCCCGCATTGGCGGAATGGTGGGAGCTTCGTACCAGACTGCCCTTTACATAAGAAGAAAACTTAAACTACCAAATAAGCAGTTATCCCACAACAAGCCATCATAACAAAGACCCAATGTAAGAGTCTATTCCAGGTCTCTTGGGAAAAAGAATTAATGTGTAACACAAGCTCCTCAATCATTCTTATGTAAACTATCAGAATTGTGACAAGCCAATGAGATTGAATTGATGTGCTAAAAATAGGAGAATGGATCCACCTTCTTGTTTCAACATCCACAGTTGTACAAATACGAGTAAGCTGGCCAATACCGAATGACAACCTTCGGTCACACACCACATTAATTCAATATTAACACATTTAAAGAAATACAAACAATTCGCTTCAACGAACAAGGAATGCACAGCACAATTTTACCAGAGAACGGCGTCAAATGACGGTTATGTAGGAAAACATAGAGGAGAAGAATTGAAATGGATTTTACCGAGAAGACTGATTGTGTTTGCGGGTGATCATGCCAATTTACTGCACAAGAATTCATCTTATTCAGTTGAGATAATCTTTTAAAGTACAACTCCGAGGAGGAAAAATTGCTGCTTTTCGATTGGCAACACAAGTATCCAACCCCCAAAAATTTCTGCCTTAACTTCAGACAAATAATGCCATGAGAGGAAGGACACCAGAGTCGAACTAAACCTCGAAGAGAACTAAGGCATGCGATTGCATTGAGCGAGTAGAGAGAAGGAGAGAGAGAGAGCACTGGAAGAGGGAGGATGTCAGTCTGTCACTGTAAAACAGAGGAAAATGATGTCCTCCGAAGTGCCGATACGAAATGGAAATCGAATCGAGAACCAAATTGAAACACAGCTGATACCATCAGAGGAAAGTATATTGAAATCGAACTAAATCTCGATGAGGACAATCTAACTAAGGAACATGCGATTGCATTGATCGAGTAGAGAGACAGAGATCACACCGGAAGGGGGAGGATGTCCTTCATTGGGGGCACGAGGGGATAATTCGGGGACGGATTGCGCTTGCCCGGAGATTAGGGCAAGGCGGTCGGATCCGCGCTCCAAGATCCTTCGCCGGCGAGCATCGCGCGCGTTCTCCATCTCCTCCTCTTCCTCGATCTCCCGTCCTCCTTTTGATCGGGAAGTGAAGGAGGCGAAGGTGCGCCTTGGCCGCCGCCGACGCCGGTGAATAAGCTTCGCCGCTAATTTTACACTAATCGTTGACCATCGCATGAACAAGAAATTTTGATTTTTATTGTTATCGAGAATGCGACCATTTGTAATTAAAATACAATTTTACCCTCCTATCAATTTTCCTTTGTCTGTCGGCTCCTCCTCCTCCTCTCTGAATGCATGAATTTAAATTATTTTCTTTCCAAAATAATTTAACATTTTCAAAGGAGTTGAAATGCACAATGAAAGACACCTCCTTACTTCACTAAATAAAAATAAATCTATTTCGATTTCTCTAAGGTAAGATGTTAAATTAAAATAAAAACAAATTAATAAAAATTCACATTGGCCCTGATACGATTCCATATCAAACTCAACTTTAGTTTTTTTATCGATTTTTTCTTATTTAAATTTAACATATCAGAGAAGCCGAAATAAATAATGAATAACATATTTGAACTCCTTATCGTGTCGGAAATTCATAGGAACTGAAATAGATATAATCGAAGCTTTCTAGATCCATCTGTTGGTTTTGACCGAAACTCATTTATGAGCCTGATATTGAATTATATCAGACCCAACCCAATGTGAGTTTTTTTTACAATTTTTCGAAACTCACCCATTGATAGACTTGATATTGAATCATATTAGGCCTAACCCAACGTTGAGTTTTTTTACGATTCTTCAAAAGTCATTAATGGACTTAGAGAGTTCCGATTACATTAATTTCAGTTCCCATGGATTTATGAGATTACAAGAAGTTCAAATAGGGCTTTCATTATTTATTTTGACTTTTCTATAGATGTTAAAATGTAATAAAAAAGAATCAGTAAAAATCGATAAAACCATACGTTGAGTCTGATATGGAATCATTCAGGCCCAATTTCATATTAGTCACAATGTAGATTTTTGTCGATTATTTCTTATCAAAACTTATTGATGAATCAGAGAGCTCTGATTGTACTCATTTTTTGTTCCTATAGATTTTTGAGATGGTAAAGAGTTCAAATATGATATTCATTATTTATTTCAACTTCTCTAGAGGTATTAACATGCTATAAAAAAATATCAACTAAACCTTAAATGTCGTACGTCTTGGGTAAAAAAATCAACTAGAGACCTCAAATTGCAACCATTTCAGGTCCTGTGAATTTTTGAGGTTGCAAGGAGTCCAACGGTGTCATTTATTATATATTTAGACTTCTCGGCATCTGTTAAAATTTTATCAAAAAAATAAGCTAAAATAACGATCATTCATATCAAACTCATATTGGGTCTGATATTTTTCCATACTAAAAAAATGATTAACAAGGTTTTTCCAACCTCGGATGACCGGCCTGGCCTCACGGAAATTTTCCACCGGCCACCTTAAGGTAAATCGAGAAGCGCTCGCGGTGGGCGGTCTAGAAACCTAACGTCTCAGGGTTTCCGCCCCATTTAGAGGAAAATTCTTGCAAATATCATGTCTCATATATTTTTTCATACTAGATCTAATATAAGTCTGATATTTTTTTATATCATGTCTCATGTTAGTGCGTGGGTGTTGCCAGCATAAGGTCTGGGGGTCAAAACTTGGCAAAGCCAATATGCCTGCCCTCCTCATGCACTAGCTACAGCATCCGGGCTAGTGGCCCTTGTGATTTACCTCCTTCGTGATGTCCCTGGGACAGATTGGCGGGGATGCTGGGATGAGTGAATCGTCTTTTGCCAGCATGCATATATATATATATATATAGAGAGAGAGAGAGAGAGAGAGAGAGAAATGATCTACTGCGGACCGCCTGCGGACTAGGCTCCAGATCGATCAGGGAGTTCCCTAATCGGTCAGGGACTGCCCTCCCGTGTCCCAACTCGCCGGCGCCTCCGATCGTCGATCGGACACCAGTGGCGGCCTTCGGCCGCCGCCCCCGAACAAAACTATAACCCAGGGGGTGTGCGATGAACCCTAGGGGTAGCGGTGAACCCGTCGGCGTCGGACGCCTAATCGGTCAAAGGGACCGATCAGGCAAGTGCCTGATCGTTCAGGAACTTGCCTAATCGGTCCCTTGACCGATCAGGCAACGTGGTCCGCACATGGTCCGCAGGAAGCGGTCCGCGACGGATCAAATTCGTGTGTGTGTATATATATATATATATATGAAAAGACAGATGAAATATAATAGGTGAAAAAATAGAGAAATTGGAGAAAAAAATGCTATCACCTGTAATTATAATCTCTTTTTACCTCTCTCTATCCAAATAATTAAACATTTATTTATTTTTGTATTTCTTAAAATATTTTTAAAAGAATAAAATAATTAAAATATTTTAAATTTATGAATAATTAAACAATTATATTTTTAGAAAAATAAACACACAAATAATTAAAAATAAAAAAGTATTTATCACTTTTGATAAAATTTACTTTCCAACTATTAAATCTTTTTGTATCGTTCCATGACCGATAGAGATGGTAATAAGTCTTATTTGAGTAATAATTTTTGATACATGGCCGATAGAGATAGTAATAAGTCATATTTGAGTAATAATTTTTGGTGTTATATAATGATTTGAATCTAGGCACATAAGTTTTACTTTTATTATAAATAAAGGAGAAAAAATAATCTAAAATGATATTTAATTATAAATATTTAAATGATAATTATCACGAAGTCAATTATAAAAAAACAAAAATGATATTTAAATTCGACATGAAATCTAAATTTTAAAAAATAAAAAAACATTCAGACCCTATAGAATAAACTGTATTTTCTAATCCTGAAGAATGTTTTGAATAATTAATAATATCATTTGGACTTAAGATAGTCTCTTAAACTTTTTTAAAAGGATGGATGATATATTACTTGTGATTATATAGATATATATTATTATTATTATGCACATCTAAATCTATATATGGTATAATTAAACATTTGAGTTGGATATGGATAGGATTTTATTAGACTCATCTCCCTACCTAATATCCAAATATTCATACCTAATTATTTAATTGAATCTATTTTTTTTCATATTTTTCTTTATTAGGGTTGAAACATTAGGAGAAAATTATCATCAGCTAGATTAACGAGTAACACGCCGAATATTGAGCTTCAATTAGCGATTTGACCTTTGTGTGTGTGACGTTGACTTGCCCCCTCCCTCATGGAGGAGGACTTGACTTTCCATCAGGATGGTGAGAGGAAGCGTGAGAGTAGATGTTACGCTCGACAATTATTAATTAAGTAGCAAGCCATAGTGGACTGGATCCGTTCCCAAGACTAGGTCGCCATTATAGATCCGGTCAACTCACGATCCATCTAGCTTTGCCTTATCGTTTCGACGGCTCGTCTTAATGCATTCAGTGAAATGAAAATTTTCATTATAATCCTTTTAATTCGTTTTCGTACATTTTAATCTTTCAGCTTTCATTAATCACATTTTACGCCTTCTAACATGAGTTTAAAGTTTAATTTAATTAAGTTTTATCACACTATTATGCTAAATTTCAACGCAAATATTATTCTTTTTTACTCAAATGCTAATATCGTCATTTATGAAAATTTGAGGGGTCGAATCGAAGTTTGTCGCCCACTCACTTAATCTGAAGTTCTGAACACGCTTTCCACGTTTATGCACTCCTCGTTGCCGCGCTCGGCTGTTTCGTACAAACACAGAACGGGAAATATCTGAAGTTTCGCCATTCATGGGAGGCAGGTCCAGAATCCCAACAAATGATGCGGCTTTTTCTTCTAATTCCTGTTGATAAAGGTGCATCCGATCCTCACCAGGGGATGCTATTAGCCGACAGGTCGCAGTTCATTCTTGACCGTGCGACGGTTTTGCCGAGAGGAGTCCACTAATCAACGGCCAGGATGTGATCTTAGATTCGCCAGCCGCCGTCCGTCCTTCTCTGAAGCCCCCTTCGCCTTGCTTTCTTCTTCCTATAAATTGGACATCCTTCCTCCTCCCGCTGATCACCGGAACCAATCTCGAAGATCGAAGATGCCTTCGGTAGAATCGCACAAATCGGCGGCTGACGGCGAACCGGTCCAGCTCCAGATCCGCTCCGTGTGGGCGGACAACCTCGAATCCGAATTCGATCTCATCAGAGAAGCCGTGGAGCGCTTCCCCTTCGCCGCCATGGACACCGAATTCCCCGGCGTGATCCACCGTCCCCGCAAGCACCCAGCCGCCCTGACCGCCAGCGAGCGCTACGCCGTCCTCAAGGCCAACGTCGACGCCCTCCACCTGATCCAGGTCGGCCTCACGCTCTCCGACTCCGCCGGAAACCTCCCGGACCTCGGCGGAGGCGGGGCGATCCGCTACCTCTGGGAGTTCAACTTCCGCGACTTCGACCCCCGCCGCGACCTCCACGCCCCGGAGTCCATCGAGCTCCTCGAGGCAAACGGTATCGACTTCGATGAGAACCGGGCGAGGGGAATCGACTCCCGCCGCTTCGCCGAGCTGCTCATGACCTCCGGCCTGGTGTGCAACGACTCGGCCGTGGCCTGGGTGACATTCCACAGCGCCTACGACTTCGGCTACCTGATCAAGATCCTCACGCGGCGCAAGCTGCCGAGGAGCCTGCAGGAGTTCATGGGGCTGGTTGGGGTCTTCTTCGGGGACAGGGTGTTCGACATGAAGCATATGATGCGATACTGTGGCAGTTTGTACGGCGGGTTGGAACGGGTGGCGACCACGCTCCAGGTGGGCCGGGCGGTGGGCCGATGCCACCAGGCGGGGTCCGACAGTTTGCTAACTTGGCAGGCGTTTCGGCGGATGAAGGAGCTCTTCTTCGTGGAGGACGACGGCAAGAAGCACGCCGGAATTCTCTTCGGCTTGGAAGCCTACTGATTATATTGCAGGAAGCACAGTCATCACTACAATTCATGTATAATTCGTTATATCTTGAGAATTTTGTGTATAAACTTATGGAATTAATAAGTAAAAATTGGTCTTTAATTGACGGATAACATTAATACTTATCAAAACACACTCAACTAAACCCCTCGAACTAGATACAGATACACCACCCCCAATACAGTTTTGGTTTCATTCAATTAATGGATGAATCGCAGTCAATATTTTACCCATTGTAACAGTGTTAACAATAAATTGTTCATCAATTGATTATCCCAATTAATAATGTATTATTACAACAGTATCATCAATAGATTATTCAAAATTACACTTAACAAATCTCCTTGAACACTCTCAACTTCCGGATTCAGGATTTGGAAATTCATCGATCAATTGCTACTTCATAGTAATTGATCGATTCTTTTAATTCAACTTTATCAAAATTAAATTCTTATCTTATCTAATATTTGATCAACCTCGACATACTAGAGATTCCTTGACATAGTATCCGGTCAACCTTGATATAGTAGGATTTTCTCTAGTATCCGGTCAACTTTAATCCGGTGAGATTTCATCGTCACTAATGTCTAGCATTGAATCAACCTTGACTTGTCGAAACTTCACCGTTTCTTAGAATCTAACCAATCTTAACTTATCAGGACTTCACAATGGTCAAATTTCTTATCCTCCTTTACTTATTTAGACTTTTTTTTATTGTCAAGTGTCCAGTTAATCTTGATCTACTTGGACTTCATATTTCATGTCAACTCCCTATTAGACTTCTAACTACTAAGTGTTCGTTCAACCGTGATTCATTTGGATTTTTTCTTGCCATCCCTATTGGTCTTCTGACAACCAAATATTTGGTCAATTATGATCCACCTAAACTTTTCTCTTGCCAACTCTCTGTTAAACTTTTAATCGTTAAGTGTTTAATCAACCGTGACTCATTTAGACTTCTTTACTGTCAAGTATCCAGTCAACTTAATATACTTGACTTTCCGCTCAACCATCATTCCAAATTAATCACAATCAACTTGACCTAAGATCAATTATACTAATAATCTTCTTCTCCAATAGACTCTCATTTTTCTTGACATCTTGCTCTTGTAAATAAATATATTGATCAAATATTAAAATTGAACTCGAGCCAATTTGAATTTGGTCAGAGGTCAATCACGCTAATATAGCTGAAGCAGAGGTCAATTACACTAATGGAGTAATTATTCTCGACACTATTAGAATTGCAAATTAAAAAAAAAATCAATTCAGAGCCTCCAAATCCCCATACATAGCCTTCAATCAAGTTTTCACTTGGCCATTAAAATATCTATTCATTTTAATTCAATTAACTATTTTGTGCTTGAATAATGATTGAGAGAGTGAAAATCATAATGAATGATGTGACATCTTGCATGCACGATCTCCGACGGATTCACCGTGCCCCCCAGGGTATAGTTTGATTCGAGGCGGCGGCCGAAGGCCGCCGATGGTGTCCAAACGATAATCGGACGTGTGCATGTAAAATGTCACGTCATGTCATATCATTCACTATGAGTTTCACTCTCCCATTTTCACTCTCTCTATCATTACTCTTTGTGCTTCAAGTTGATTAATCTCCACTATGCAACCGCTTTATCAACCTCTTCGTTCGACTGTCATCATCTCCTCCGTGTTGGTCCTGGAGTGGGCTGGCGGGGGCACTGGAGGTGAGCGTTTCGCCTTTTTGGTCTTCGTTCGACTGTCATCAGTCGACTAGTCAACTAGTCAAACTGATCTTCGCTGAATTTTATGAATTGTTTCATTGTAATTTGTAACAAGTAACCATTTTGTTACAATCACAACTACACCGCCAGTCAACTAGATGCCTTCAGTCAACTATATAATAAATTAACCATTTAGTCGACTTAAGATAATATCAATCAACTCAGACTTGTCATCAATTGATAGCTCATAGTATCAATTGACCGACTATTCAATTAGTTTACAAACATAGATGAACAATAACCTTCTTTTCCCTATGCATTTATATTGAGTTGACTAACTAATTGACTCGAGCATCAGTTAATTGAAAAACACATTCACCTGATTGAAACAATGACTAAAGTCATTTCTAAAACTTAGTCCAAGTTTAATCTAACCCACAATGGCCTACAATTTCATATACTCTCACACTCATCTTTGCATAAATAAATATTGGTGCAATCATACCCTGATATGAAGTTTCGATATTTGATAAGTATTTAAGTTTAGATAAATAAGTTAGATCTCATTTGTGTGATAAGTGGGTAGGAAAAGTCCAAGGAGACCGAGAGTTGAATTCATGGCATAGAGTCCTTGAAGATTGGATGATTAGATGTAAGGCACGGAAGTCCAAGGAGATCGAGAGCCAGATTCTTGATAGAAGGAAAGCCTAAGTAAATCTCGAGATCAAATGCAAGGATGGATGAAGACTACAAAAAACTACAAGCACGAAATGCTCTTGGGACGAGGGTAGTGGAGTAAGGTGTAATTTAGCCATCGAGATGAAAACTATGTATCATTTGATTGATAAAGCCAATGCAGTGCAGATAGGGAGGGATTTGTGATTGAAGGATGAAAACTATGTATCATTCGATTGATAAAGTCTAACAATGCATTGCAGATAGAGAGGGATTTGTGATTGAAGGTTGAAGTGTTCAACCCCGACTTAGGATTACAAACTAAACCTCAAAAACTAATTTTCCAATCTTCAACGCCAATATATGTGATATTTCCCAAAAAGGATCAACCGTGAGTCCTCAAGTAATCTCCATCATGCCTTTGCCGCTGCATCAAGCCCGGGGCTTCTTAACGCTGTACGGGTATATGGTTGCATGTTGTCTAGGCAGCGTTGACTTCTTGACTTTGACACTTGAAATCCTCCCTTTGGTTCTTTTTCCACGAGAGGAACAAATTCCTTTCAGACTGGCTGATGACTGCCCTCGCATTCGTTGTTGGTTTTCCGACTTACAAAACACAAACGAATACATAAAAGAAAATTTGTCATTCCTTCCGTTCATCTCTGTTCCTTCAAATTGTTTACGTTCCCTTTCCATGGATATCTTCTCATTATTGTTTACGTTCTCTTCAAATTGACCGGTTCAGGGAGCAGCTGCCACGAAATTAACCTTCAGTTTGTTTCAAGTCTTCTCGTCGCCTTTCTCCCTTGTTTCATCTATGCGAACGCGCTAATTTAACCGATCGAGACTTCTTCCTACGTTTACTCGCCAATTTAAACCGCCACGCTTCTCACTTTTCCTGCTCTTCTTTCTTCGACCAAGAGGAGGAGGAATTAATTAACCATTCTTAATCGCTCTGCTTTCGCCATGGAGCAGACTTGCAAGTCGGAAATTGAGGTGGCGAGGCAGCTGGTCCAGCTCAGCGGCGGCGGCGAGGAAGACGAGGGTGAAGGATCAGCGACAGCACAGAGCAAGAGTGGGGTGGATAGGAAGATGGAGAACGACACCATCGCCGATGAAACAAAAGAGGAGGGAAGCCGGCTGCTGAGGAAGAGGCAGCGGTTCCGGTCGTTGGCGGAGATATATAAGGTGACTGAAGCCATGACGGCCATTGCCGGTAAAAGGGTCGAGTGTTAGGTCATTAGGGAGAGGATTAAGAAGGTAATCCGTAATTTATGAAATGATTAGTATAGTCTATTAGTTTCTATTCCCAGTGTTTGTAGAACTTGGAACACCAAATGGCAAGACTTTTAATTCAAATAACACATTTGCAAGTTCTTTTCCAATATGCAACGTCAATTTGAGCAGCAAAAACAAAAAAAAAATAATTTTGAAAGAAAGAGGGATATAACATAGCTCACTCACATGATAGTCAGTAAATTTAGAACAGACTAGGAGCTTCATTCAGCAGAGTTCATCAATAATTTAGTATTCCATTTTCGGTGTCGAAGATATTACAAAATCAAACTGCAGAAATGTTATCCGACATCATGAGTTCAAAATGATATATCCATACTATCCAGTGTCGATCTTGCTGCAAATGAACTATATCAGTATATCACCGTGCAGTCCTTTGGGCAAACTGGTGATTGTCACATAGATTGATAGATCAAGCACAGAAATGTCTCCCTTCCCAACTCCTTTATTTGAAATATATTCAAAACTCCCTCTGACTGAGCAGAGTCGTAGTGGCATGAAAACAAGCAAAGCTAACGGCTGAAGTTTGTCGACAGAAATATGCAACTCAATTATTGGAACTGATCAAGTTTCTGATGACAAATGGAAGAATTCCTCCGTGATTGAAGTATGCTAGCTCCACCTGCAGAGCAATTCAAATACAAGATAAGAACCTTGAAGCATTTTCAATGAAGAGGAAATGCTGGCTTCGCTGCTAAGATACAAGCATAGTTCTAAATTAACAATTAACAACAATTTCTGCCAGTTATTCTTCAATACATATTCATCATGATAATTACGTTATAGTTGAGTGCATTGTACGGCTTCAATTGAAACAGAAAATTGAATGAGGATGCTAACATACACTAAAGGAAAACTATGAATCAGGTTCCACTTACCGTCTATTATAACAATTTCTACATACCATAGTCAAGTATTGGTATAGGTGACTTACTTTTGGGGTACACGGAATTGTAGATAGACAAGTGAAAAGGGATGAAATAAAGATTCTAAAACACCAGGTTGGTTCAAGCATGTTCCATACAAGAAGTTAATTTCTGAACCACTTAAAGAAGGCATAGAAGCCATTATCATACTTGTCAAACTCAATTGCTTTTGATAATGATTGCCCATAGTTGAATTGGGATCACTAAGAGCCAATCCGATTCTAGCCAATATCTCAGACATATGTCCAAGGGAGACCAGAATGGTGACAAATAACTAGTAGTCGCTGGTATCTTGCTATAAATTGACAGAAATGTGTGAGAATGAGGAATTAAAAGTAATTTTCTTCAAAAATTAGAGGATTCCATTAAGATCAAATGAGAACTTGGTTTGAGAAAATCTGAAGATTGTTGAAGCCTACGGCGGCTGCAAGAGTCTAATTCAGCACAAAGCAAAGCAAAGAACTCAAAGAATATCAACACAGCCTTTGTTTATCAAAAGAAGAATGATGCAATTCTCCAGCTTCTAATCCATCCATATCAACAAGGTTCATACAGCAATAACTCAGGTGAAGCTTTACTTATTCTAAATTCATTAAGGTAGCAACTTAATACATTGCCAATAGCAAAGGCTTTAAGAGTTGGTATTACCTCAGTATCAAATCGAAGAATACATGTGAATGACTTCCCTGCATCTGTTACAACGGTAATGTCTTGTCCTGGTCTTATGTCACTAATGCTACTTGGAAGGTCTATTGTGTAACGCTCATGTCCAGTCAAACCCAGTGAATCAGCATCTTCACCAGACTTGAAGCAGAGAGGGATTATACCCATTCCCACTAAATTGCTGCGATGGATCCTCTCAAAACTTTTAGCAATCACAGCTTTCACTCCCTAAAGAAGGAAAATAGAAAAAATCACATGAAATTGTATACACTCACTGGAGCACGTGCACACATATATTTACATATTTTAAGACCACAATAAGCCAAATATAGATGATGCATTATGTCAGTAGAAACATACCAACAACATTGGGCCCTTGGCTGCCCAATCACGTGAGCTTCCACTTCCATACTCTGCTCCAGCCAAAACTATGGTATCATGCCCTTCAGCCTTGTATCTCTGAAAGAGCATTGGATGTACTCAAATCAGTTCGTGATTATTTCTAAGGAATACTGAAGAAATATAAATTGAGCTCTAAATTTGGTATAAAAGGCTTCTCTATAAGGCCCTACCATATTGTTTGCCCTAATGTCCAAACTATTAGAGGGGTTAACTACTTGAATATTTTCCTGTCATGGTATCTTGAATTGGAATTTTTGAGTTGAATGCAAAGAGAAGGCCATGAAACTATAACATTGTTAACTAAATAAAAGCATGACTACTATCAAAAACAATTTTAATGCAGCAAATACACAGACGAATACCAATTTGCCTTTAACAAGAAAATAATCTTCTAATCATTTAGTGTAGTACCAAGTTTCACTGTGAAACCCTGAATAAGGAAAAAAAAAGGCCTATATAACCAATCCAAAAGTATTTTTGTATTTACATTTTAGCAAATTGTCCTCATGCTTATCATTTTTCTCTCAGCTAACCATGTAACATCTCCAATTCATTTTTTAAACCTTTTGTGACTTGGCAACTTGGGTATTAGCTTCAATTACAGTTATTAGCATATATTTGAATTCACAAAAAAGTCATTCAAGATAAACAATTTTAGTGGCAATAATATGGGATCAAAATCATAAATGTGACCTGTAACAATAAGAAGCCAAAAAGGGAATGGTTATTCAAATATTGAATGTGCCTTTTCACATTCAACAAAATTCAGAATCTTCATCTTAAACTTAACACATTTAAAAGGCAACTACTGTTAAATACCGAATTTATGGCATTGAAAAAGTGAATTTCAGAAATAGGGACCTAGTTGCAAATTTTCGAAACTGTTGGGTTTATTTGCAAAATGTCAAAAATTCAGTTATAAAACCCAAACCCCTAAAAACTCTGCCGTGCCCTAACTTCTACCGAAACCCCTTTCTCCCCTCTGCGCCGATTTCCTTCGGTTTTCGCCCGACGCCGCAGACGCACTCGCCGACGCCGCCACAGCGGTTCCCAGCGAGCAAGCGCCGCTGCCTTGCGTAGAGCCCTAGTCGAGCGCCACTTCCCTCTTCGATTTCCCTCTGCTTGCGTCGGCAGCAACTCAGGTAAACGATTTGCGCTTGATTTGTTCTCTCCTTTTCTTGATTCCCTGTCGGACAAACTTCACAGAAGGTAAGGGTCCCTATGATGAATTGGTGTTGTTCAGATCTTATTTTTGACATTTAATCTGCCCAAGATTTGTTTTGATCTTCTGATTTGTAGTGGTTTAGAGATGACCAAGGTATGGGTTTTGATAATCAATTCAATATTGCTGTTGGCAGGTATATAAGTACACGCAATTGCGTTTATTGATTGTTATAATTAATTGGCAGGATAGACATATATGGCTTTGCTAGTTGTTGGTGCAGGGATTGGGGTATTTGTCTTATCTTACTTTTAATACTCCTTGGTTTAAAGAGCCATCGTATGTATGAAATTATGAGAGCATTTTGAAATCTAGATGTGAAAATTCTATTCACATAAACAATCTAAATTGCCCTTTCACGAGTTCGAACATACACACAAACCTGCAACTCTGATATTATTTATTCCTCTCTTTCAACTTGAATAATCAACGTGACTTATGATAAAGAATCAACCGGAATCCATAAACCTGTTTATTCTTAATTTTATTGTGCTGTCGCCATTAGGGAATGAATGAAGGAAAGATTTACGTAAGTGGTGATCTCGTTAACGGATTAGGATTTGGTTTTAGTTGTTTAACAACTAAATAGTTGATTTCTGATTTTAGATTGGGTTATGAGTTGATTAAATGAGTGTTATAGTTAGGATTTATTCTAACCGTGTTTGGTTATTTATTTAGTAAAGTTATTTAGTTGTATTAATAGCTAAACTTTATCCTCAATACAGGACCTTGATTCGGACTCGTTCGGTTGATCGTGAAAAGTCCTTGTTTACGGAAATTCTTCGATAAAAGGCGGGTACTTCTCCTTTGTGCTCTTGTAGTTTTCTTTACCTTTAAGCATGGCTTATTATGTCTGATAGGTTGCTTGACCTTATTCTTTGTCGTTTGTTATTTAAACATCGCCGTTGAGACTTACTCTTCGTTGATCTTCGAGTATTCCAAGTTCGTTTCTGTACAGTCCACTATTGGTTTTCTGTTCTGTAACGTGCCGTTTGTACGCGAGCACTTAGAAGTCCATTAAACACTGATAGGTTTAATTGGCATTAGAAATACCCTACCTAGTAGTGTAGATGCATTATCGTTGGTTTTCGGTTTCTGGTTGGTTGTATCGATGCATGTCTTACTTGTGGATTTTTATTGCATCGTGGTTTCTCCGGTTGTTCGTGCATCTTATATCATGCACCATACTTGCACGTTGCATACTAACGACAGTTAGACTTACATTTAGTTAAGCCGTCGTTAGTCATATTGTTGCTCGATTCACTCAACCACTTGTTATCGTGGTAGTTATTAGAGTGCGAGTGTTTGTCCTGTCATGCCAGACAGTGACACCCTCACCGTTGTTTTAGAGGGATGAGCCGTTGGTGGCTCACCCTCACTGTTGTTTGTTTTGAGGGATATTGTATTTGTGATAGCTCCTCCCCGATGTACCGTGGGTTCGGAGTGTAGATTTCCCAGCATCCTGTCCACTCAACCACGCCTTATGTGGTATTATTATTGTTGTTGTTGTTGGAGTGGTACAGTTGTCACAGCTCTACCCACTCGGTCACACAGATGGGATGTGTTGACGACTTGACTGGCGTCAGGGGTGACACATGTCATTGCATCATGTGCATACGTATTTCTTTTATGCATTTGCTTGTGTTTGATGCACTTATATGAGCTATGATTGTTGCATATGTTTGACATGCATGTATATCATGATATTAATGTTGTTGAGTTGTTTTATACCTGTTTAGTCGTTATTCGGACTTTATACCATGTCGATTTATATATGTTATGCATGATTAGTTAAATTCTATAATTCTTATGGACTGTACACTGTTGAGTTCTCTACTCTGTTTATCCTTATTATGCCATGCTTATTGTCTACTCATATACCCGCAGAGTCCGCCCGGACTCACCACCCTGCTTCCCTTTTTGTTGTTTCAGATAGCAGGTAGTGGTATTGCTTGGAGCCAGGAGATGATCCAGTTGTCAGTCCCTCAGTCCCACCGTATCGGTTTGGTTTAGCAGTTGCTATTTCGGTATCGTGTTAGTTTTCCGTATTTTATTTGTTTATCGATTTAGCGGACGAGTTTGGTTATTATTGTTTCGGAGACATTTGAGTTCTCTTTTGAGTTATGGTTTTCTTACATATTTAAGGTGGCTCAGCCACCCAATATCTTTTGTTCTAATATAAACTGCGTGGTTGTGTTTTTATATACTATTGTAATGCCAGCCGCTTGTGGCTGAGCCATATTGGTGGTGAGATATATGTATAAATTGTCCCATATTGTCCGCCGTACAGGGGAGATGCTGTCCGATTTTCGAGCAAGCATGTGCCTCTGGGGGCGTGACAATTTTTGGTATCAGAGCCAAGTTTGCGAGTTCCTTTGGGATCTGTGGGATGTTTTGCGATGTTTTGGTGCTTACGAAGTTGTTTTGTTTTACGAGGTCTATCTGTATTTTACGGATTTATTTTCCGGAGTTTTTTTTTCTTCTGGTCATGGTTGTAATGGGACTTGGCAGCGACGAGATCTCTCCCGGCAAACAAGAAGTAAGTTGGTTTTAAATTTGGTTAATTATATATCTAAATAATGTATGTTGTTTTTGTTAACAGATATGCCTCGTCGTATTGAGTTATCTCCACCCCGTGCTCGCGGTCGTGGACGACGATCACGGGGGAGGCCTGAGGAGGCCGAGGGAGACACAAATCAGGAGGGTGAGAGGCCCACCAGAGTGGAGCCTACTGGTCAGGGATCAGCTCACCAGGACCCTTCGGGTGAGCTGAGATCTCCACCACGGAGAGTACCTTCTCCTGTATATCCGACAGCAGTCCCAGTTGTACCATCAGAGGCAGGCCCATCAGTACCACCAATGGCAATTCCTGGAGTGCCATCAGGGGTACCCCCTGCCCAAGCGAGTTGGCTGTTGGATAGAGCTCGGATTCCGTTGCTAGCATCGTCTGTGAAGGGTCGCTTCACACTGTTCCATGGGGAACCAGATCCCTATGTTGCTCGTGCTTGGCTGGAGACGACACCTTCAGCTATATGAACCTCACAGACATAGATAAGGTGGAGTTGGCTACGTATCACCTCCGAAATCAGGCCATCACTTGGTGGAATATGCAGAAGACTCTTATGGGTGGACGACCGATTTTTTGGGTTTCTTTCCGCGAGGCTTTCGAGAGCAAGTATTATCCTGCTGCATTTCGTACCGCACGACGGCAGGAGTTTCTTACTCTTCGTCAGGGAGACCGCTCAGTTATGGAATATGAGGCGGAATTTAATCGCCTGGCAGAGTTTTGTCCTCAGTTGGTTGCTACGGAGGCAGAGCGGACGACACAGTTTACGATGGGCTTAGCTGGATATATCCAAACGCGTTTGTCTGGATGGATTCCTACTTCATATCGAGAGGCGTTGGATCGAGCTTTACATGCTGAGATGATTCAGCATCAGNGTAAAGAAGGCATAGAAGCCATTATCATACTTGTCAAACTCAATTGCTTTTGATAATGATTGCCCATAGTTGAATTGGGATCACTAAGAGCCAATCCGATTCTAGCCAATATCTCAGACATATGTCCAAGGGAGACCAGAATGGTGACAAATAACTAGTAGTCGCTGGTATCTTGCTATAAATTGACAGAAATGTGTGAGAATGAGGAATTAAAAGTAATTTTCTTCAAAAATTAGAGGATTCCATTAAGATCAAATGAGAACTTGGTTTGAGAAAATCTGAAGATTGTTGAAGCCTACGGCGGCTGCAAGAGTCTAATTCAGCACAAAGCAAAGCAAAGAACTCAAAGAATATCAACACAGCCTTTGTTTATCAAAAGAAGAATGATGCAATTCTCCAGCTTCTAATCCATCCATATCAACAAGGTTCATACAGCAATAACTCAGGTGAAGCTTTACTTATTCTAAATTCATTAAGGTAGCAACTTAATACATTGCCAATAGCAAAGGCTTTAAGAGTTGGTATTACCTCAGTATCAAATTGAAGAATACATGTGAATGACTTCCCTGCATCTGTTACAACGGTAATGTCTTGTCCTGGTCTTATGTCACTAATGCTACTTGGAAGGTCTATTGTGTAACGCTCATGTCCAGTCAAACCAGTGAATCAGCATCTTCACCAGACTTGAAGCAGAGAGGGATTATACCATCCCACTAAATTGCTGCGATGGGATCCTCTCAAACTTTTAGCAATCACAGCTTTCACTCCCTAAAGAAGGGAAAATAGAAAAAATCACATGAAATTGTATACACTCACTGGAGCACGTGCACACATATATTTACATATTTTAAGACCACAATAAGCCAAATATAGATGATGCATTATGTCAGTAGAACATACCAACAACATTGGGCCCTTGGCTGCCCAATCACGTGAGCTTCCACTTCCATACTCTGCTCCAGCCAAAACTATGGTATCATGCCCTTCAGCCTTGTATCTCTGAAAGAGCATTGGATGTACTCAAATCAGTTCGTGATTATTTCTAAGGAATACTGAAGAAATATAAATTGAGCTCTAAATTTGGTATAAAAGGCTTCTCTATAAGGCCCTACCATATTGTTTGCCCTAATGTCCAAACTATTAGAGGGGTTAACTACTTGAATATTTTCCTGTCATGGTATCTTGAATTGGAATTTTTGAGTTGAATGCAAAGAGAAGGCCATGAAACTATAACATTGTTAACTAATAAAAGCATGACTACTATCAAAAACAATTTTAATGCAGCAAATACAAGACGAATACCAATTTGCCTTAACAAGAAAATAATCTTCTAATCATTTAGTGTAGTACCAAGTTTCACTGTGAAACCCTGAATAAGGAAAAAAAAAGGCCTATATAACCAATCCAAAAGTATTTTTGTATTTACATTTTAGCAAATTGTCCTCATGCTTATCATTTTTCTCTCAGCTAACCATGTAACATCTCCAATTCATTTTTTAAACCTTTTGTGACTTGGCAACTTGGGTATTAGCTTCAATTACAGTTATTAGCATATATTTGAATTCACAAAAAAGTCATTCAAGATAAACAATTTAGTGGCAATAATATGGGATCAAAATCATAAATGTGACCTGTAACAATAAGAAGCCAAAAAGGGAATGGTTATTCAAATATTGAATGTGCCTTTTCACATTCAACAAAATTCAGAATCTTCATCTTAAACTTAACACATTTAAAAGGCAACTACTGTTAAATACCGAATTTATGGCATTGAAAAAGTGAATTTCGGAAATAGGGACCTAGTTGCAAATTTTCGAAACTGTTGGGTTTATTTGCAAAATGTCAAAAATTCAGTTATAAAACCCAAACCCCTAAAAACTATGTCGTGCCCTAACTTCTACCGAAACCCCTTTCTCCCCTCTGCGCCGATTTCCTTCGGTTTTCGCCCGACGCCGCAGACGCACTCGCCGACGCCGCCACAGCGGTTCCCAGCGAGCAAGCGCCGTTGCCTTGCGTAGAGCCCTAGTCGAGCGCCACTTCCCTCTTCGATTTCCCTCTGCTTGCGTCGGCAGCAACTCAGGTAAACGATTTGCGTTTGATTTGTTCTCTCCTTTTCTTGATTCCCTGTCGGACAAACTTCACAGAAGGTAAGGGTCCCTATGATGAATTGGTGTTGTTCAGATCTTATTTTTGACATTTAATCTGTCCAAGATTTGTTTTGATCTTCTGATTTGTAGTGGTTTAGAGATGACCAAGGTATGGATTTTGATAATCAATTCAATATTGCTGTTGGCAGGAATATAAGTACACGCAATTGCGTTTATTGATTGTTATAATTAATTGGCAGGATAGACATATATGGCTTTGCTAGTTGTTGGTGCAGGGATTGGGGTATTTGTCTTATCTTACTTTTAATACTCCTTGGTTTAAAGAGCCATCGTATGTATGAAATTATGAGAGCATTTTGAAATCTAGATGTGATTCTATTCACATAAACAATCTAAATTGCCCTTTCACGAGTTCGAACATACACACAAACCTGCAACTCTGATATTATTTATTCCTCTCTTTCAACTTGAATAATCAACGTGACTTATGATAAAGAATCAACCGGAATCCATAAACCTGTTTATTCTTAATTTTATTGTGCTGTCGCCATTAGGGAATGAATGAAGGAAAGATTTACGTAAGTGGTGATCTCGTTAACGGATTAGGATTTGGTTTTAGTTGTTTAACAACTAAATAGTTGATTTCTGATTTTAGATTGGGTTATGAGTTGATTAAATGAGTGTTATAGTTAGGATTTATTCTAACCGTGTTTGGTTATTTATTTAGTAAAGTTATTTAGTTGTATTAATAGCTAAACTTTATCCTCAATACAGGACCTTGATTCGGACTCGTTCGGTTGATCGTGAAAAGTCCTTGTTTACGGAAATTCTTCGATAAAAGGCGGGTACTTCTCCTTTGTGCTCTTGTAGTTTCCTTTACCTTTAAGCATGGCTTATTATGTCTGATAGGTTGCTTGACCTTGTTCTTTGTCGTTTGTTATTTAAACATCGCCGTTGAGACTTACTCTTCGTTGATCTTCGAGTATTCCAAGTTCGTTTCTGTACAGTCCACTATTGGTTTTCTGTTCTGTAACGTGCCGTTTGTACGCGAGCACTTAGAAGTCCATTAAACACTGATAGGTTTAATTGGCATTAGAAATACCCTACCTAGTAGTGTAGATGCATTATCGTTGGTTTTCGGTTTCTGGTTGGTTGTATCGATGCATGTCTTACTTGTGGATTTTTATTGCATCGTGGTTTCTCCGGTTGTTCGTGCATCTTATATCATGCACCATACTTGCACGTTGCATACTAACGACAGTTAGGCTTACATTTAGTTAAGCCGTCGTTAGTCATATTGTTGCTCGATTCACTCAACCACTTGTTATCGTGGTAGTTATTAGAGTGCGAGTGTTTGTCCTGTCATGCCAGACAGTGACACCCTCACCGTTGTTTTAGAGGGATGAGCCGTTGGTGGCTCACCCTCACTGTTGTTTGTTTTGAGGGATATTGTATTTGTGATAGCTCCTCCCCGATGTACCGTGGGTTCGGAGTGTAGATTTCCAGCATCCTGTCCACTCAACCACGCCTTATGTGGTATTATTATTATTGTTGTTGTTGGAGTGGTACAGTTGTCACAGCTCTACCCACTCGGTCACACAGATGGGATGTGTTGACGACTTGACTGGCGTCAGGGGTGACACATGTCATTGCATCATGTGCATACGTATTTCTTTTATGCATTTGCTTGTGTTTGATGCACTTATATGAGCTATAATTGTTGCATATGTTTGACATGCATGTATATCATGATATTAATGTTGTTGAGTTGTTTTATACCTGTTTAGTCGTTATTCGGACTTTATACCATGTCGATTTATATATGTTATGCATGATTAGTTAAATTCTATAATTCTTATGGACTGTACACTGTTGAGTTCTCTACTCTGTTTATCCTTATTATGTCATGCTTATTGTCTACTCATATACCCGCAGAGTCCGCCCGGACTCACCACCCCTGCTTCCCTTTTTGTTGTTTCAGATAGCAGGTAGTGGTATTGCTTGGAGCCAGGAGATGATCCAGTTGTCAGTCCCTCAGTCCCACCGTATCAGTTTGGTTTAGCAGTTGCTATTTCGGTATCGTGTTAGTTTTCCGTATTTTATTTGTTTATCGATTTAGCGGACGAGTTTGGTTATTATTGTTTCGGAGACATTTGAGTTCTCTTTTGAGTTATGGTTTTCTTACATATTTAAGGTGGCTCAGCCACCCAATATCTTTTGTTCTAATATAAACTGCGTGGTTGTGTTTTTATATACTATTGTAATGCCAGCCGCTTGTGGCTGAGCCATATTGGTGGTGAGATATATGTATAAATTGTCCCATATTGTCCGCCGTACAGGGGAGATGCTGTCCGATTTTCGAGCAAGCATGTGCCTCTGGGGGCGTGACAATTTTTTTTTACTTTGCCAGGATTTGACCCCTCAACCTCTTAGTTGCATGACCAAAGCACTAACCAACTACTCTACACAATTTCTTTCAACTCAATTGGTATCAGGATTCATAAACTCTAGTACTTATCCTGGAGGTCTAGAGTTCGAATCCTGAGAAAGGCAAAAATCCACTGGCCAGGGGTGGGAAGTCCTAGTGAGTAACGACACGGTTGTTAGTCGTCGACATCGGTTGTTGGTCGACGACATAGTTGGGCTGCCAAATATTTATTTGGCCGCCAGGTTGTTGGGCCTACGGGCCAGGTTGTTGGGCCTACGGGCCAAGTTGTTGGGCCGCCAAATGTTGATTTGGCCGCCAATGGGTTGAGAGGACCGTGTCGTTACAATAAAAAGGCCAAATCAACAACTTGGCCCGTAGGCCCAACAACCTGGCGGTCAAATCAACATTTGGCGGCCCAACTATGTCGTCGACCAACAACCGATGTCGACGACCAACAACCGTGTCGTTACTCACTAGGTCTTTCCACCCCTGGCCAGTGGATTTTTGCCTTCCTCAGGATTCGAACTCTAGACCTCCAGGATAAGTAATAGAGTTTATGAATCCTGATACCAATTGAGCTATAGCTCAATTGGTATCAGGATTCATAAACTCTATTACTTATCCTGGAGGTCTAGAGTTCGAATCCTGAGGAAGGCAAAAATCCACTGGCCAGGGGTGGAAAGACCTAGTGAGTAACGACACGGTTGTTGGTCGTCGACATCGGTTGTTGGTCGACGACATAGTTGGGCCGCCAAATGTTGATTTGGCTGCCAGGTTGTTGGGCCTACGGGCCAAGTTGTTGGGCCGCCAAATGTTGATTTGGCCGCCAATGGGTTGAGAGGGACCGTGTCGTTACAACTACACTGGGTACTCCAGTCCTAGTTGTGCATTAAACTTATTATTTAGATGAAAAATTGAAATTAAAATCTAAATTATATGAACCAGTGGAATTACCATTGCTGCATCAAAAACATAGAGTTTATCCCCCGTTGGAATATGAATAGTCTTTGGCCCCACTTCTCCATTCAGGAATTTATTGACAAGACGAATGTTTGCAAATGTTCCCCTTGCCATTATTTCATCATTGCCACGCCGGCTTCCATATGAATTGAAATCCTTGCGGTCTATACCACGTTCAAGAAGGTATTTTGCGGCAGGACTATCCTTGTGAATGCTACCTGCTGGTGAAATGTGATCTGTTGTGATGCTGTCACCAAAGTTCAATAAGCAATACGCATTCTTCACTCCATGGGAGCCAGGTGGAGCCATAGTCATGTCCTTAAAATATGGTGGTTCATGAATGTAGGTAGATTTTGGATCCCATGAATAAAGGGTTGTCACTGGGACAGTCAGCTGATTCCACGTAGGGTTGCCATTTGTAATTGCTTCATATGTACTTCTGAACATTTCAGGCAACACACTTGATTGCACAACCTATAATTTTTTTTCCAGAATTAGTTACCAAAACTATTTCAAAAATTATCCACGAAGGAGTTCACTAAGCAACAAAAATTCAAGTCCATGGTGTTTGGAGAGAAGCATCATAGAAGTGAAAGAAAATTTACTAAGATGACTAGAGAGCCAAAAAAAAATCATGAATTCTTTTCCATGATCACGAGACAATTTTCCAAGATATAAAGTGATAATAGTGTCAATAGATGACCATATGAAAAAACATACAGCATCAATCAATGTGTGCAACTAATTGGAAGCACATGTATCTTACATTGCAATTAGCTCTATATAATATGATATATTGATAGAGACACTAGTCATTCAAATTATCTTACCAAAGAAAGGTCATTCAAATGACTTCAAATTACTTTTCTTTGGTTACATCTCACATGTAACCTCTAATGATTCAACTATCTTGGTAATCTCCGAATATCCATCTCAACACTCTCATCTCTACAAGAGTTACCTTGTTTCTTTATTGTGCATACTGCTGCTCATGTAGCATAATTGCAATTTACAAACAAAATAAATCTACATGGACCTATAATATTTTCATTCAATTTAAGTTACATATGAAAATCACACAAGACACAAATTATCCTCTACATTTTAACTAACCAAACATTTATCCTTTAAAAATGTATCCTCCACAATCTTTCTTTGGTGTTAAAGTAGATCTATAATATCAAAAACTCTGGTGAAAAATCAACTTAACCCTATTTACTTTCTTAAAATCTAGTTTTACTTAGCTTAGACCTTCAGCTTCTTTGCTACTCTAATTTGACTTATCCTAGCTAAACTCTTATCGTTTAACACAAGATCATTTCCCAACAGCATAAACAAAGAGGTTTTGTCTGGATATAACAAGCTCATTAATACTAATTTTAAAAAAAAATGTCATACAAGTGACAACTTATAGCCATAAGAATCAATTGTCCTGGTTATTAATGGTTATCCCACTAGTAACTACATTATCACAAGTATTCTTTATTGTATGTGTAATTACTAGCTACTGTTTTTTCTTTCTAAAATTCCATCACAGTAATTGTATAGGATCCCTTCCATCAGTTTTTCCCACATCAAATGCAAACTATGCGCAATCATATGAAAGATGAAGGCAATTCAATTATCTACCTTAGCAATCTCTTCAGTGGATGGCCATATATCCTTGAAATATATGTTTTTCCCATCCCTCCCTGTGCCAATCGGTTCTTTCTCAAAATCAATGTCAACCTAAAAAATAACTTGCAAGGTAAGATAAAATATTAAATAAGATAAACTAACATTCTATATATTCAGATAAAAAAATATATCAAACTTTATTTGTCATCTTGATAGGAAAAAACATCCTGTATATTCAGATAAATAAATTTCAGGCTTCCCTTGTCATCTCGATATAGTATATGGAAACTTGCTTCAATTATAAGATGTACCATTTTACAAGCACTGTTATGTGTATCCTATGTGAACAAGACTACCTAATGGGCAAATAAGTTTCATTAGTCTAGCTTCATCTCATATCGGATTTTCATATCATTGAAGAATACAAACAATTGACCATTTTTGAGAAGTTCCCTGGAGTGTCATTATTTTCCCAGCAAAGGATATAGTCTGATGGATCTAGTCTTGATTCACATGTTTGATCCATGAGATAATAGATAATGTTTCATTTTCTAAGCATTATAGTACAGCTCCGAATTTTTTCCATTAAGAAACAAAAGTAATAAAGACCTTCCTGATAGATTATGCCCAAACTTGGTAATAGAGAAGAAAATAATAATAACATAGAGTCATAGACATTATATTTAAATGTGTAAGTTCCCATACATCATTTGATATGTGAAAAGCTACAGGAGTTTTTCTTTACTACTATAAGCATTTTAACAATATTTTTTACTGATTCACATTCTACAACACAGGGATTAGTGTAAGTTGGTGAATACACTAATAAGAAAAGAAACAAGCATTAATAAAAAGAAAAGAAAAGAAAAAATACCGTTCCAGCAAGCGCATATGCTACAACTAGTGGAGGTGAGGCCAAATAGTTAGCTCGTGTTAGTGGGTGGACACGCCCCTCAAAATTTCTATTTCCAGAAAGTACAGCAGCAGCGACAACATCTATTATAAGAAAGGATTGTATTTAGACTTAAACATATAGATAGAAAAAACATGAGTACCATGTCCTCATCCTGTCGATCATCCAATTAAACTCAGCTCACCGTTATCTGAAATTGCAGCAGCAACAGACTCATCAAGCTCCCCAGAATTTCCAATACAAGTTGTGCAACCATACCCAACAATATGGAATCCTTGCTGATTTAAATACTCTTGAAGGCCACTACGTTTATACACAACTTTCATCAAAACTCAATAAACATAAAAAAGGGCCACCACGTTTATACACAAATTTCATCAATACTCAAGAAACATAAAAAAGAAGCTGAGAAAGCCAACTAATCCAATCAGTAATACCTCTTGAGCAAATACTTGGTAACAACTCCAGAACCTGGGGCAAGGCTTGTTTTCACCCAAGGCTTAACCTAAAAATTAAGGCATAAAATTCATCAAATGAACAATGCAGCTACCACAAAAACATAGTGCAAGGTATGCGATATAATGAGAACACTGAAACACTACGACACAAAGCAACAACAACAAACAATCGTCTTATCCAAATTCACAATATTGTCACATAATTTAAGTTAGCCATCAAGCATCCACTTTTCCTTTCAGAAAAAAAAATATTTGAAGAAAAAGGCATATTTCTCCCATTATCAACTAACCTGAAGACCCAATTCACACGCCTTCTTTGCAACAAGACCAGCACCAAGCATGACACTTGGATTTGATGTGTTTGTGCAGCTTGTTATTGCTGCTATGACAACACTACCATGCTTGAGCTCTGCAGGTTGTCCACGAAAATCAAACTTCACAATTTTTTCATGTGATTCCTTGGGCACTGCAAATCCCTGAAAAAGCAGCACTTGGTTAGTAACTAATAAAAAAAGAATAAGAACTAAACAATAATCAAGTTAACAGCTGGAGGTAATTTGCAATTGGTCATAATCAGTATGATGACAGTGATAGGGCTGCAAAATAGGGCATTAATGAGACACTTCCAACTCCAAATACTGATAGGTTCCTTGTCCAAATAATTGAACTTCAAAAAATATAGGCAACAATTTCTTCTTTTTCAGTATTGCAATTTATTCTTAAAAACATATTAGTTGCCATCTACTGCATCACTTGGCCTAAAAAATTTGCTGGAAATTGAAGCCAGAAACTGATAAATGAAATAATGAAAGTGATAAGAACCTAAGTAAAAAAAGAAACACACAAAGAACAAATATAAATGCATATTGCACTTCTGCAGTAAACTACTTAGCCAAGGTTGTCCATGATCTTGCTAAATGATGGAGATAGCAACTATCCACTATCCAGGAAACCAATCAAATTAGTATTTAATAACCACTGCTCAGTCCAACAAGGACTCTCACCTTGAATCCAACTTTGTTGCCCAGACAAGAATGCCAATCTGCTTTCATCTCTTTTATGGGTACACGATCATGAGGTCTATCGTGATTGGTATACAAAAAGATGAGTTTTAAAAGTGTCAGGCTTCTTGGACGGGAAAAAAAAGAACAGATAGCAAGGAAGGGTTTAAAAAACAACAGAAATCTACCTTTTAGGGCCTGAAATGCAGGGCTCAACGTCTGCAAGGTTTAGTTCTAGATAAGATGAATAAACTCTTTCCTTCTGAGGCTGCTCAGACAGTCAAACAAAAACAATTTTGCATGCATCAGCAATTGGTTTGAATACACGAAGGAAGTATTTAATCTCTTACCTCATTATAGTCAACAAACATTTTGTTTGCACGCAAATAGGCCTCAATCATAGAGACCTGTGGAATTAGAGTTTAGTAAGATGTCTTTGATTCAAAGTCAAATAAAGAGAATTGTTTTTAAAATAAGTTATGTGGCCTGTGGAATTAGAGTTTAGTAAGATGTCTTTGATTCAAAGTCAAATAAAGAGAACAATCTTCTGCATCAATAGTAAACTTTAAGTGACCCACCATAGCTACCATTGTTTTTAAAATAAGTTATGTGGCCACATAAGCACCCAAATATGCATATATAGTGCTTCACCACAACATACGATATGGCATAATGTGACCTATATCGTTTGAATTCCAACTTGGCTCACTTGGACCAACTTAGTTGTTTACACTAGAGATGTTTAAATTCATTTGAGTATCACACAATGCTTTCTGAACTTCAATATCCACTCAGTGAGCCACATGATAATCCATGCTCCCATTAAAGGTCCACTTTCATGAAATTTGCATTCCTATCAATTCATTATTAGATAAGTTTGGGTAGGAGTAATTTGCATTTCTGTGCAAATGAAAGGATATTAATAACCAACATAGTCATGTGGCATCATTATTTCCAATGCAAACAATTATAAGCTTGTTGCTTATGTATACTTACAGTTTCATCACTTCTTCCAGTCAACTTAAGATATTGCAGGGTCACATGATCCACAGGGAAGAAGCCCATAGTTGCTCCATATTCAGGTGACATATTAGCAATTGTTGCCCTATCAGCCAATGATAACTCTCCCATACCTTCACCTGTAGTATCAAACCAAAATAGTTTAACAGAAAAGTTAAGGATATAATTTTTCACATTCCCATGAAAGTCAAGATGTGTTACCATAGAACTCAACGAACTTGCCAACAACTCCATGCTTCCTCAGCATTTGGGTGACAGTTAAAACCAAGTCTGTCGCTGTGACACCATTCTGTAGTTTCCCTGTTAACTTGAAACCTACTACACCAGGCAAGACCATACTCATGGGCTGAAAGTACAAGAATACATTAATACAGTATCAAAATGTGGAACAAAAAACATAAAATTGTTTATCGGGGAAAGAAAAGGCTATGCATTTACAGTACCCAATAAATTTTATTAGAAATTTTTATCAATAATAACAATAAATCAGAATTTTGTACTGATCATAAATCTGCATTCATTTTTCTATACACTATTACAATAGAAAAATTAACTGAAACTTTGGAAGTGCTCAAATTGTTAAAAATTAACAAAAACTTTACGTGAATGTTTGTAGAAGACAAAATATAATGCCTAAAACTAGAGATGTCAAAAAAAAAAAACTAAAGGTGGAATAGACAATAAACTGCTATGGTTTTAGTCCAAGGCGTCAAATGCTATTAACTAAGCCTTTCGTAACCAAGGACAAAAAGACACAGGAAAAACAAAACAGAAACCAAAATCAAAAAAGTTTGCAGAAACACAGCATAAACAATGCCTTT
Organism: Boesenbergia rotunda; assembly: GCA_024364735.1. Lineage (NCBI taxonomy): Eukaryota > Viridiplantae > Streptophyta > Magnoliopsida > Zingiberales > Zingiberaceae > Boesenbergia > Boesenbergia rotunda. The sequence goes on from JAGFNQ010003577.1 coordinate 425,169, forward strand.
TTATTATAATATAAAATACCAAAAAGACGGAAAACATGATGTCCCGTATTTTTTTAGCAGCAAGGATGTTCTTTAATAGTCAAAAGACACAAGTGTAAATGGTTGACGCCTTAAAATCCACTGAAAAAATACCCCCAAAAGGGAAATGGACGAATTTGATCAAAACACAAATATGAAACATATCCAATTGGTTATAGTTTACTTGACTCAACTCAATACCACTAAATAGTCATGCAGAATGGAGAACATTTTAGAAAATTTTAACATTTTTTAAAAAATGAAGAAATGTGCAAATTTGTTAAGGTTTAAAATTCTTGGAAGAGAAGCATTCTTCATGCAATAAATTATACCTCCAAACAAAATTATTCTCCAAACTATAAATAAAACCATCCAGACATAGGTTGGCAAACTTGATTTGACTGATAATTACTTTTAAGTATAACTTAGTTGTATTTAGTATGTTAGAAATTCAACTTCGCAAGTTAGTGTTGGATATACCAATTGTGTTTTTCCTGCACAAGAAAGAAATGGTTTCTTATTGAAAAAGAAATTGCAATCTGGACTTTTGTCATCCATCGATAAGTTGATTTCTTTACATGCTTCTTGTTGAGATAATGATAGAACCCCGTGCTTTAGGTAAATATAATTCCAAACTGTTTAGAATACTAGTGACCCAGAATGATCCTAGAAGAAATTAATACTCAGGGAATGCAATAACGGAAGTATCTTTTTTATTGATGGAGGTTTGTAGGCAATACTCCTGCTGTGAGTACATAATGCAGCATCTATTGCTAACAATAGGTATTTGTCCTTGTTTTGATTTCCTTCTGAAAAAGCATAACATCCTTAATTGCTCTACATGGAGGTAATATTGTTAGGTGTGAGAACATCACTCAATAGATTGCACAGCAGTATAGCCAACTCACCTGAAGAAATAGGTACAAAACATAGATGAATTTTCTCATAGATATGAAATTATATAGAAGAATTATTGAGAAAAAAATTAACAATTGTTGAAGCTAGAAGTAGGGGGGTGAGCAAAAGTTCGGTTAAATCGATTAACCTACCGAAATTAAAATTTTGGTTCTGTTAATTCAGAAATTCGATTTAAATCCCCAAATCCTCTCACAAAGTCACAATCCCCTCCCCAAATCCCTATTCTGTCCATCTCCTCACAAAGTCACGATCCCCTCCCGTCTCCGCATCTCTACTGCCTCTCCTGTCGCTCTCGCCACCAGCGCCTGTCTCGAATTGATCCCCTCTTGTTGCTCTCGCCACCATCGCCTACTTGATTCCCTCCCATCGCTCTTGGTACCGGCGCCTGCTCAAGTCCCCATCCCCATGTTTTTTTTTCTCCCTTATCCATTCCTTTTGAATTAAGTTGCTCTCCTACACGATCTGGTGTTGTTTAGCATATTGTTAGTGCTTTGATCTCACGAAGCGACAGGAAAGGTTCGATCTTTGGGGCCATGGCGACAGCAGCTTCTTCGATTCAAAGGAACCTCCTTTTGCCTTGCGGAATCAACTCTTCCTAACATTCTTCTCTTATGTTCGAGCCTTGTTCATCTTCTAGGAATAACGTGTTCCATGGAGGGAGGCTCGTCGTTGGCTTGCCGAGAGGATCCCTTGAAATGCCACCTCACTTCTGTTGTGGCAACAGAGGCTATCAAATCCGGCCAAATCTTCTATTTATATGCTTTTCTTGGATACAATTATCATCTTTGTCGGTTTTATAGAAGATTCTTCTCGTGTTTCCTTTGCTATAAAAAATTACTTTCTTGTATCGCAGAATCTGATCATATGCTGAAAAATTTCGGTTAATTTGGTCGAAAACCGAATTAACCAATATTTTATCAGTTTGATTTTTATGGAAAATTTGGTTGGTTCAGTTAGTTTTAAAAAAAAAACAGTTTGTTCGATTTTTGATTTATTCGATCCGGTCAGATTGGTTTTAACGAAATACTCAGCCCTAGATAGAAGGCCCCATTCCCATTGATGCCACATGGACAGATGCAATAGTTCATTATAAAAATAAATATAAATTAGTCTGTTTCCTTATGGCTCATGATTTTGAGGTAAGTGGTTAGCTAGTCACCTTTAACATGGTTAAGGTTTGGGGCGGCAACTGGTCCCACAAAGGCAAGTACAGTTTTTCATTATAAAAATATATAAATTAGCCTCTTTCCATCTGGCTAATTCATTTGAAATAAGCCGTTAGCCAATCAACTTTAACATGGCTGAGGTTTTAGATTCAAATTTTATCTACATCAAAAGAAAAGCTTGTGCTTTTAAGTCATGATGCGCGTGAGGAAACACATTGAAGCTAGGAAGCTCCATGTCCATTAATGCCACAGGGATAAGTGCGATAGCCCATTTTAAATATAAATATAAATTAAAGTTTTTCCTAGTAGTTTGAGTTTTTTGGATAAGTGGTTAACTAATCAACTTTAACAAAAATAAAGTAGAATTCACATTTTTAAAATAACACTCCTATTTAAGCATTATCAAAGTAGGGTTAGAAAGCAACAATGATCAAGTACATCTCTAGCACAAGAAATTGCTTGACATGTTGAATAGCCTGACAAATCAAAGGTACAGTAAAGGGTTTGAGAAAACAACAAAAAGTTAGGTATATCTCAAGCTCAAGAAGTTGCTTTGTAGGTTAATTAATATTACCTGACCAAGCATAGCAGCCTCAGCCTCAATTCCACCAACTCCCCAACCAGCTACTCCCAGTCCATCAATCATAGTAGTATGGGAATCAGTTCCTACCACACTATCAGGGTATAGAATACCATTGGTGTTGAAAACAACACGACCAAGATACTCCAGATTAACCTGGAATAGAACATGAAACATATATGTGCGTGCAGTTAAAATAAAGACAACGTTGTTCAATTGTGCCAAAAAGAGGGATCTAGGTTGTTTACTCAAATCGCCAAGAGATTTTGCCAAAAAGTTTTAACAAAAAAAAAATCCAACCTGGTGAACAATGCCAGAACCGGGTGGAACCACCAGCATATTCTGGAAAGCAGTAGATCCCCACTTCAAAAAACCAAATCTTTCCTTGTTCCTTTGGAATTCAAGTTCCATATTCGCTTGCACTGCATTCTCAGATCTTGCTACATCTACCTGGACTGAATGATCGATTACAAGATCTACTGGAACCTGAAAGCAAAGGCAAATAATATCAATGGAAAATAACGCAGGTATGCACAGATGGCAAATCATAATCTCCATGGAAAGATTGACTACCATGATAAAGGATATACAAGAAGTACAAGTTGAAAAAGTAGGAAAAGAAAAAGTTGGGTTGCATGTGAAAAGGCATCAATATTTCATGATGAAGAAAAATCAGTTATTTGCCAAATGTTGACTCAAGGATAGAGATTAATACTTTTTGCAACTTCTGGTAGCATAATTTACCATGAAATCCAAAACATTCAGAACCAACTTGCAAGTGGACATTAATCAACATATTCAAGCAACTCCGATTAACTATGATTTAAATGAGAATTACATGGATAAGATTGCAAGAGGGTAATCCAAGAGGAAATTCCATAGCCTTCTAAAAAAAACAGAGTTTGTATTGAATGAAGTATATACTTCGACTTTCATGTGCCTGTAAACATAAAAGTTCAGCACGCAGTTTTTTGCAAAGATTAAGTTTGGGATTAATAGAAGAATTCTTTATGGAAGAAGCATAAGTTATTTTTTTGATCTTTCCAAAAAATAATTTCTTTTTAACTACTGCCAGTTATGAGATGTCAAAACCATCTGAAGTACAATGACCTACCCAACATACGAAAGAGTAAAATTATTCTTAGAGAATGAGAAACAGTGTAATCCAGCACGCACCAAGGGATTTATCTTGTTAGAATCACTACCCAACTTGTTCATGGCATCACGCATACAAGCAAGGTCAACAACCGCAGGGACACCAGTAAAATCCTGTCAATATAATTTTTAAAAATAGTTATAGAAGACAACAAAAATCAGAAAGTAGGGTGCATATAACCTTGGCAAACCTGCAGAAGAACACGAGCAGGCTTAAAAGGAATCTCTACCAACTTTGGGGAAGTGTTCTCCCAATCAATTATCTTCTCTACATCTTTCTTAGTGACCTGAAAATTATCACAATTCCGGATAGCTGACTCCAAAAGGATTCTGATAGAGTACGGCAGTCTATCTGTCATCCGGAAAATGATTGGCTTGTTGTCAGACAACAGTAATAAGATGTGACAACAAAGGCCTACAGATCAACCTATGGATAAATACCAATAATAACTCTATGAAGAGCCAAATCTTTTGAAAAAGGAAAGAGCATTAAAAATGAAAATACTTGTGCTAAAAAAAACAAAGCAAAAAAAAAAAAAGATTAGATGATCAAAAGATAACTTAGAGAGTAGATAAGCTGATATTTGATTTATTTATATATCTTAAGCAGATTTTGCCGATCAACAAACCCTTATAAAGTATCTTACTTGGATTAGAATACACAATTTTTCTTAATAGACCAAACTAATCAGATAGATGAGTGGCACTGATAGAGACAAGTGGCAAACTCCGTTAGAAGTCTATAGACGCAGAAATAAAGATTCTAAAACTTCACTATTAATTTGGCATGTGTTGGATGATGATAAAGCTACTTGGGAAATGATATAAGTTCATCAATTCCAAAGGGTTGAAGTCAAAAGTCAGCATTAAATGTCCAATAATTTTAATGTGCTTTAATTTCCTATGCTTGGAAAATTGTAGCATATTTATTAGTCTTTTTATGTTTCTTATGTGTCTTTATGAGTCCTTTGTGTTTTCAATGAGTCTGTCTACTAGTATTTATGTTCCTTGAGTCCTTTGCGAGCCCTAGTATAAATATATGTACTGCTGTAATCCTAGAATATGAAATCGATATCAAAGTTTTGAGAGTTCTCTTTGGTTGTGCAATACAGTCTCCCTATGGTATGATGCCTAGGAACCCTTAGGTGTGATACCTAAGTTTCTACATTTCTTTATACAATCTCTCTATGGTGTGATGCCTAGGAACCCTTAGGTGTGATACCTAAGTTTCTACAATCTTACCACTTAATTCTTCCCAAACCACCCAACCGTCAATCTCCACTTATGCTGCATCATTTGGTATCAGAGTCTTAGAGCTTTAATATGTCTATAAGATCCGGGAGGAGCTTTAGAGGAAAGTTGACTGATAATCAACGTGATGAGATACTTATTCGGATGATGGAGCAACTTGATGGCATGCAAATTCATGTAAATAGTGTTGAAGCCATGATTTCTCAATCTCAAAGTGATCAAGTCCAAGGAGAGCAAGGAAAAACATCTCAAGCAAACAACAACATGATTCAAGAAGGGTTTCCAACACCTCAACAGCATCAACCTTTTCCCGAGCGGCTTACAGGATTTTTTGAAGCGGAAAAAATTACCAAGATGCTGCTGGAGATATCATAAAGAAGGTTAGGATTGAGATGCCAGATTTCGAAGGAAAAGTGAACCTCACTTTATTTGCTAATTGGCTTGCGGCAATAGAAGAATATTTTGATCGACACAACATGTCATGTGATCGTAGAGTAAGGTTTGGTTGAATGAAACTCGTGGGTTCAACAAAAATATGGTGTCTTGGTGTTGAAGCAGACATAGGGAGATTAGGGCAACCACCAATCTACTCATGGAAGGAGACGAAAGCTAAACTACGAGAGAAGTATTTCCCTACAAATTGCTATGACAAATTATGTGATCAGCTTATTAATCTAAAGCAAAATCATTCATATGTAGCTGAGTATATGCGGAAGTTTGATGAGTTAAAGTCCAGGATCAAATTGTTGAAAATCCTAGACAAACTCTTGTAAGGTTTAAAGCTGGATTAAGGTAAGAGAATTATTAAGACAGCCAATTTACAGTTGATGCTGAAAATCAACAAGTAGGAGATGAAAATTCTTTTGATTATGAAGTTTATATTGAAGATGATTTGGAAGAAGATGAATACACTTCTTTGGCAATTGTTGTTAGGTGTATTCTTACTACTCCAAAAGTCAAAGGTGAAGATAAGCGACGGACATCTATTTTTCAGCTGTTAGTTTGTTGTGGGAATCAAGTACATAAGCTTATCATTGATGGAGGAAGTTGTATGAATGTTGTTTCAACATCTATGATAGAACGCCTCAAGCTTCCTTCGCAACCACATCCCTAACCATACAAGGTTGAATGGATAGATAACACAACTATTCCGGTAACACAACACTGCCTTAGTTCTCTTTCTTGTGAAATTATAGTGACCTATTTGGTGGGATGTTATTCCTATGAAAGTAACTCATATACTTCTTGGGAGACCTTGGCTATATGATCGAGATGTGCTTCATTATGGCAAAGAGAACACATACACTTTCATACTCAACAACAAAAAGGTATTATTGAAATCCATGCAGAGAAATAAAGAAATACAAGAGAAGGCATAAAATGCTACCAATAGTGGAAAATCTCTTCACATTCCGACCAAGAAAAATTTTCAGCGGAGAGTAATGACAGTTCTACTATAAGTGCTCTTATAATCAAAGAAGTTAAAGAAGTATATGCTCCCGAAGTTTCTTTATTTCCTCCGGAAATCACTATGTTATTAAACAACTTTTCTGATGTGACTCCGAAAAAATTATTACCTACTGAGCTTCCATGAATGCCTAAAATTCAGCATTCTATTGATTTTATACCAGGTTCACAACTACCCAATCTACCACATGGCTATTAGCCATATCTTGAACATTGAGGATCTTACTTTATATTTTCAACATGAAGATGTTATGACAAGTAATGCACATAATGCTTATTTGCCATCAATTCAAACAATGAAAGATGGCATTGAAGATGTAATTGATCATCATATTGTGTTGAAAAAGGGAGTGATTATCAGAAGTATCTTATCAAATGGAGGACACAACCCCTTTTTGAATACAACCTTTATGAAAAATACCATGCTTTTAACTCGATAGAGACAAGTTTTTCTCACCCGGGAAGAGTTGATGGGGACAAGTGGCAAACTCCATTAAAAGTCTATAAACGCAAAAATAAAGATTCTAAAACTCCACTATTATAAATCTACTTGGGAAATGATATAAAGTTCATCAATTCAAGGGGTTGAAGTCAAAAGTCAACATTAAATGCCCAATAATTTCAATGTGCTATAATTTCCTATGCTTAGAAAATTGTAGCATATTTATTAGTCTTGTATTTCCTATGTGTCTTTATGAGTGATTTGTGTTTTCAATAAGTCTATCTATTAACATTTATGTTGCTTGAGTCTTTTGTGAGTCATAGTATAAATATGTGTACTGCTGTAATGATGGAATATGAAATAGATATCAAAGTTTTGAAAGTTCTCTTTGGTTGTATGATACAATCTCCCTATGTTATGATGCCTAGGAACCCTTAGGTGTAATACCTAAATTTCTACATTTCTTTATACAATCTCCCTATGGTGTAATGTCTAGGAACCCTTAGGTGTAATACCTAAGTTTCTACATTTCTTTATACAATCTCCCTATGGTGTGATATCTAGGAACCCTTAGGTGTAATACCTAAGTTTCTACAATACTACCCTTCATTCCAAATTTCTACTTCTCAAACCACCCAACCCTCAATTTCCACTTATGCTACATCAGGCAGTTATGTAAAACTGTATCCTATAGACCTAAATCACTAACAATGTTTTAGTTAGGTCTTCATTTCTGTGCGTACAAAATACAAATTATAATTATCAACTAAATTAAGAACTATGTAGATTATATAATTGCTACTTGCTATATCCATTTTTTTTCTTTATTGATAAGCTGAAACCTCAATTAAAGGAGATATTGTTCTTCTAGCTATCTTTGTTTTATTATTAAGTCATAAATAAAAGTCGGAACATGAAACTTGGAAGTAGCAGTATAAATTAAAATAGCTGCACATAATATCAAGGTATCAATCACTGATATATTTAACCAATAATACCTATTCTTGGATCATCTAGAGCAGGTAAACTGAAGTATTTGCCATATTCGCCGCCATTAGGCTTGGGAAGGCCTGTCAGGATACTATTGAAGGCATTTTCAGTAGCTGCATACAGAGATTGAGGCATAAGAATACATCATTGAGGTAAAAACAATTTGATCACAAAATAATGATTTATAGTCAGTTGTAATATATTAATTTCTTTGTTGATGTCATCAAAAGGATCTGCGTGCAAAGGGCCAACAAAAAGTGCAAAAACAACAACCAAACAAAACGCCAATTGGACAAAGTCATCCTATTCCCTAAGAAGACACGGAAATATTAGTTGAAGAATGTAAGACCCTTTTGCATTGTCACATTCAATGACCAATCCTTCATAGATGTATGCCTAGATAGCACCAATCATGTATCTTCTTACCAAGGAGATACACTATTGTAGCATATGAAGCATGGATTTCATCATTGAAGCTTCCTCTAATATCAGACTCTACATCTAAAACAGATAGCGTTCTGACATAAACAATATGACACTGACACACGGATGGCACATCCAACAATCTGACACTGACATTCTGTCAGAAAAATGCACTCCTATTAAGACTTATAACATGAATTGTCAGAAATAAAGATCCATATCCTGGTGGTTGTAGCCAAGTCTGAGTAAGATATATGCGTTGTAATAAATATTTGGGAGCACCAACAATAAACAAATAGTAATGCAAATTCAACTATCTATAGTGGCTTCAAATCAAAATAAGCAAACGGAAAAGAAATAGGTAAGTTCAGAAAAAATCTAACATTGAATATTAGGAGAATTACCTGTACCAACATATATTATTCCAAAATTGATTTTGTATTAGGCATTGTTGATTTAAATATAGGGAATCCATCCCTAATATATGTTCAAACTTGAGCATAGCCGAGCTAATTGTCACATGGCAAGTTTACAGAATTGAGCAAGGGTTGACCCGGTAAAGTCCGAGGAATTCCCATGTAATAGCTATCTTCGATTTCCTGATTTACTCCCTCCTAATGATGTGGGACATTCATGGGGGAGGGTGACAGATTTCACCTTTTTTTGTAGAACTTGAATGTATGACATTAAAATTAATATAACTATAACTAAGTTGATTGTTAGCACAAACATTATCCATAGTTTTAGACTTGAAAACAAATTGAACATAGTCCGATCTTCACAAAAAAAAGGGAATCTTAGATATAAGTAGTGATTTAAAATTCAAACTATAATAATAATCATGGTCGATGATATTTTAACTAGTTTAATGGAGAAATAAAACCCTTGTATTCAATCCCAACTAGGTTAAGCAAACACTGGAAGATGATGATGATGCGAGATAGGAATAGTTTGATGGTGATAATGATGATGATGTTAATCATAATTCTAAGAGAATTTACTGCGCAACTGATCGGTGCATTTGCATCACAAAGGAATGTTGCCTTTATGGTGAAAAAATAAGTGTTAGTCCCTTATTACCAATTAAAATCCAAGATATCTTGGTTATCCAATTAACCCTATCAATGTCGTCCCAATCCCAAATGAAAAAGAGTGAGGGTTGCGCGTTAAGTTGCCAGCTAACGTTGACTTTTAAGTAAATATTTAATGAATGAATCGATCAAACTATTGTATTAATGCTAGGTTGTTCCCCAAAAGGAACGTGTTGCAAGGTACGATTGTAACATCTAGGCAAGGACTAGTGTATCTCCATGAAAACTTGAGTGTAGTGTTAAATATATAAGAGCTCTCACACCATAAGTTAGATAAGAATAAATATTATAGGAAAACTAACTGTCTAATATTTGAAATATGGAACTTAAAAACGCTTAATGGTAAAGTGATGGAGGTAGTAAGTAATTAAGAGAAGAATTAATATTTTGTATGCAAAAGAGACAAAATTGATTGGAGAGAAGATAAAAATGATAGAGAATTCAAATTTAAGTTATGGTACATAGAAAGAAGTAAAACAAGAAATAGAGTAGGTATTGTTGTAGATAGTTTGCTAAAGAATGAAGTAGTAGAGGTAGTTAGAAGGGGGATAAGATTATACCCTTCGAGACAGTGGTGGCGAAAAAAACTATTAATGTAATTAACTTATATACACCTCCGGTAGGATTAGATGAAGACATCAAATCTAAATTTTGGGACGACCTAAATGAGGTATTATAAAATATTTCTCCAATCGAAATGATTTTAATAGGAGATATAAATGAGATGTAAGAGTGAAAATGAGAAATATGATACGGTGCATAGGGGTTATAGGTTTGGAACAAGAAATGAAGAAAGGAAAACTATATTAGATTTTGTGATATCATATGATTTTATATTAGCTGATATGTTTTAAATTAAAAAAAAGAAAAAAATTTTATCATGTTTAAAAGTGGGATTACGATCGGCCCTGAGGCATGTCATCGGGGGCGACGGCCCAGGGCCCCCGATTTTTAAGGGCCCCTAAATTTTACATACATATATAATATATTTTATTAGATTATTCTAATAAAGGTTTAAAATATATATATATATATATATATATTGTTGGATTGTTTTAATAAAGGTTAAAAACATTCAACTTGTAGAAAGAAATAATTTAATGAAATAATCTGCTGAGGAATCTTTTAGGATTAATTTTTTTTGTTGTTGTCGTTGATATTGCTATTTCATCTTTAAAAAGTAACATTTTTGGTTTTTTGTTCAATCCTAAAAAGTTATTTTCAATGGATAATAATAGATTGCATGAGTGTTGTGATAAGCTTCAAGTGTTACAAATGTGTTTACTAACAGAAACAAAGTCAACTTTTGAAGTTCTTGAGTTTGTAAAAGTCTTATGTTGTTTTCCAAATATTTCCATTGTTTATAGAGTTTTGTTGACTATATCAATTATTGTAGCATCATTAGAAAGAAGCTTTTTCTAAACTAAAATTGATAAAATCACACTTGCGTTCAACTATGTCTCAAGAAAGATTAAATAACTTGGTAATTTTATGCATTGAAAATGAGATGTTATAATTTTGAAGATTTTTCTTTTCAAAATTCTAAAAGATTTAGATTTTTTCAGTCTTTATTTGATCCTTGTTTTTTTTTTTGTATTTGTAGGTATTGCACTTTTTTAAGAAGCTTGGGAAATATATTTTGTACGTTGTTGTATTTTTAAAGAAATTTGGGAAATATATTCTGTATGGTGTTGCACTTTTTGGAGAATCTTGAGAAATATATTTTGTATGGAGTTTATCATATTTTTCAAGTTTTACTATTAAACTCTATTTAAATTGTATGTTAGTAAAAAAAAAATCCTATAGGGTCTCTTTTCGCCAAGGGCCCCCAAAAGTCAGGGCCGATCTTGTGGGAATAATAAGTCGCAAATTGATTTTTTTATGGTTACGAAGAAGGATAGAAAGATTTGAAAAGATTTAAAGGTCAGAAAACTTAACTGTCCAACATAAGTTAATAATGTAGGATACGCGGTTCAAACATAGTATCAATAGAAGAAACATATGCACGACTCCTAGAATTCAGTGGTAGAAGTTAAGGGATGAGAAGTAAAACATATTTAAGAAGAGAATAGGAGTACAAGTATTAGGAAAATTCACGGATAAGACATAGATAAGATAGCATTAAGTTGAAAATAGTAGACAAAAGGTACTAGATGAGTCAAAGGGATGTATGCCACCAAGTAAAGAATCTTAATGGTGGTGGAATGAGAAAGTATAGGAGAAAGTAAAGGAAAAAATGAATAGCATGTAAGAAATTATACACTTATAAAAACGAGGAAAAGTATACAATAGATAAGAAACCAATGACTGAATTTAAGAATGAAACTTTTGAATGTTTATATCGAAAATTGGATACAAAAGAATGCGAAATAGATATTTATAGAATAGTTCGAGCAAGAAAGACGAACACAAGATATCTTATCCAAATAAGATGTGTTAAAGATAAACGTAATAGGATACTATTAAATGATGAGGAAATAAAAGAGCGATGGATATTTCATCTTTTTAATGGCGATTTAAACGTTCAACTTAACTTAGGTAATTTAAGTAAAATCAAATAAGTATAAAATTTAAATTTTTATAATAGAATTCAAACTTTAGATATAGAACAAGTTTTAAATGGGATGAACAATGGAAAAAATAGTTGAATCATATTCCAATAGAGGTATAGAAGCGCCTAAGGAAATAAGGTATTGCATGGAATTTAACCAGATATAGAAAAAGGAAAAAAAGGTTTGATCACCGGAGGATAAGTATTTTAGTTCCCTTATATAAGAAGAATGATGGGTACAAAATTATGCAAACTATAAGAGTATTAAATTAATGAGTCATACTAGGGAAAGAATAATAGATAAAGACTAAAAAAAGAGATTACGGTGACTGAAAATAAATTTAGATTTATGTTTGAAGGTCGATAATAAAAGTTATATATCTTCTCAAGTAACTAATTGAAATGTATCAAGAATAAAAGCAAGATTTACACATGATATTCGTCGACTCAGAAAAAACTTATGATAGTGTTTCAAGGGAAATTATATGAAGAATTCTAAAAAAGAGATATGTTAACATAGCTATAGTATATATTGAATTAATTACGAATATGTATGAGGATGACATGACAAGAGTGAAGACTTGATTAAATGAAATATTTCCCATAAAAGTAGGATTATATCAAGGATCAGCTTTAAGTCTATATCTTTTTATACTACTCATAGACAAACTGGACACATCCAAAATATGATACTGTGGTGCTTGTTATTTGTAGATGATATTGTGTTGGTGGATGAGACACGTGAATGAGTAAATGTTAAACTCAAATCTTATTGAAATGAAAGGTTTTAGACTTAATAGAGGAAAAACATGATATTTAAATTTAATAATATTAGATGTAATAAGATAATAATTAAGATAGGAGATAACGAGTTGTATGTAACTGAGAGCTTAAACTATTTAGGATCATTTTCACAAAAGGATGGAGGAATTGAAAGAGACATCTTCTAAAACATGCAAGCAAGATGGTTGAAATGGAGGAGAGCGTCGGGTGTTTTTTTTATCATAAAGTACCTCTAAGACTTAAAGACAAGTTTTACGAAATGAGAGTTAGACTTGCTATGTTATATGAAGTTGAATGTTGGGTTATGACTTGAGTATATAAGCAGAAGATGAGGATCTTAAGGTGGATGTGTTTATATATAAGGATGGACTGGATAAGAAATGAAAATATTAACCAAAAATTCGAGATTGCACCTATTAAGGAAAAACTCCAGAATACTTGTTTAAGATGGTACGAACATATACTTAAACGATCAATAAATGCTTCAGTTACGCGATATTAAACTATAACAAATGAGCACATCAAAAGAGAAAGAGGAAGACCATTGGTTAGTAAAAAATAAAATAAAATTTATTTAAATATAAATGATAATATAGTAGGAGATCGAGTCTCATAGCATAGAAGGATCCATATAAATGACTCCACCTAATAGAATAAGACTGAAATTTCAACATTGTTATGGTGATACATGTAAACCACAGCATTGAAAACATAAGCTACTTGAAAAAATTATATTGTTACGTGCCTAACTGATGAAAAACTAGAACTTCCTAGGATAATAATAAAATATTCCTTTCACAATCATATCGCAAATCTAAAAGTTCAATTATTTTGACTAGCATAAGTTCCATATCATTACATCAGTCCGTTACGACCCAATTTCCAGTCGAAGTTTAATAGGATCCGCTGGCGGACCATTATTTTTACTATTAAAATAAAATAACACGGTTAGGAATCAAATGCCCAACTGAAAATAAAAAATAAAAAAATCCGACCACTTCATGACTGCAAACAACCACCAAGTATCAAACTTCCCATTATGTGTAAGATTTCTTCGGAATACCGATTGACCAAATCAAAAGTTTCTTGCGGATAAAAGTAGATCCGAGGGTTCTGCATACCGGCAGTCGTCATCTTCCTATCGAACCGGTCGATCACGGCAGCAGAATTCCTGATCTGAGCACTGGAAACGAACGGGGTACTCCCGCGAGAACGCCAACCTGCGGTCAAGCTGACCCACGATCTGAGGAAGAAAGAGCTGCAGGATTTCGAAAAGACGACGGATCTCGCCGCGTAAGGCGACGACCGAAGCTTCGGCGGAGAAGCGAGGGATCTGAACAGAGACGGGAAACAGACGACAAAAAGTGAAGGGCAGAAGACGAAGGAGAAGGATGTGCGCACGGAAGAGTCTGAGGGACACAGCTTTATACATGGTTCGGTTGGTTGTATCACCATCAAGGGGTTGGTTGGTTGCAATTAGAAAAAAAATATATTGGATTAGATAAATCAGAATCCTTAAGGAGTGTTTGATGAGAGTTTTTACTTCTCAAAAAGTGATTCTTGTAGTGATTATCTTGAAGTTAGTAAGAAGCTAAAATAAGCAGTGTTTGAAAATAAAGCAAAAGCTGATACAAGATAAAGTTTGAGTGTTTGGGAAAATAATTGTTTCTATGTTTAATTTTTAATTGAATGACAATAATATCCTTAAACTATATAAATTAATTATTTTTTAATTATTTAAATATAATTTCGATACTATCATTAATTTGTTCAAGTAATTATTATTATATTTTAAATAGTAATATAATTATTATTATATTTTAAATAGTGATATAATTATTATTATATTTTAAATATAGTATTAAAATTAATTTTTTATAATTTAAATATTTGAAAAAATATATAAAATTAATAAAAAATAAAAAATAAAAATGATATAATTTATATAAATATAATATATATATATATATACTTCTGAAATCAATTAAAATGTTATATTATTTAAGGATAAAAATATTATTTTTTAATGTTATATCATAAATAAAAAAGCAGAAGCAGGTAGAAGCATCAAATTCTTGCTTCTAATTTCTGAGCAAAAGTAATAGAAGCTAAAGCAGAATCTAACCTTCCCAAACACTCAAAAGTGATTTTGTGTAGTCAGAATCTAAAAAGCAGGTAGCAGAAACTCTTCCAAACACTCTCTTAGAATCCCAGCATGACAGTTGGAAGCACAATTCCTATAAAATAAGTCGTAGTTAGGGATCGAACTATAGATATTTAGGATAGCGATTAGTCATCTTATCGTTGCATTATAGTCCCGATGCGTTGCGTTGGTTGGAATTAGAGCACGGAAGGAAGACGCTAATGTACCTTAATAAATTCCATTTTTGCTAATTATTTTTTATTACGGTTAATGTCATTTTATTTGCTGTTTTTAACATAACGGTAGCAAGGAGAATTTAATTTTTTTTAAAAATGCTTTAAAATTATTAGGCAACTAATGGCATCCTAGTATAATTTACTCCTAAAATATAATAAAGAGTTCTATACTATTGAATTTTCTACCCATTCTAAAATTATATAAAAAAATTATTAAATATTTTAACTAAGAATTGACTAAGGCTACGTTTGGCTAAGGGTAATATAATTCAGTTTGTAATGTAATTGAGTCTATAATGTAATCCAGATTATATGTTGTTAGTCTTGTAATCCAAATTGCAACACTTTAACTAGCTTTTGTAATGCAGATTATACTATATTACAGTTTTAAAACTGTACCAAACAAAGTAATCAATTGTATAATGTAATCCTGATTACACTATAAGATTGATACCTCTTATCAAACGTAGCCTAAAGGTGAAAGTGATTATGACAATTGCAAAACGCCATAACATGTTAGGGCTTGACATAAATAGTAAATGTCAGTGTTTAAAAGGTGGCACTTAGGATTGTTTAAACGTCACCTAAGCAATGGGTAACTGCTCACCACTTTGACTTTTATAAAGACAACGTCGATGAGCGTCGCCAAATTAGTCGACCGCCTAGGTGGCTAGGCGCCGCTTAATCACAGGGCGGTCGCCTTTTTTTCTCGTGAAAAAGTCTTCTCAATCGATTAACTAATCGATTGGGGAGACTTTTTCACGAGAAACAGAATGCTATATGATCCTGTCGACAAGTGAAGAAGGCTCTCACTCGGGTGACTCGGCCTGACCAAGATGGCCTTGGTTGCTACAAGGTGTGAGTCGGGGTCGGGTTGGGATGCGAACAGAACGCAGGTCACTCGGATCGGACAAAAATAGAGAGCACACAAAGGGAGGGCAAAGTTTCAAATGGCAGCAATCTCATCTTTAGAGCCTCAAGGGGGGTTTATATAAGGGAAGAGAAGTCCTCTGCTCTGTCAGAGCTGTCCTGTCTCATTAAGAACTGGTCAGTTGGCAGACAGGACTAGTGGCAGCTTTAGTTGCTCTGTGAGATTACCACAGCCGCTTGACAATCTGTCTAAGTTGTCTCCTCTGATCCCAATTAATGTTTGGCGGCTTTGTCAGGTCATGATTATGTTAGAGGTCTTTTTCTCATAATGGAGAGATTTGGGAGATCTCCACTGCTGAAGCAACCTGTCACTAATGCGGGACAGTCGGCTCGGGTCTACCAACCCACGACCTGGGTCGGTCAGACAAGCTCAGCCTCTCGCCCACTCGCGTTTTTAGGGCGGTCCTAAAATGCCCGACCCAGGGTGCCCGACCAGGGTGACCAACCCAGGGTGCCCGACCCAGGGTACCCGATCCAGGGTACCCGATCCGGGGTACCCAACTCAGGATGTCTGACTCAGGGTGTACCAGGGTACCCGACTCAGGGTGCCTGACCCTGGGTGCGCAACCCAGAGTACCTGACCCTGGGTGCCTGCCCCTGGGTGCCCAACCCAGGGTGCGCGACCCAGAGTACCTAACCCTGGGTGCCCAGCCCAGGGTGCGCGACCCAGAGTACCTGACCTTGGGTGCCTGACCCAGGGTGTGCGACCCAGGGTGCCTGACCTGGGGTGCTCGACCCAGAAGGCCCCGATCGGGAGTATGCGCCCGAATAACAACTGCTGAGCCATGACTCCACTTACCTCGACTTATACTCCTCTTGGCCAAATCCATGTCTGGCTCATCAGACCAAGGTTAACCCAACTTAACCCCGTTCGACCCAGACCTGATCCGACCGAGCCCTTGACTTACTCTGAAAACTTACTCGTCTGGATCACTGCCAAATCGATTAATCAATCGATTCGAACCGTAATCGATTGATCAATCGATTGGTGACAAAAAAAGGGATTACTTTGAGGCTAGAGCAATACTTCAACAAGGAAGTATTGATTTAATTGAATTGATTGTTGAAAATTGAAATCAGATTATACAGTAGCTTCAGATTCGAGTGGCTAATCGATTGAACACTGTCAATCAATTCGCATGAGTTTTTGCGAGAAATAGAAACTTATCGAATCGATTAGCTGATCGATTGACCACGATCAATCGATTGGCTCAGTTCCTCCTAGGCGGCTGCCTAGGCGCTAGACAACAGGTGACCACCCGCCTATTGCCTAGCATTTTTTATAACACCGATAAATATATAGTAGTTTGTCTATAATGAGCAGGATTCGAATCTTAGGAAATACATTATCTGTGTTTGTTAAGTCGTACACTTAATATTTGTGCTCCTGATGAATCTCCTTCCATCAATGTGAGATAGTCACATGGGGGTCGTTAATATTGCAGTTTCATTTTTTTCAATAATGGATCATGATTAATTCTCATTGGATGTAAAATGTCTATCTAACCTCTCTTATATAAAAGATCGCTACATTAGGATAAAATGTTTTCCTCATTTATCTGTCTGTATTTTATCGTGGGATCGATAATACTAAGACGCTTAGACGAGCAATATTATTATTTTTACTCCAATTTAATGATGGATCATATTCACGAGAACTCCATTAATTGCATATGCAACCTCGAATTAGGGTACTTGTGCGCATTGGAACTTAGCATCAAATCATACGAATCAAAATTAGACTTTTAATTGTTATCTTATTGTCTGTGGGGCCAGGTCATTCACCTCCAAACTAGTTAGATCGAAAGTTCAGATATATAAACTATCAAAAATGAAAAAAAAAAACAAACTATGTTATCGCAAGAACCATTGTGTTGTGTGTTAATGTTAATCACCTATACCTTAACTCTTTTTTTGATTCCTCGCGATATACTTCAGAGTATATTCGTCCGAGAACATGGTCTAGTCGAGAAGTTCCATCTAGGAACATGGCTCAATTGGGAACATCCTGATAATATATTCCAAGACTCCATCTGTCTACTCACTTTTTTGAATATCTGAATCATGAATATCCCGGTAAGAAATTATACTCTGGAAGGATCCTCGATTAGGAACGTCCTCAAGATAGTGTGCTGGCATCACGAGAATATTCCTAACCGAAAATTGTCAAATTGAGCCTTGTTCGAACATACTTGACAATTACGGCTACTACATAAAATTGTCAATAATTGTCTTTGATAAGGCAGACGTCGACAAATATGACTCATTATGACCATTCGGATTGTATCAGACGCACATCTGAGCCACATCTTTGACCCCTGACATAGCTCTATACTTCTTGCATATCCCAAGCCAATGTGGTCGCCCACGTGAACAACAATTCTCACCGGTATAAAACAGTAGAGGAAGGCGGATGAAAATAAGTGAAAAATTGTTCATCCACAGATTCTCTCTCTCATCTTGCAGCTCAATGTTGACTTAGGGGACGCTTAGTATACATTCGACAATGAGAATGATAATAAATTTTGATTGAGGGTTTATGAGTTTGATGATAACCTAGTGGGGGTTGAGTTATAAAATCATGGGTATATATCCATATTTTGATTCCAATTCCGTATACCAAGCATCATAAATGGGAATGAAATAGATTTCATTCTCATTCCCGACTTCTAAACCGCTTACCAAACGTCCCCAAGCGCCCCCTTAATGATTAAAAAGGTCACGCTAGCTATTGTCGACGCCCTTTGATGAGGGTTAACATGTAGATTTAAGAGTAGATCGAGTAAGGGGAGGCGAAGTTGTTGGATTTAATTTCTTAATTTATCGGTGTTACGTATTAATGTAATGACACACCTAATTGCGCTATATTGAATCAAACCCAATAAAGTAATCTAATTAAAGTATTCATATGTTTAGATTATTGAACCTAGATTTACATAGGTAGAACAAGTTAATTCATTCTATTATTAATGATGGGATGATAATAATTAAAATTGGGCATCCCACTATATATAGGACATGGTCCTTGTAGGGTTAGGTATTTTGGCAGATCTTCACACCCCACATTGGAGAGAAGAATATGACATCATCACTCTAGCATCCTAGAGAAGATCCATCCATTGCATCTTCGCAGGATCTGATCAGGATTTAGCAAACGATGTTGAGATGATGGCATTCAATTGCAATCAAGTTCTTTTTATTTTGTGTTGTCATACGATTGATGTTTATTTCATTATAAAATTTGATAAAATTATATCTTTATGCATGAATCAGTTTTGTATTCATATGGATTTAAAATACTATGATGTAGATTCGTGAGTCCATCAAGCGGTATCGGTGTCATAGTTGTTTTGTTAATTTTATAGCATTATGCTAAAGTTTTTCATTGTTTTCATCAATTTTGTGATAGATTTTCATCTATTATCACAAAACGATGATTGTTCGCCAAAAAATATAGATAGAAAACTTAGATTTATGCATATATTCTTTGTTGCTTGTTTCCTGCGAAGAACATGAATCACAACCATAATTATCATTGTTCATGGTGGAAACAATCGTTTTTTATCAGCAAAATCATGATGAGTGGCAATCGATTCTTGTGCCTAAAATCATGAATAGAAAGTTTGCAATTCGACTGCAACACTCAACTAATTTCACATCAGTCGATTGTTATGCCTAAGTTCGTGAATAGAAAGGTTGTAGATTGACTGTGGCACTCGACTGATCGCTTATCAGTCAATTGCAATAAGATAAATCGATCGCTAAACTAAGGTTTGCGAACAGAAAGATTACAGATCAACTATGACATTTCGACTGATCCTTTATCGGTCGATTGGTATAAAGGACTGTTAAATTAGGATTTGTACATAGAAAGTTTACATATCTATTGGGACACTTGACTGCTATCAACAATCGATTATTATCAACACCAATAACTGTTGTAAAAAAAATGAGCATAGAAGGTTTTCTATTCATTCAACTGTTTATCATAGCAATTGACTATTATTAGGGAGTAGTCAACTGCTGCGAATTGATCAGGATATCAAACTTTTCTTATGAATTATCTACACACATGTCACATGTTATTAAATTGAACCAATGTGTCGACATTTTGAATTTGTTTAGTACATTTTGAGTGGATAAATATATATCTATGTTAAAATAATAATTGGATCCAACGAATTTTTTTTTTCTAGACCGGATATATGTTTAAAGGCGGCTTACATATAAAAATATGATTTTGTTGATCATGCATACAAGATATCAGTACAAAGAAGGTATATTATGTTGGGATCTTACAATTATGCTAGAACGGGGGGAAGGGGTGAATAGCTTTTTTTTATTCTTTTTCCTACAATGTTAGCGTGCGCAAGCGGAAACAATAATAACACAATCAAACAATCACTAACACGTTACCTTTACATGGTTCAGAGGTAGAGCTCCTACTCCACGGCTGTCTGTAAGGTAGACGATCCCTGATCCGTCAGTGGATGACTCCCCGGATGCCCTCCGGCTAGCTCGTGTAGCTCCTTGTGGGTGGAGAAACCTCGCCACAAACCAAACTTTACTTCTGAGCAACAAAAACTACTAATGAGCTCTAACCAAGCTCATTTTGTCAGGAACTCTCAGCCAAAATCGAGCCCCTTTAAATAGGTCTCTTGGCTGAGAAACGCGCTACCAGTCAACTGCCCCAAGGGCAGTCGACTGATCCCACTCAAATTCGACCATTACAAGCCCAACGTTCGAATTCCTAGCCACTACCAGTCAACTACCCACATAGCAGTCGACTGATGTTTCTGTGGTGTTTATCAGTCGACTGCTCAATCACCAGTAGACTGCCCCACTTAGATTTTCCTTCCCGAGTATAATTCTCTCAGCACTCGACCCCTAGGATTTCCCGAGTACATTTCCCTCAACACTCAAACCCTCACAACCCAGCTGACTCTTCACCAGCAGCCTCGATCTGTTGCCTTCACGCCCTCTTCGTCTTCGGCTCCCGTCCCTCAAATGCGCACACAAGCCCTCGGCTTGCCTCCATGCCATCCTTCACGCATGCCTCGAAGTCCGCGTCCCTCGGCTCATCGTCGCAGCCTCGACCTATTGTCTTCAAGCCCTCTTCGACTTTGACCCTCATCCCTCAGATGCGCACACAAGCTCTCGATTTGTCTCCATGTCATCCTTCACGTACGCCTCGAAATCCGCTTCCCTCGGCTCATCGTCCCTGCTATACCCATGGTCCCTCAGATGCACACAAGCTCACGGCTTGCCTCTATGCCATCCTTCACCATGCCTGAAGCCGTCCAGCTGAGTCCATGTGTATCCTGCAAACCTACACACTCAAATACACATATTAAAACACAAGGGCAAACCTAACTTAAACTCTTTGCCCAAACATCAAAATACATGGTCACTCCGGACCATAGATTGCCCCAACAATCTCCCCCTTTTTGATATTTGTCAATACGTTTAAGTTAGGGAAAACAAATAGCAAATACAATGCACACATGCATGGATCCTATCACAAGGCATCCCCACACCTAACCTCCCCAAGTTAGGAATTTTTACCAAAACGAACTTTTTAAAACCTTTCCAAGACCCCCCTACATTGGACTTACAAAGGGTTTTTAAGAACCTCTCCAAGGTCCCCCTTACGCCACGAATGTGTTAGATCGATTTCGTACGCTAGAGAGGGGGTGAATAGCGAATTCTCGGTTCTTTTACCTACGTTGTTGGTTGCGCAAGCGGAATATCTAATAAAAATGAAACTAACAACAAAGAACAATACTAACAAACCGATTTTACTTGGTATCCACCCTGGACGGGTGACTAATCCAAGAATCCATCGGTGGATCACTCCTCGGATAACCTCCGGCTAGCCCTTGTCGCTCCTTATGGGTGGAGAAACTTCGTCACAACACCTTGGGCACTATCTGGGCACAATAGACTACTAACAAGCCTTAACCAAGCTTGTTTCGTCAAGAGTCTCAGCCCTCACGAAGTCCTCTTTAAATAGAACTTAGGGCTGACAACTCACCACCAGTCGACTGCCCATTTACTAGTCGACTGGTCTAGCCTTAATTGCTAGCCAACGACTAACTCAACGGCTATATTTTGGGGATACCAGTCGACTGCCACTTTATCAGTCGACTGGTCCAACCCTGAAATCATTCTGTGAGTTTTATCAAGGGCAGTCGACTGCCCCACTCACACACCTAGGGTTTCCCTTCCCGAGTACATTTCACTCCGCACTCGAACCCTAGGATTTCCCGAGTACAATCACACAGCACTCGTACCCGCACGACTCAACTGACTCCTCATCAACAGCCTCAACTATTGCCTTCGCGCCCTCTTCATCTTTGGCTCCCACCCCTCAGATGCACGCAAGCCTCCAACTTGCCTCCATGCCATCCTTCACGCATGCCTAGAAGTCCGCGCCCCTCAGCTCATAGTCCTTGCTCTCCAAGGTCCCTCGGGTGCACACAAGCCTCCAGCTTATCTCCATGCCACCCTTCACCGTACTGAAGCCGTCTAGTCAAGTCAATATGTGTAACTTATACAACCTGCACACTCACATACACATATCAAATACACAAGGGTAAACCTAACTTAAACTCTTTGCCCAAACATCAAAACACATAGTCACTCCGGACCACAGATTGCCTCAACAGAATGGAGCAACAATGCTCCCCCTTTACCTAAGCTCCCCCTAGACCTAAAATTTCTTGCAAAGGTGTGTTTGGTTTCCCACTTAAACCCAACACTTCTCCCCCTTTACCACACATCAAAAAGACTTCAACAATTTCTCCCTTATTGGATCTTTTAACCTCTACTGATCATATACAAAGTGTACTGCCCCCCCCAAACACTTGTTTTACTTCATTTAGATACTTTTCGATTGTTGAAAACCAATTCAGCCCAGATCAGTCGACTGCCCCTGGACCAGTCGACTGACACTCTGAAAAACCAATTTTCAACATTTCTGACTCAATTTCAGAAATGCACCAGAAATTTCACAAATCTCCAAAAATTTCCAAATTTTGTGGAGAGGTTTGTGGTGCCCGTGTCTTCTTGGGAAAAATATATCCACCCATGTATCTATCACCAATCCTAAGATTGACACAAAATCCAAAACTAGCTAAATGGTTCAATTGAACCTTGACCTAAAGTCCTAGTTTTGGTCTCCCTTGATGTTACTGCCCATACCAACCCACAATGCATCCTTAGCATTGATTTATATGACATTTATACATCAAAAATCAATTCTCATGTTTTATAACCCCAATGTCATATTTTCATGCATGAAACTCAAACCCATTATGCCAAATCCCAAAGAATTGAGACTTAAATCCGTCTCCAACTCTTTTGGCACACTCCATGGTCCATCTAGACCTCCGAGAGAAACCTCCCGAGATCCATTTACCATTGATCCCAAAGACTCCTAGAGCTCCCCCTTGAGCTCTTAGCCTTATCCACCTCCGTAGGTGACTCATTCACAACCATAAGGCCATATCGGTGTACCTCCAGTGACTCTTGACTTACAAACTTAACCTTCTTAACTTTGGACCCCTTGTCCTTAGTCAAGACCTTTTTATTTCCTTTTAATGACATCCCCTTGCCATTCTTGGATTTTCCCTCCTTACCATAATTATATGCTACCCTAGCATATTTCTTTTCATTGGCATTGGAGACCTTAGATCGGTATCCTAGACCCGATCTATCATTGTTGAGTTTTTGACCACCCAACACCATACATAAACTCTTAGATCCAATAGTGAATCTATCTAGGGTTTTTCTAACCTATCAAGTTTTGCCCTTAAAGCTTGATTTTCCCTTTCTAGGTTCTCAAACCTAGAATCAACATGTCCTCCTTGGACATTCCTAGACCTACCGACCTTCCTAGACATATGTCTCCCCTTCTTGGGATTTATGCCTTGATCTCTAGGTCCAAAGGTCTTGGATTTATCATGATGCATGATTTTCATAGGATTTTGATCTACAATATTAACCCTACTCTATCATGATATTTAAATCCAAAAGTATGCATGGATAAATAATTGATATTATTTCTATCATGCATGGAGGAGTTTAAATTTGAATTACATTTAAACTTAAAGTTAGAGATTACCTCCCTTACCCTTGTAGCTTCCCCTTGATGTGACCTTCTCGTCTTCTCCTTCTTCTCCCATTTCCTCAAATGCTCCAATTTCTTGAGTTCTCATTTTCTTAAGCATTTGATGTGGTAGTGTCATAGCTCTCCACACGTGAAGCACCTTATATTCCTCTTATCCTTCTTTGCTCCATCCCTACAACTCATGTTAGTTTTCAAATTACTTGAATTGAGTTTAGGGTTTACCTTCTTTTTCTTACCCAATGGACACTTGTCCTTATAGTGTCCCTTTTGATTGTACCCAAAGCAAATTATGTGCTCCTTTGACTTCGCTTTGGTGGAGGTGGAAGTTTCTTCTTGCTCCAGTATCAAGGGTGGTCTCTCCTCCCCCTCAATCCTTGAAGTGGAGACATTTTCTTCTTCCCTTGATAAAGTGGATAATCTTTCGCTTTCTTGTACCACTTCACTTGATGAGATGGATGAATCTTTTTCTTCTTCCTCCTTCTTTTCGGATGTTGAGCTTCTTTCCTCATCCGATTGACCCTTCTCCTCTTCTTGGACCATTAGGCTCATTTCCTTAGGCTCTTCTACTCCTTGGGCTTATGTAGGGTTTTCATGAAATGCTACCATCTTGTTCCATAACTCGTATGCATTTTCGTATTCACCTACACTACTCAATACATTTTTAGGCAAAATATTAAGCAATATTGAAATTACCTTTTCATTTGCCCTTGATTGACTTTGTTGCTCTTTATTCCAATATCTAGGTCGGAGCTTTTTCCTATGCTTATCTCTTGGAATTTCGAATGACTCTTCTAGTACCATTATGCACTCCCAATCCATGCCAAACCAAGTCTTCATTCGCATCCTCCAATAGTCGAAGTCCCCACGATCATAGGGAGGTAGAATGTTGATGTCATCACCCAACTTTTCTTCAATCGTCATCTCCTCTAGCTTTTGCTCTCTCGGCGGTTAGTCCGTAGATGAGCGACCTTCGCTCTGATACCACTTGTTGGGATCTTACCGTTAAGCTAGAGGGGGGGTGAATAACTTTTCTCAATTCTTCTTCCTACGATGTTAGCGTACGCAAGCGGAAACAACAATAACACAAACAAACAATCGCTAACACGTTACCTTTACGTGGTTCGGAGATAGAGCTCCTACTCCACGGCTGTCCGTAAGGTGGACGATCCCTGATCCGTCGATGGATGACTCCCCGGATGCCCTCCGGCTAGCTCGTGTAGCTCCTTGTGGGTGGAGAAACCTCGCCACAAACCAAACTTCACTTCTGAGCAACAAAGACTACTAATGAGCTCTAACCAAGCTCATTTCGTTAGGAACTCTCAGCCAAAATCGAGCCTCTTTAAATAAGTCTCTTGGCTGAGAAACCCGCTACCAGTTGACTGCCCCAAGGCCAATCGACTGATCCCACTCAAATTCGACCGTTACAATCCCAACTTTCGAATTCCTAGACACTACCAGTCGACTGCCTCCATAGCAGTCGATTGATGTTTCTATGGTGTTTATCAGTCGACTGCTCAATCACCAGTCGACTGCCTCACCTAAGTTTTCCTTCCCGAGTACAATTCTCTCAGCACTCGACCCCTAGGATTTCCGGAATACATTTCCCTCAGCACTCAAACCCTCATGACCCAGCTGACTCTTCACCAGCAGCCTCGATCTGTTGCCTTCGCGCCCTCTTCGTCTTCGGCTCCCGTCCCTCAGATACGCACACAAACCCTCGCCTTGCCTCCATGCCATCCTTCACGCATGCCTCGAAGTCCGTGTCCCTCATCTCATCGTCCCTGCTCCAGCAGTCTCGACCTGTTGCCTTCAAGCCCTCTTCGACTTTGGCCCTCATCCCTCAGATGCGCACACAAGCTCTCGGCTTGCTTCCATGCCATCGTTCACGTACGCCTCAAAGTCTGCTTCCCTCGGCTCATCGTCCCTGCTATACCCATGGTCCCTCGGATGCACACAAGCCCACGGCTTGCCTCCATGTCATCCTTCACCGTACCTAAAGTCGTCCAGCTGAGTCCATGTGTATTCTGCAAACCTGCACACTCAAATACACATATCAAAATATAAAGGTAAACCTAACTTAAACCCTTTGCCCAAACATCAAAACACATGGTCACTCCGGACCATAAATTACCCCAACATATTATGTGACAAATTAAGGTTTGTAAACTATAAACTCAAATAAAGATAACTCATATAAAGGATGGTTTTATGAGTTATGCCCATAATGCAACCCAAACGAAAACACTTTAAGTAGCTAATGAAGATTGAGCTATAACTCGAGAGAACCACTAATAAATTATATTTTAGTCTAAAGATTGAATGTGATATTGTACTTGATATCTCATATAATGCCCATACATAAATGTAAATACATATCAAATGCATTGTCTATTATAATCTATCTATATTCTTTGCAATAATGTGAACTTTTGTTGTTCTCTTTTTTATTTTTCAGTGTGATATGTAACTATCAAAATTGATAACATATTATTGTTAACCAGTAATAATTTAAGAAATTAAAAGGATCCTATAATAAGGGTAAAGATAAACAAACTGAAATGTCTGAGGCTTCAGGGAAGTGCAAAAGAAACAAGATTAGAAACCTGTTTGTTTCTTCTATAATTAAAAAAAGGTCATTTGAAGAAGGATTTCCCCAAGTATGCTAACTTGCATATTAAAAAGGTATACGTCTCAATTTTGTTAAGAAGTTAATTTGGTTACTATACATAATGATATTTGATGGATATTAGATATTGATGCTACTATTCGTTTAAGTGGCAAAATGTGATTCGCTCACCCTACATGCCCCTCATCGTCGGCTCTATAGCGATTCAGGGAGTAAATCGAGGAGATTAAGTGACATCTCTAAATGGGAGGAATTTTATTCCCTAAGAGATTGTTCCCTCGAGGATTCAATCCCTACTCTCATATCGCAATCTACCACTCAAGTACCAACTCGGCATGCCTGTGGAGGAATCTACTATCCACAAAAGTTTTTAATCTTCTTTTGGGTGGTCAGTCTGCCCCCATGGAAGTCTGCTATCCACATAATTTTTTTTTTGGAAGAAAGAAATTTATGTACATAAATGTCATTATACAAGGTTGTCTCATAAGTCAATTGCTGGCAATTGATGGTAAAAGACATATCTACACTCAAATGATAAAAAATATTAAAGTAGAAGTGATATGTGTTTTTACACTTTATTTAGGAACCAATGCATTTTTGAATTTAAAAAAAATATATTTATAATACAGTCTTTTAGACAAAACTTGATCTCCATTTCTTATTTAGACAAATTAGATTATTCTTGTATAAGGTACTAGTTAGAAAATGATTTCTTCTTTAATTAGATTTTAACCATGACATTTTAATAGTTTGGTATTAAGACTTTAGGAGTGTATTTGTATGCAAGCTTTGTCATGTCAATTGAAGCTTAGGAATTTAGGTGATAATGTTAATGGGAAGTAGGCAGATCGAGAAGGACATGGGAGTAGGTATATAGTTTGGATCAAGAGGATTAGACTAAATTAAGGAAAAATTATCTAGATTAAGAGAACTCAAGGGTAGGTAATTTAGAACAAAAAGATTGAACAAGATGACAAATAATCCAGATCAAGAGAATTGGATTTGATTGTAGGCGGCTTGAATGATCAAATCAAGAAAATTTGAAGTAGCCTAAATTGAGAAGATGAAAAAAATGATGAATCAGGTGATCGTCGAACATGAGGCGATTGGTCCGGCTCCACGGAAATTTTCCATCGACTATCAGTGTAAATCAGAAAATACTCGTGGCAGCGGTCCAGAAGCACAGCGTCTCATGGTAATGCACACCCCATTTGAAAGAAAAATTTCTACAAAATATGTCATAGCTGAGGATCAAACCGTAGGTGTCTGGATAATAATTTAGCACCCTTCATCATAGCCTTGGGGGCAAAAAAACACAATTCAATCAGCTAAATTAAGAAGACAAGGCTTGAGAGAAGATAAATCAAATCAAGGTGATAAAAGACAATTCAGTTGCCCTCAGCGCCCCCCGCCAATTCGTCTCAGAGCCAACACAGAAGAGGTAAATCACAGGGGCTACTAGCCCGGATACTGTGGGTAGCTTGTAGGGAGGACGGACACACTGACTTTACTAGGTTTTGATCCCTAGACTTCAAGGTGGTAACATTACACGCGCTAGCCATCAGTCCATATCATGGGGACGAAGATAAATCAAATTAAGAAGATTAGAGTCAAATAACCCAAATTAAGAGAACTCAAGGGTAGGTAGCTTCAAGGAAGATTTTAGACGATGATATCATGGATCGAGTAGTAGAATACCAAATTAAGTTAGGTTGAGGACTTAGGATGATCTAAGGAACATTAGAACCAATGTTGTGATACTGTGCTGATCTAGGGTGAAGTGTGGGTCCGACGAAAGACGAGTTGGCCAACAGATGACGTGGAGTCAATGAAATATAAAATAGTCAAAAGATTATCGTTCGGCTGCCCCTAAGTCATCGATCGGATAGCACGGGCTAGGCATAAACCTTGGATTGGTTTCATTCATGCCTAGTCAACTCAAGAGTCTGGTCGATTTCTTTTTTCTGTAGTCGACCAACATCCTGGCGATTGCGAACTGGATGAGCTCTTTAGGTTCTGATTAATAGGGAATGAAGGCCGACTGAACTACCATTCGGTGAGAGCATGAAGGACTGACAGAAGAATGAATGGCGCAAGACTGGGGAAGGGCAGCTCGGCAAGGTATTTAGGAGACGCCCCACACAGAGTGTCCGATGTCCGATCGGACAGGCAGGTTAGCAGGTCCCACGACAAAGTCAGCCCGTCTAATGGGCTTTTAGCAGGCCTTTGTGGCCCTTTGGCCCAACAAAGCTCCACTACGCCCGTCCCATCGTAAAGCCTGGACATGCGTGTTAGAGGGCAGTATCTTGTAACAAATGCTCCATAAATGCTCCGTAATAATAAGATTACAATGAGATGATTAATGTATGACACAAAGATTACATGATGTGACTCATACTTCTATAAGATGTAGAATGGAGGCTGAGAGAGATGTCATAAAAAAGGGGTCCTCCCTCCATATGCAAGTACGTTTTTCTCTCATGCGCAACTCCTCTTTCGTTCTCTTTCTTCCACCGAGTTCTTGGCTCGATTTGATCGTCAGAGTGTTTATGCCGAGGACCCCCTAGCCAGTTTTTAATGGTTCTCCTTGTTTTTAGTTGTTCGTAGATTCACCACGGAAAGCTCGCTCACGAGCCGCCTTCTTCTTCACCTCCTCAAAGTCCTAAGGATGAGAAAATCGACGTACTAATTGCATTTAGGGTGCATTTGGTTCAAGTTATCGTATATAACCTTGGTTATGTGATTACTTGAGTAATCACATAACCAAGGTAATGGGGAATGAAACATAACTTGAAGTTGTTTGGTTCAATCTAGGTAATTAAATAAAATCTTATTTGTTTAGAGGTAATAGTCTATAACATAATATAATATTTTACCATATTACCCTTTAAAATTTATTTAGACAATTTCATTAAAATTTAAATTAAATTTATTTATTTTTCTCTATTTAATATATTAAAAATCTAATTAAAATATTAAATAAAAAATATTTTAATGTAGTTGTTGGTCACCGACCGTCGACGGTGGTTGTCGGTCACCGATTGCCGCCGGTCGTCATCGGTCGTCGGCGGTCGCCGATCGATAGCATTCGGCGGTCGTCGCCGGTCGCCGACCGCCGATGGTGGTCGGCGGCCGATGGTGGTCCAAGTGATCGTGTGCTGATCTAAGGAACACTTGGATTCATTTTTGGATTCGTTTTTTAGAATCTAGCACAGTATCGCCGGCCAATGGTGGTCGGCGGCCGACGGTGGTCCAAGTGATCCAAGTGTTTGGATTCGTTTTTTTAAATAAATAATCTCTTAAATTTTAAATTTTAAATATATATAATATATCTTATGAACATTTAAAAGTCTTTATCTTAAATACTATAATTCAAGAGAAAAATTTAAACCCTAGAAGAAAAATTTTATTGATTTAAACTCATTATAATCTAATCCTAAACCTTAAAATCTTAAACTTTAAATAAATATATATAATATATATCTCGTGAACATCTAATTTTTTTAGACTTGAACATCTAATTTTTGGGAGAGCTTCTGCTACCTGCTTTTTAGATTCTGGCTACACAGAATTAATTTTGAGTGTTTGGGAAGACTTCATTCTGCTTTAGCTTCTGTTACTTTTGCTCAGAAGTTAGAAGCAAGAATTTGATGCTTCTACCTGCTTCTGCTTTTTTATTTATGATATAACATTAAAAAATAATATTTATATCTTTAAATAATATAACATTTTACCTGATTGTCACTTGACCTAATTTTCAGAATTATATATATATATATATATTATATTTATATAAATCATATTATTTTTTATTAATTTTATATATTTTTTCAAATATTCAAATTATAAAAAAATTAATTTTAATACTATATTTAAAATATAATAATAATTACGTGAACAAATTATTGATAGTATCGAAATTATATTTAAATAATTAAAAATGATTAATTTATATAGTTTAAGGATATTATTGTCATTCAATTAAAAATTAAACTTGGAAGCCGTTATTCTCCCAAACACTCAAACTTTATCTTGTATCAACTTTTGGCTTCTATTTTCAAACACTGCTTACTTTAGCTTCTTACTAACTTCAAGATAATCACTACAAGAATCACTTTTCAAGAAGTAAAAGTTCTCCCAAATACTCCCTAAATCCCAGAGAGAAAATTTTATTAATTTAAACTCACTATATCTCAATTCTTAAATTTTAAAATTTTAAATCCTAAATATATATCTCACTTGAAATGAATCTAAGCGCTTAAATTCATTTTAGGTGTCTAGACTAGTGGGTCTAGACCAGTGTTGCAGATAAATCGGTGATAAAAAGTCCATAATATGTATGTATATACATATATAATGCACATGGTAAAGAGAATTATGAGAGAGAGTAAATTGTTGGGTTCCAATGACATAAGGAGAATACTAAGTGCAAGAAAAATAAAGAAAAGAAATGTTAAGTTTTTTAATTTAAATATTCAATTCTCTAAATTCATGAATTTTTGGAGATAATTGACTATGTTATTGAAGTGTTTGAGAATATTTCATCAAAGTAATATTTATTTTGAGTTATAGGCTTTTATATAAAAAAACATTTAACGAAAATTTTTTAATCTCATGTGATCGGTTGATCTTACGAAAATTTTTTAATAGACATCAGAATAAATCGGGAAATGCTCATGACGGACGGTTCAGAAGTTCAGTATCTCAGGGTTCGCGTCCCATTTGAAGAAAAATTCTTGTAAAATATGTCGTAATTAGGGATTGAATCATGTATACCTGAAATGATAATTAATCATCCTTTCCTTGCATAAAGATGATAAATCAAGTGAATATTAGTTGATTGTAGAGTCAATTAAATACAAGTGTTCGAGGAATAAAATAAATTTATTTGAGGAACATCTATTTGAAAGTAAAATATAATTCAATCAATCCAATTATCAATATAATTGTTGGTTTTGTTGGATACGATTTTACAAAGCAAAATTTTGGTGTCATCGATCGTTAAAAGTCAAATTTGACTTCAAAATCGAAATCTACGTTTCGCGTAGATAAATCTGGACTATTTATTTGCTCAAAACCGATTAAGGGTGAATGAGAAATTAATTGTTCAAAGATACGCTCAAATGAACATTAAGAAAAAAGATGAGACTTTTAGTCTCACATTGCTAACCGGCGAGAGCCGGTGTTTCCCTATATGTGTTCTTGTGCTAATGTTGTTAATACAAAAGCACAAGAGGTCTCTACCCTTGGGCGAGCAGGTGCTCGCACCTGTAAGCCCGCCATCTGCCACGCGTGTACGCGCACAATGGGCGCTTTGTTGGCGCACTTTGCACTTCACATCGTGGATTAAATGTTCTAATCTGACGGCCGAGGTCAAGATGAGATCTGAAGAGTTATAACTCTTCAGATCAAGGGACGAGATTAAAAGACTTTTAAAGAATTATACCATTTCGTTATGAATGATCCAGATATGTCCGAACCAAAAGGTACTTACCTCTTCACTCAATATAAATAAATCTCTCCACTAGATCATTTCATTCATTCAAGCATTGCAATCTAAAGCATTTGCACTCATCCATCTTCTGCATCGAGAGTCAAAAAAGCCTACGAAAAGGTTCGCCGGTCTTCCATCTTCTGCATCGAGAGTCCAAAAAGCCTGCGAAAAGGTTCGCCGGTCTTGGAATTTGAAGTGCTACTATTCCAAGACGACGTCGTTGTATCTTGGAAACGAATTGCTGCTATCCGTGAGCACCAGTAGCGGAGCAATATTGTTTTACGGAGATAGTGTCAAACACTAGCCTCAATGTAAATCAATCCGTTTGCTTCCTCCGAAAGTAACCTCTCGGAAGATCCAACGGTCGTAAATTGACTAAGTCAAATACCGAGGAGATACTATTCAAATTCCAACAGGTTTCCAACAATAATATTTGACCATTTAATTGGCTGATTTTTTTCTTTCTTAATTAGCTGGAAATGACCAAATTCGAACTGTTTATTATATAGATTTTTGACACTTGTGGGTGATTAAAAATATGTCCAAAAAAGACATCAACGAAGGTTGAAGTCTTCTCAATCAGGTTTTAACTAGGACGGGACAATTGGTTCAAAATAAAATCCATGAAACCGATTTAACCAATCAAAATTTTTAATAAAAATGAAACAAATTAATCTGATAAATAAAAATTTGAATTAATTGAATTTTTCAGTGATGATGAATACTTTCGGAGGTCTATCAAAAAGATGCAGATCAATCGTATGACACGGCCAGATCATATCATCTAACACGATTGTATCAATTTATTCAATTTAATTTAATTACAAACCTTAAAATTAAATTTGAATTAAATTATTTGAAAAAATTGATATTATTTTTTTAAAACTATTGATCCGGGCGAGCAGTTCTTAAAGGGGTTCAAGGGCCTGGTCGGGTCCGGCCTGGGTCAAAGAAGATTAAGCCGGGTTGACCCTAGTCCAAGGAGCCGGACCTGAACCTGAGGAGGAAGAATAGAGGTCGAGACATGTATGACCCCGGGTCGGCCTCGGTCACTCGGGGTCGGTCACCCAAGATAGGCCACTCGGAGCTGGTCACCCGAGGTCGGCCACTCAGGCTAGTCACTCGGGGTCGGTCAGTCGGGGTCAGTCACTCGAGATAGGCCACTCGGGGTTGGTCACCCGAGGTTGACCACTCGGGCTCTATCATTCGGAGTCGGTCACCCGAGGTAGGCCACTCGGGCTAGTGACCCGAAGTCGGCCACTCGGGCTCGGTCCTCCGAGGTCTGTCATCGAGGTCGGTCACTCGGGTCGGATGTCTCCAGCCGAACGCCCTGAGGCCACCCATGAACGGAAATGGCTCAGGATCTAGGCTTATCCGATCAACCCCGACTGTAAGATAAGGCGAGCCGACCGAATGAACATGAGCGATGGAAGAGCCACCTCTGCAGTAATAATATGTCAAACCTCTGACATAATCATTACCTGATAGAGTCGTCAAATATTAATGAAGATCAGAGGAGCAGTTTAGACAGGTTGTCAGGCGGCTGTGACAATCTCACAGGGCCACTAAAGTTGCCATTAGCTCAGTCTGATAACTAACTCACCCTTAATGAGACAGGACAACTCTGACATGGCAGAGAACTTCCCTCCCCTATATAAACCCCCCTTTGGGCTCCAAAGAGGGGATTGCTGCCATTTGCAATCTCAACTCCACTTTGAGTGCTCTATTTCGGTCCCACTCGAGTGAGTGGTATCTGACCCACGGTTAAGCTCGAGCCCGACCCCCCGTGCTATAACAGACCGGGTCATCTTAGTCAGACCAAGTCATCCGAGTGGGAGCCGACCTTCGCTTGTCGACAGGATCAACTATAATTTTAAAATAACTAAAACTTTTAAATCTGGTGAATTAAATCAATTTAATCAAACTTTTATGAATCACCATCATTCTATTTGGGTGTTTGGTTTGCTTGTTTTTCATTTTCATTTTTCGTAAAAAAGGTAATTTTCTAAA
This sequence comes from Boesenbergia rotunda, assembly GCA_024364735.1. Lineage (NCBI taxonomy): Eukaryota > Viridiplantae > Streptophyta > Magnoliopsida > Zingiberales > Zingiberaceae > Boesenbergia > Boesenbergia rotunda. The sequence goes on from JAGFNQ010003577.1 coordinate 459,574, forward strand.
AAACGTGTTTGGTTTGTATTTTCCAGTCTTATTTTTCAGAAAAGATATAACGTTTTCTGAAAAATTAAAAAATGAAATAAAGTCATTTTTCAAAAAATTATATTTAAAACGTGTTTGGTTTGTATTTTCCAATCTTATTTTTCAGAAAAAGATATAACGTTTTCTAAAAAATTAGAAAATGAAATAAAATTATTTTTTAAAAAATAAAAAAATAATTTTTTAAAAAATAAAAATAAAAAATAAAATAAATCAAACGCCCATCTCCTAACTGTGGCAGCGAAATGAAAAAAAATCGGGATTTTCCCGTGATTAATGTGGGCCCTTCACCCTTCTCGCCCGATCGCCCATTCTAGCGCCACCTGTTTTGGCGAAAAGGACGCTGGCTTTTCCACATTTCCTAAACTGAAATATTCCCCCAGAAAACACGTCTAGCTAATAATTTAAATACTATCCTGGGCTTTCTTGCACATTTATTCACGGCTGCAAATGCTTCGCCGATGTTGTCCACGACATCTGCAGATCGGCGATAATTCGAAAAAACACCGTAAATTATCTGCTCTCGAATCTTTGTTCCAAATCTAAATTCAGAAACGTGCTCTTTTTTTTTTAAAGAATTATTTTATTCATTTTTTGAATCCGTCAGTTTTGGCTGATCCCCGGACGGGCCTTTGTGACTGTGAATCCTTATCAATCCCTGCGACGGGACTGTTCTACCTTCATTTGGGTTCTGGAGTCTGCAAAGAGGCGGCGTGGGCGATCTTGGGGCGGCGACGGTGGCTATGGCTCTACAACCGCAGTGGCCGGTTTCTTGTCGAACATCGACCTTGGGGAACACCCAGTTCAGGGTGAAGCCGCTTCTCGGGCTCTTCTCCTATGTAAGTCTCCAGCTCTCGTTCCTTTTTTAGTTCTCAGTGCGGCTTGGTTTTTCGATGAGGTTTGCTTTCATTGAGTTGGAGTGATCTGTTTATTTTCGGTAATTGCCCGATTTGAGTATTTGTGAGAATGCCTTCTTTGGTGGCAATTATGAGGTGGATTACACTTTGAAAAATTGATTTTTAATAAACAATGGTTTCTAGTGATTTTGATCCAATTTCTGGATGAAATTGTTATTTTTATTCATTAGCTCTATCCTTTTCGATGTTCTTTCTTTTTAGTCTCGTGATTCATTTTGATATATATATTTTTTCTTTTATAGTTGATTATTTTGGATTTTATTTTGTTGTATATCTAAATTCCAGTTCCTGAAGAAGATACTAACTTTTCTTTTTTCCTCCTTGCTGCACTATACGCTATTTGTTTACGATGAGGATTACATATAATTTTCTAAAATCCTAATACTGCGAAAAAAAAACCTCATGTGTCTTCTTTCGTTACATGTACTTTTCAGTCATCACTAAGGCATCAAGAAGTTAGAATCAAATTTGTACCTTGCATCCATGCAAGTTCAGGTAAACAGTTCATATGTTGTTTGAAATCAAATATTTTATCCACAATCAGGTTACATTCTTCAGGTTTTGATTTACATTGCAGACTATTTGAAGAGGCGCCACAAAAAGAGCTTGATTCCAAAGTCAAAGACTTCTACTCCAAGAGGCTTTGCTCCTAGACCACTGGTTGGAACAAGCACTCAAAAGAAAGATCAAAATGACACCAAAGAAAAAGAAGTTGAAACAAGCACTGAACAAAATGACACCAAAGAAAAAGAAATTGGAACAAGCACTGAACAGGAAGATCTAAATGACACCAAAGAAAAAGAAGCATTGGAAACTTCAAGCTCAGGCAAAGATACAGTTTCGAGAAGCAGATTAACTGATAAAATATTTACCACAGAATCACAAACAGCTGAAGCTGATAGCATGTCTTTTGCTGCTACTGTTGACACTGAATACAATATAAAAGAAATGGGGACTGGGAATGACGAATATGGACACGATCTGAGATCTCAGCATGTAAAAGTAGATCATAGTGACAAAATTATAGAAAATGAGGCAAAGACTGGCCAGTTCAATGAAGTGGGAAGGCAAGTGGGCTTTGGTAATGATCAAACAGGCAGAATGACAATAGCAGAAAAGACATCAACAATCGGCGAGCAGGCGGAAAACCCAGATACGACTGAAAATAATCTGGATGAAGATGACATTGATGAATCAGTTGAAGTTCTTCATGCAAAAAGCACAATGATTGATACAGAGGACTTATTACTCAAACAGAGAGAAGAAATTGATGCACACGAACAAAGAAAACGATTGGAGAATCTTGCTGATGAAAATTTTTCAAGTGGTAATAAAATATTTGTTATTCCAGAAGTGGTGACTCCAGACCAAGCTATCAAAGTTTTCTTAAACCGAAGTTTATCTGCATTGGCAACTGAACCTGATGTTTTGATCATGGGCGCTTACAATGGTTGGAGATGGAAATTTTTTACAGAGAAAATGAAGGAAACCAATCTTAAGGGAGATTGGTGGTCCTGTGAACTCTTTGTGCCTAAGGAGGCATATAGAGTGGATTTTGTGTTTTTCAATGGCGCCAACGTATATGAGAATAATGATTATAAAGATTTCTCTGTATCTGTGAATGGTGGTATGGATGAAACTAAATTTGAAGAATTCTTGGTTGAAGAAAAGAAGAAGGAGCTTGAAAGACTTGCTGCTGAGGAAAATGAAAAGAAACGGTTGGCAGAAGAGCAACGCCGGATGGAAGCAGAAAAAGCTGCAATTGAAGCTGACAGAGTACAAGCAATGGCACAAGTGGAAAAAAGGAGGCAGGGTTTGCATCATGTGATGAGATTGGCTTCACAATCAGCTCATGATGTATGGCAAATGGAGCCTACTTTATTTGAAGGAGGTGACAGGATTAAACTTTATTATAACAGAAGTTCACGCCCACTTGCTCATGCTTCAGAGATTTGGATTCATGGAGGTCACAACAACTGGTGTGAAGGACTGTCTATTGTTGAGAAACTTTCCCGTTTAGAGAAAGTTGATGGTGATTGGTGGTGTGCTGATGGTATAATATGTAGTCACTTTAAGCATTCTTTTATGACCTGGATATTTGGTCTTCTTGCACCCTCTTTAACTATGCAACTGCACACAATTTTCTTTTCCAAATAAGCATGATTTCACATTTTAATTTGATGAACCTTCTTAGAAGAACCCGAGTTATCCTTTTCCAAATAATCAGGTTAGGCTTTTAATATGATTGCATGTTAGCCCATATATTGTGATCATGGAGTCCATTTGTTGCTACCTGTGACATTTTCCCTAATTCTTTATACAATATCAATTTATTTCAGCTTCCATTTTGGACATAGTGCAAGAATGACCAAGAACTTCATGCGAAGTGAGCATTGCTTTTCAGATCTTTAAGCTACAACAGATGCCTGGTCCAGTCACTCTAATACATATTGTTTACACATCTTAATCACAGTTTGTTTTTGAAGATAGTGCTGAGTTGTTATCTTTGCATGTACATTGTTCATGGACGTCAATCATTTTTGAACATCTCTGTCTTTTATCATGGAAAATTCTGTCATCAGCAGTGTTTTAGAAACTATCATTTTTTCAAAAAAAAAAAAAGGTTTTGAGCAATTCCAATTCCAAAAGCTTCTTTCAATCCTTATTTGGATTAAAGGTTAAAAAGGAGTTTATTTTAAATTGGTCAAGATGTGGAATCTCTGTAAGCATTTATGTTCTAAAAATAAGTTCTTTCTCTCATACATATAATATCTTAAATTGTTCCCAGTTAGGAGAATAACTCTTGTGATGTTGACACAATCTAGTATTTGCTCAGCTGTCTTCATTTGGAGAGTTGGTGGTTTGTTTGGTTACTTGGCAATTCATATGTTGTTGATGACCATAAGCAATTAGAGGCAACTGTTATCTGATAAAAAAATAATTTAGTTTTTGCCAAAACCTTTAGCCATTTTCCGTGTTGCTTAGTAGAACATTAAAATACTGCATATGCCATTATTCTTAGTGACTTTTTTTTCACAGTTGTTGTGCCTGGTCGAGCACTGGTTCTGGATTGGGTTTTTGCTGATGGACCACCTGGAAAGGCAGTTGGTTATGACAACAACAACTTGAAGGACTTTCATGCTACTGTGCCAAAGAGCATTCCTGAAGAACTTTTCTTGGTTGAAGAAGAGCACCGAATCTTCAGAAAGCTTCAAGAAGACAGAAAAGCTATGGAAGAGGCTCTTCGTAAAAAGGTCAGGTATCATTTGAGTATTGCTAATTTATGTTTTTAGCAAGATGATGAGAAATGCTTACTGTAAATAATTATATTTGATATCTGAGTGAACAAAGAAACTTTGTTGTCTTCTGTTCCTTTTTTTGTTAATATCATTGGACAACATAAAAATAAGACCTAGCTTAATTTGAATAATGTTTATTTTTACAGATTGAGAAAACTGAACGTATGAAGGCTGAAACAAAGGAAAGGACAATGAAAATGTTTTTGTTGTCTCAAAAGCATATAGTGTACACTGAACCAATTGATGTGCGAGCTGGAAACATGGTCACCATTTTTTATAATCCATCTAATACTATTCTAAATGGTAAACCTGAAGTTTGGTTTAGATGTTCATTCAATCGTTGGAGTCACCCTAATGGTCCTCTACCACCTCAAAAAATGGTTTTGGCAGAGAACGGTTCACACCTTAAAGCAACTGGTTAGATTTCTCCATTCAAAGAATTTCTTGAATATCCTTTTATTTTTTTAACTATTTTTAATCCCTTGATGTCAATATGCTATTAAATACTCTTAAAGGATTCCTTCTCAATGTTTCTTCAAAATTGCTAGTATTTGATGTTTGCTTTAGTATACAACTTTCTGCTAACACAAGAACTATGACAACATGCGGTTTTATCTTTGATGCCTTCTTATCTAATGTGGAATCAAATTCATTTTTTTCAATCTTTTTTTACATTTTTGCTTAATAATTAGATCTTTATTAATAAGATAAATTTCATTAATGATTGGTTTGCGATCCTTTACCGAGATCCCACATTGGTGGAAGCTTTGTGCACCAAGCTGTCCTTTTTATTGGTTTGGTAAAAGTATTGATGTGATGCTATCATTCTATAGGAAATTTTAGGATTAGCACACTTTCTTTTGAGCATGAGAACAGACTACCCTATGTGTTCCCTCTTAGACAAGGCACACAAAAACAAACATGGCATACATAGATTACCCTATGGACATGGGAGGTGGCCCACATAGATTTCCCCCTGTCAAGCAGCTGCTTCAGATAAGGGATCTTATATTATCGGTTGTTGGGTCGTCGGAGGCTGCTAAACAGAAGCTAGTAGATTGGTTTGCTCAGAACAATGGCGGGGTGACTAAGGTATATGATTTTTTTAGGCATCCTAGTCTTAAGAAGTCATGGACTCGGATAGTGTGGAAGAAGTACTTGCAACCGAGTCATGCAGTCACATTTTGGATGCTAGCACAAAGACGTCTTTCCACTTGAGATGAGGATTGATAGTGCACTTTTTGTAAACGGGTATGGGGGGGGAGGCACAGGAGCACATATTTTTTAAATGCCCCCTATTGCGGAGTTATGGAGATAGATCAAAGACTGGCTTCATATACGATCGGAGATGTCCACCTATCGACGGATGATGAGTCTTTGGAAGATTATCATGGGAGTCGATTGTTGACAATGGCTCGTCATCTTGCCTTGTCATCTATGATTCATTTTGTTTGGAAGGATAGAAACCACAACTTCGTCCCTGAGGATCAGTTAGATATAGTGAGGATCTTCAAGAATGTGCAACTTCATGTATACCGGACATTGAGTGTTTACTTTGATATGATAATTTGTTAGACATAAGTAGTTCCTAAACGGTCAATTATTGTAATTTTGGTTTGAGCTATACTAAATTTTTACTTATCCAAAAAAATCTTATATAAGACATATAGAAACAAACATAGCCAAATCTCATATAGGCATGTTCAAGTAGATATCGCAAGTAGCTTGTTTGAAATGATGGATACTGTTGGGGTTATTTGGGCAGCGGTGGATTTCTGGAAACAAGGAAAAGAGATATTGACAATGATTTTTTAAAGAAAATATTGGCTAACTGCTCTGCCTCTTGATTTCTTCTCCAAAATGCCTTTTTTGGCTACACAACACTGAGAGATTTAATCCCCTTAAATAGACTCTTTAGGAAGGATCTAGAGAACCCATTTACTCTACTCCTTTTTCCCATACTCATTTACTTACTTCTCTTTCCCATGCCACCTACTACGATCATTAAGTGCATTGACCAACTTAACATCAAGATTACTAATTACATTATATTTAACACCCCCTCTTAATTTGTAATCTTGAGAAAGTCTTTAAACAAGGTGAGCTTCTCCAAATTTACAGGCTTGGTAAAAACATCAGCAGGCTGGTCCTGTGTCCGGATAAACTCCAAAGTGATTTCCTTCTTTAATACCATTTCTCTGATAAAATGGTGGCGCAATTCAATGTGCTTCGACCTTGCATGAAACACCGGGTTCTTTGTCATAGCAATGGCTGATTGATTATCACACAATACTGTTGTTGGATGAGCAACCTTCTGCTGTAATTCCAGCAATAATTTTCTTAACCATACTGCTTCACGAATAGCTTCATTTGCTGCAATATACTCTGCTTCGGCAGATGATAAGGCTACAGTAGATTGTTTCTTCGAACTCCAGGAGATAGGTTTTGTGCCAAGACAAAATAGATATCCTGTAGTACTTCTTCGATCATCAATGCTTCCTGCCCAATCACTATCAACATATCCCACAAGGTTACTGTCTTCTTCCTTTGCATACTTCAATCCAACATGCTTTGTTCCTTGAAGATAACGTAAGACACGCTTCGCTGCTGCAAAATGAGTCTTGGTGGGATTGCTCATGAACCTTGATAGCAAACTCACACTCTGAACAATATCCAACCTCGTGTGGGTTAGATAGATTAATGAACCAACGAGGCTTCTATAGATCTTCGAGTCAAACTTCTCAGCACCATCATCCTGTAGAAGCTTCTCATTAAGAGCCATAGGAGTTGCTACAGCTTTGGCTTTCTCCATGCGAAATTTCTTTAATATATCAGCAATGTACTTCTCTTGTGAAATAAAAATCTCTCCTTTGCTTTGTTTCACCTGAAAACCGAGAAAATACTTCATTAATCCAAGATCCGTCATCTCGAATTCATCCATCATCGCCTTTTTGAACTTCTCCAATAACGCTTTGCTGGTACTAGTGTAAATGAGATCATCCACGTAGAGACATGCTACTAGAAAATCAGCATCACACTTCTTCACATATAGAGACGGTTCCACTGAACTTTTTGCAAAATCATTCTTTTGCAAATATGAATCAATCCTGAAATTCCATGCTCTTGGCGCTTGCTTCAATCCATAAAGAGCTTTGTGAAGTCGATAAACTTTGCTTTCTTCTCCATTAACAACGAACCCTTGTGGTTGTTGAGCATAGACCTCCTCTTCAAGTACTCCATTGAGAAAGGCCGACTTCACATCGAGTTGGAACACTTCAAGCTCCATTTGTGCAGCAAGTGCTAGCACACTTCGAATAGTCTCCATTCTGGCTACAGGGGCGAACGTTTCTGTAAAATCAACGCCGGGCTGTTGTGAGTAACCCTTTGCTACGAGACGAGCTTTGTGCTTTTGTACGCTTCCATCTTCATTGAACTTTGTTTTGAATACCCACTTCAAGCCTATTGCTTCTTTTCCTTTAGGAAGATTTACCAAGGACCATGTATCGTTCTTTTCAATGCTCAACATCTCTTCTTTCATTGCATTTCTCCACTTCTCTTCCTTTGCAGCCTCTTCAAAATTCTGTGGCTCAAATGTAGCAAGTGCAAAGTTAGCTTGTTCGTAAATATCAGTCAAGGAGCGATACCTCCGTGGAGGCGTTTCACCTACAGAAGCTTCATTCTCAGAATTTGTTCCTGAGGAACTAGCTGCTGCTGTATCAGTGGGATTTGAGGAAGGCACAACTACTGATGTTTCTGGATAAGAAAACATTGGATGAAATTGAGAAGTCTCATTCTCCCACTTCCACGCTGCATTTTCATCAAAAACAACATCTCTTGAAATCACAAGCTTGTTAGTTTTCGGATCAATCAAACGATAACCTTTTGATTCATCGCTATAACCAATAAAGACCAACTTCTCACTCTTCTCATCAAACTTCTCCTTCTGCTTTGTTGAGAGTGCATATGCTACACATCCAAACACCTTCAAGTGATCAACTACGGGCTTCTTCTTATGCCATGCTTCATAAGGTGTCATGTTCTGAACGGCTTTTGTCGGGGATCGGTTGAGGATGTAGGCCGTTGTGTTCACAGCTTCAGCCCATAGTGAATTGGGAAGACCCTTGCCTTTAAGCATACTTCGAGCCATCTCCACAATGGTCCTATTCTTCCTCTCAGCAACGCCATTCTGCTGAGGTGTATACTTTACAGTAAGCTGTCGTTGTATGCCCTGCTCCTTGCAATAATTGAGAAATGGTTTGTAGATGAATTCTCCTCCGCGGTCTGTTCTCAACGTCTTTATTTGATGTCCGCTTTGTTTCTCTGCACTTGCTTTGAAACTCATAAAAATAGTGAACGCTTCTGATTTTTTTTCAAGAAAATATATCCAAATCATACGAGTATAATCATCGACAAATAAGAGAAAGTATCTCCTGTTACCGATTGTCGGAGTTTGGGTTGGACCACATATGTCAGCATGTACCAACTCAAGAGGGGATTTTGCTCTCCAAGAGGTTTTGGGAAAAGGAAGACGATGTTGCTTCCCATATACGCATCCTTCACAGAAGCATGTTGTTGTAGGTTGGATTCTTGGAAGGCCAATGACCATTTTCTTGTCTTTCAACAACATTAGGCCCTTGTGATTTAAGTGCCCATATCGTAGATGCCATAGCTGAGCTTCATCAGTAACTTCGCTCTTCAATGCAATATTTAAGCACGAATTCATCTTCAACGGAAATAGATTATTCGCTGTCATCTTTACTACAGCGATCCTTTTCTCATTCTTGTCAACGATCTCACATTGGCCATCAGCAAAGGTAATCTTGTAACCTCTTTTCATCATTTGTCCTACACTCAAAAGATTCTGAGCTATGCCTGGAGAATAAAACACATCATTAATTGTCTTCTCTTCACCATTTGCGGCTTTTACGGCAACGACTCCTTTTCCTTCGATTCTTATCTTTTTGCTGTCTCCAAGCTCCAACAGCGAGTTGTAGCTGTTGTCGATCTCCACAAAGTTTTCCTTATTTCCTGTCACATGATTGCTACAGCCGCTATCCAAAAACCACACTTCATTCATATCTTGTACTGCATTGAAACAAGAGTAGAATACTTGTTTTGATTCATTTTCTTTTGAAAAATTTACCGTACTTTGAGAACCTTGTTGTTGTTGTTGCTGTTTATCTTTGTAATAGCAGTCCCTTTCTGAATGATTGGGAATCCTGCATCTCCTACACCTGAAACGACAGTCCTTTGACTCATGTCCGGCTTTCTTACAAACATAGCAATTACCTTCTGTATTCCCAGATCTGTTCCAGGATTGCTCTTCTCTACTGCGGAACTGGTTTCCTGCTCGTCCTCTGCCTCTTCCTCGAGAACGGCCTCCACGTCCACGCCCATAGGACTCTCTATTGTTCTCAGTACGATCCTTCTGTTCTTGCTTCTTTTCTGAAACATTTAATTTCGTTTGAAAAGCTTGTTCAACAGGAGTTGAGTATTTACTTACTCTTCTTTCATGTGCCTCAAGAGAACCCATCAGCTCATACACAGAAAGTTCTCCCAGATTCTTTGTTTCTTCAATCACAGCAACTACGTGCTCAAATTTCTGTGGTAGGCTTCTCAGCACTTTCTCCACGACCTTCTTTCGGGAACTTCATCACCGCAACATTTGATTTGATTCATGATTTCAACAACTCTCGAGAAGAAACTTTTCACTGTTTCTGACTCCTTCATGGCCAAGTTGTCAAAATCCCTCCATAAGCCTTGCAGCTTGATAGAAATAACTTTCTCTGAGCCTTGAAACTCCATCTTCAAGACACTCCATGCTTCTTTCGCCTTCTTAAGACCATAAAGCCTCGGATAAATTGTCTTGCTTACGGATTGCTGTAAGATCCGCAACGCCATTGCATTCTTCATCATGTTCTCCTTCGCCGCCTTTTCTTGTTCTTTAACTACCGTGGCATCTCCTTCATCGCTTGACGAGCTGCTGTCTTCTTGATAACGCTCTTCAAAACCTTTGTTTACAATACTCCACAAATCTTGCGAGAGAAAGATTGTCTCCATTTGGGAACTCCAATAATCATAGTGCTCTCCATCAAAGATCGGAATTTGGCTAGGCGAATAAGAAAAAAACATGCTGCTGGAAGGCATAGCCATGATCTGTTGGCTCTGATACCAAATTTGTTGGGGTTATTTGGGCAGCGGTGGATTTCTGGAAACAAGGAAAAGAGATATTGACAATGATTTTTTAAAGAAAATATTGGCTAACTGCTCTGCCTCTTGATTTCTTCTCCAAAATGCCTTTTTTGGCTACACAACACTTAGAGATTTAATCACCTTAAATAGACTCTTTAGGAAGGATCTAGAGAACCCATTTACTCTACTCCTTTTTCCCATACTCATTTACTTACTTCTCTTTCCCATGCCACCTACTACGATCATTAAGTGCATTGACCAACTTAACATCAAGATTACTAATTACATTATATTTAACAGATACTAAGTCTGTCCACTCAGAAGAGTGTGATCATGAGGGATAAAATCATATCCTCATCAAGGATCACCATATCACAATTATGCCATAAGAAAATAATAAATGGGATTGTCTTGATCTGAACCTGATGCAGATTGAGGCAGAGAACACAAGTTGGGTATGTAATGTGCAAATGACAAACAATTCAGTGTTACGTTATACATTGGCCTTGTGATGCTTATTATTTGGCTTTTCTAATCTTTATGTTACAAGCTGTAGTACAGAGCCATGTATGCCCCTCAACTTTGCACTCTAATATCATAAATATTTTAATTTCTTTTATGTTAATTGAGGGATTGCACCAGTAGTCAACCCACTGCATCAACCTCTCTATCACTATCTTATTGCCCATATTGTTCTTATTCATCAAAGCAGCCAAGTTGGATTCTAGCTAACCATAAGACTAAATGATAGGGAGCCATTTTTGAGTCTAACCAGATTATTAACTTGGGCATTAGAGTAGACCCTTAATCTAATCATCCTAATTTGATTGTATCTAGTCAATAGCTACAGTATTTATCTCATGGAATGTTGATGTGCTGGTGGATTCAATCTGGTTTAAATTGGCCTGTGTTTCTTTGTTTGGTCTTGACCTAGTCTATCTTAGGCTGGCTATTGATTGTGATGTTAAAGAGCCTATATAGGTCAAGTACCAAGTCACATTTGTAGGCAAAAAAGTGAATTACTCTGGTGACAGTTCATTAATTCATGTAAATTTGTAGTAGTGTTTATGTTAAAGTTTGATGACTGGCAGCCTCTGAATTTTTAAATTTTCATTGTTTATTATTGCAGTTAAGGTCCCAATTGATGCATATATGATGGATTTTGTTTTCTCGGAGAAGGAAGACGGTGGACTTTATGATAATAGAAACCAGATGGATTATCATATCCCTGTCACTGGAAGCATTGCAAAGGAACCACCTATGCATATTGTCCATATTGCTGTTGAAATGGCACCTGTTGCGAAGGTAAAGTCACTTGTCGAATGCATGTTGACTTAAATCTAGGTTTTGAAGATAATTAGGAAAGCTAAATACCAGAATATTAAAATCAATCAGGGAAGCTGGTTCAATAAGATAAACTATAACTAATTCTATATTGGCATGCTGTTACAAAACATTGTTATGCTCAAAACTTACTGTTAGTTTCCTTAAGTGTGTTTTGTTAGGACAAAATTAACCTATTAACTATTAACTTGTTAGGCCCAACTACTAACTCAAAATTTAAAGCCACTTACTAATAGCTCATTCATTTAAGCTTATGAAGTTCTTTCTTAGCTCACAATTATGTGTCACAATCTCCGGTTTATGTCTCATTTAGACCCAAAATCTAACTCAACATAAAATAACCTTAATAAGCCACATGCGAGGCCAATGATACTTATACCATCATGCAAACAACATTTTCCAACATCTCATAGTGCCTAAGTTTGGTCTGCTTTGATATTATTGACCTGTCTACTTGGAAAAAAGGGTATTCACAAGAAAGGAAATCTGAGTGGAAGGGGTTGAATTTGTAGCTTCTTTTCCTGCCTATTTGGAATCAAATTATTTCGTCTCATGTCTACAGGAATGGACCTTTTTGGTGCAATCTCTTGTGCCTAAAACTGGGTTCGAGAAAGGGAAAGGCTTTGGTTTGAGTAGAAAAATTACTTTCTTATCTTTTTTAAGTTGTGAGACAATTGTTTGGAAACGAGAGCTTTAAGTATGTAGGATCATTTTTATAAAATGATGGAGGGGTTTAGAGAGATGTCTTACATATAATACAAGCAGGATGGTTGAAATGGAGGTTAGCATCGAGTGTTTTATGTGATCGTAAAGTACTTTTAAAACTCAAAGAGAAGTTCTACAAATGACAGTTAGACTTGCTATGTTATATGACATTGAATATTAAGTTATGACTCGGACACATGAATAGAAGATGAAAATTGCAGAGATGAAGATGTTAAGGTGGATGTGAGGACATATGAGGATGGACAGAATAAGGAATGAAGCATTAGAGAGAAAGTCGGAGTTGCATCTATTAAGGAAAAATTTTGAGAAACATGTTTAAGATGGTACGAACATGTATTTAGACGGTCAATAAATGAGTTAGACTATATGAAACTATGACAAATACACACATCAAACTAGGGAGAAGAAGGTCAAAAAAGACTTGGTTAGTAACAATAGAACAAGATAAAATTTATTTAAATATAGATGATGATATAATAGAGGACAGGTATTGGGATTTCAATCAATTTCAATGATGAGGATTACTTGAGAAGCAGGAAAGTTTCTGGTCTTTGCTTTTGAAGAAAGCAAAGTTGGTGAATGATTGATTTGGGTAAGCTTCATGTCCATAACATTGCTCAACAATTATAATTTATTGGAAAAACAATTTCCCAGCAACTGGCACAATCACAAGTAATCCAACTTCAAGAAGAGATTTGTAGTATGAGAGATTGAGCGTGGCAACATTGTTGAACCGAGCAAAATTTTGTGAGAGCTTGAAAACCAAAAGTTGCAGGACACAAAAATTGGAACAATCATGATTGAACTCTTTAATCAGCATTTGCATCTTGAATTATAAGTTGTCTAAATTTCTCTATTCGTTGTATTTAAAATTTGTCCAATAACATTCACTTTTTTTACCATAGAAACAATGGGTGGTTTTCAAGAATGAGCTTTGTCAAGCTTTGCACATGCATTGTTGGCAAGGCGAAGGATAAATGATTCTTTGCTTGTCATGTAGAAGATGTAGGATGGATGACACGGTTAGAGAGACTGTGTCATGCCTCACACGGGCTAGGCTTATTGTGACATTAGCTTTGCTCGTTGCGTGTGAATTGTAACAATGCCATAGCAAAATATATACAAAGACTAACCAACTAACCACATGGATATCTCTAAAGTAACTCCACTAGTGTTACGTACATATTTCAGCAATTAACTTGGAGGTCAAAAACTTCAAAAGTGAGTTTAAAAATGCAAAAATGGTTATAAGAAAAAAGTGAATGATGTAAAATTGTATCTCATAAGAGTTCAAAGAACAAGAGATAGCGAAGTTTAAAATTTTCTTTACTTAACTTCGTTAACCTTTTAACACAATTCCTCTTAAAATTTTTAAATGCTTTTATCATTTCTTATACTTTTTCTTTTATTCTCTTACCAATATTCTTTATTTAATTGATCAATTAATCTATAAATAAATACTACATATGACAGACGACTCGCAATCTGCCTAGTAAAGGATGCATCATGTATATATATATGGATGAACGACTTGTGATCCATCCAAAATGAAGTGCATCCTAATCATTTATAAATAAATAGGCTGAATGACCTGCAATCAACTTGGTAAAGATGTATGTATATACGTGGAGTGAATGACCTATGATCCACTCAATATGAGGTACATCATAATATATATTAAAGGTGAACGATCCATAATTCACCCAATATATATATATATATATAGGGTGAACGATCTGTAATCCACATAATATGAAATACATCGTATGTATGCATGTGCGGGTACACACATTGTTGGGGATATCATTATACAAAACGTATTTTCGATAAAACACGGAGCGGAAGTAGAAGCGAAAATGATTTTCTTAAAAAGATTACGCGTATCCCAAAACAACAAGACCATACATGTGAAAGATATAATCATTAACTAACAAACCTCACAAGACTTGCTTCTATTAGCGTCCACATCGAGTTGTCTTCAAGACGAATTCGCAAGCTACAAGTTGCCTCTCCGTTTTGTATTAGCCAAATCAATGAGACAACACAAGAGAAGAGAGGAGGGTTGGCGTCACAAGGGGAAGGCCGACTAACTTTTTGGGTGGCACAAGCGTGAAATTGGCCAACCTCTTGGATGACACATGAAGGAAGACGGCGGAAGAAGGAGCCGGCCAATGGTTTGGACGGTGACACACAAGGGGTGGCGGGTTTGGTTGGGGCTGTAGCTACCACAAGATAAGAGGAAGCAAACAAATAAAAACCATTAAAACTTCTTATCTCTTGTTCTATGGAGAGGTCTTTTTATACCTATTCATTAAGGCTTGAGAAACAAGCCAAAGCCCAAGCCCATATCACATATGTAAGCCTGAATCACCTACAAGAGGTGTCAACAAAAATCCAAACTCATGTCATATAAGTAGGCCCAACTCGCCTACAAGAGATGTGGCTCATAAACACTTACGCTGCAACAAATACTTTCCACCATATCTGCCTTTCGCTTGGTCTCTCTTTGAGAATCTTATTCTCTAACTTATTTTTAGGTTTTTAAGACATATTCATAGCGCGTGTAACCCAATAGGTTCCCAGTTATGTGGATAATTCATAATTAACTATAATTATGAATCGATTATGAATGATACCTAGTAGTACATCATGATCTCCAATAAACCGAACATTTGATTCCAGAACCACTTCTGAACTCTTCAGCAGTTACAATTATTCACGCGTCTATTCCTTTCACTCATCTTATACCCACTTGGTTCAGATCATGATCTATATGTCAGTCCCCACCAGGCTGACTACATCACACCTAGTCCAAGTAATAGTTTCTTTGTTGGTGCAATCGACCTAAGTTTGATCGGATAGATCATGGGTTTTGATGTATGTGTCAATATGATTAAGTTACGTCTTCATATTGGTTTGATGTGTGTTTGAGTCATGCAGGACTTGGTGGAACACACATATGGAAGATCTTATCCTAGTGCTCGAGTGCTCGAGTCCTCGAGTCGGTGAAGGATGGAGCATCCGAGGGACCGCCGGACAAGGAGCAACGGAGTGGAGCCAAGGGAAGCGAACTTCAAGACATGCGCGAAGAATGACATGGAGACGAACCGTGGGCTCATAAGCATCCGAGGGATGAGAGCCAAAGGAAGAGGGATTCAAAAGGCGACTCCGGAGAGGATGAGTGTGAGAGTGTAACTGTAGCAATCGACTGGTATGGGAACCAGTCGACTAATCTTTCTGTTTGGTCAAACAGTAGGTAGTAGTCAACTGGTACAGGAACCAGTCGATTGGTCTGTTCGAAATCCAGTCGTTAGGCTAGCCGTTGGCTGGACACCAGTCGACTGGCCCTAGGGGCAGTCGACTGGTGTCGGGGCTGAGCTGTTTTGTTAACAGCTCTCTCCTCTATTTAAAGAGGAGCTTGAGACTTGAGAAGGGTTAACTGTGTTGTGTGTAAAACCCTATTGCTCAAGTGCTCAAGCTCTCAAGCCTACTCTCTTCCTCAAACCCTAGTTTCATTCTTGTAAAGGGAAGAGAGGCTTTGTGAGAGGTTGTTCTCCACCGAGAAAGAGAAAGCTCTAGCCGGAGATTGTCGGGGATTGATCCACCGAAGGATCAAGGGTTCGTCCACCTCAAGGACATGCCGTGGAGTAGGAGCAAGCAATCTCCGAACCACGTAAGAGGTTAAGTGTTAGCATTGATTTTAGTTGTAGTTTGCATTTCCCCTTGCGCACTAACCGTGTAGGAAGAAATCAACAAATTCGGGTCACCAAGCTATTCACCCCCCCCCCCCCCCCTCCCCTCTCTAGCCGGTCCATCGATCCCAACATTCTTGTCCTGTGGATTCAAATTACTCAAACATGTGTCCAAGAAGATCATCCTCTTGATGTGGTTTCTTTGGCCAAAGACTTTTGAGTAATAATTATAAAAAGATGCCATAGGGTATACATCTCCTTATAAAAAGAGGTTCTACAGTATATGTCTCCTTATAAAAAGATCGGCTGATGGACCAAACGACTTCGAATTAGTATGAAACTAGCTCTTATGTGTTCTTCTAATTTTCCTGATTATATCTATGCCCTCAAACATCAATTTGACTTAATATATTAAGAGCAATGATTATTTTAATACGAATTAGATTTTTCGAACAATCACTACTCTCAATATACATTCGTGTTAAAAAAAATTACTGCTCTCAATATATTGGGTCAAATCGACGTTTGAGGGCATGAATATAATAAGGAGAATTAGACGAACATATAGGAGCTAGTTTCATGTTAATCCAAGGTCGTTTGGTCCATCAGTCAATTTTAGCAATGATTTTTTAACACGAATTAAATTTCTCGAATACATTCTTGTTAAAAATCATCTCTCTCAATATATTGTGTAAAATTGATGTTTGAAGATATGGATATAATCAGGAGAATTGGACGAACACATAGGAACTCGTTTCATGTTAATCAGCAAGTTTGATCTAGCAACTAGTTTTGGGTGAAAAATCCCGGCTAATGGATCAAACAACTTCGAATTAACATGAAACTAGCTCCTATGTGTTCGTTTACATATCCTAATTATATTTATGTCCTCAAATGCCATCAATTTGACTTGGTATATTGAGAGCATTGATTTTTTGAACACGAATTCAATTTTCCGAACACATTCATATTCAAAAATCATTGCTCTCAATAGATCGAGTCAAATTGATGACGTTTGAGGGAATGAATATAATTAGGAAAAGTAGACGAACACATATGAGCTAGTTTCATGTCAATTCGAGGTCATTTGGTCCATCAGCCAATTTTGGATAAAATCGGCTAATGGACTAAACATTATTGGATTGATATGAAACTAGTTCTTATGTGTTTGTCTAATTCTCCTAATTATATCCATACCCTCAAACATCAATTTGACTCGATATATTGAGAGCAATAATTTTTTTAACACGAATTAGATTTTTCGAACATATTCGTGTTAAACAAATCATTGCTCTCAATATATTGAGTCAAATTCACGTTTGAGGGTATTGGATATAATTAAGCGAATTAGATGAACACATAGGAGCTACTTTCATACCAATTCGAGGTCGTTTGGTCCATCAGTCAATTTTAGATGTCAATTCGAGGTTGTTTGGAACTGGTTGATGGACCAAACGACCTGCATGAAACTAGCTCGTGTTCATCTAATTTTCCTAATTATACTCATGTCCTCAAACATCAATTAACTCAATATATTGAGGGCAGTGATATTTTGAACATGAATTAAAATTATCAAACACATTCGTGTTAAACAAATCATTGCTCTCAATATATTTAATCAAATTGATGTTTGAGGGCATGGATATAATTAGAAGAATTAGACGAACATATAGGAGCTAGTTTCATGTCAATCCGAGATCGTTTGGTCTATCAGCAGATTTTAGATGCCAATCCGAGGTCGTTTGGTCCATCAGGTTTTGGATAAACCGGCTGATAGACCAAACAACCTCAGATTGACATGAAACTAGTTCTTATGTGTTCGGCTAGTTCTCCTGATTATATCCATGCCTTCAAATATCATCAATTTGACTTAATATATTGAGAGCAATAATTTTTTTAACACGAATTAGATTTCTCGAACACATTCATGTTAAAAAATTCGCTGATCTTAATATATTGGGTTAAATTGATGTTTGAGAGTGTGGATATAATTAGGAGAACTAGACGAACACATAGGTACTAGTTTTATGTTAATCCAAGGTCGTTTGGTCCATCAATTTAGCTTAAAATCAATTTTTTGTTTTAAAAACTGAATCAGATTTATATCAGCGAAGAATCGATTTGACTGGTTAAAAAAAAATAGTCGACTGATGAAAATCAGTCGAATATTTTTACCACTTGACTGATTGAGAGTATTTTCAAAACTTTTCTACACGGTTCGATAAAAAGCTATTCTTTGTTACTTTATTAGTTAGCACAAATAATTAAGTAATTTAGTTTATCATGGATCTCAAATAAGAAATGAACAAAATAGAAATCAATTATCAATATAAAAGAGGAAACAATATGGTAGGAAACAATCAAGCAGTAAGAGTAGAGATGAAATTAGAATATATTATTATTTTCTATAATATATGCTTTCATAAAATTAAATCATGCATGAGTTAAATGTAGTGAGACAAGCAAGAAATACTCACCTCATGAAGAAAATCTACTTCAACATTACTGAAGGAATCTTCTTCATTATCAAGCACTCGAAACATCTCTATGCTCTTCCAACGACTAGGTATGCAAGGTATGAATGAGAACACAAATTAGTTATGGCTCTATACTAGAATTAAACTCTGACGATGGAGAAGCTTACCTTATGTACCAGCCTTAAGAAATATAAAACAATAAACTCTAGGTCAAATTTCATTCCATCGCCATTAACGTAACTACAACTCCATGTGAATAGAGATCCATTAGTAGCATTGTTGCAATGTGTTTTCTTCCCCAAGGACATCATAAGGTATTTCATCAATGTCCATTTCCTGTGTGAATCATGGAATCACCTAGGAAGAAGCTCAAATAAATCAATATCGATTCTTGCAAAGAAGATTTCGAGAAGAGGCGATTCCGGGGAATAGGGAACATGACAAGAACTGAACCTCGTACACGACATAAAGAGGATGAGTAAACGAGAGGAGGGAGGGCGATGACATTTACAGCAGCAATGCGATGGTGCCCACGTCGATGGTGACGTGTAGCAGCGGCGTGCCATGGTAGCGTCACGAGGAGAGTTTACGACGTCAAGAGAGAGTTTTGGATGAGGAAATTTAGGTAGCTTTTGGTTTGGATTTTCCACACTCGTTTTCTGAATGCAATTTTTTGGAAAACGTGTTTGGTTTACATTTCCACGTTTGTTTTCTAAAAAAAGAGATATCGTTTCTTGAAAACTAGAGAATGAAATAAAATTATTTTCTAAGAAATGGGAAAATGCGGTTTTCTAGAAAATGGAAACCGAAAATGAACAAACAAAACGCAACCTTAGGATTTTAGGGAAATAAAAAGGTCGGCTCTTTGAGAAAGAAGAGGTCGTGAGAGAAAAATTCAAGCTGCCATTTTTCACACTTTTGCAAAAGATCCACATATTTTTTGGAATTGCAAATCGGCCCCTTTAGTTTTTTTATATTATAATAGGGTGAATAGCTTGGAATATAAAAATTAGAAATAATGTTAAAGTTATGCAATGAAAATATAAAATAAAACAACACTAGCAGATAACATGGGTTGGACCACAGATTCTCTTATGAGGCAGAAAAACCTCTTACAAAAAGTTTTTTTTTTATTACAAAATATAAAACAAGTAAAGCATAAAAAAGAACTTGTAAGAAAAGTGAAACTTTGCAAGATAAAAATCTTAAGCTTTTGGGGTTTTAACAAGTGAATTAATGACTTTAAAAATAAGCCAAAGAGATTGGATTCCGAGCAGTGAAATTATTATTGTCGACTTCCCCTTGCACCTTTATTCATAGTTTAAAGTGAGCTTGGATAAGCTTTGCACGTTCTATTTGAATCCAATCAACTTAAAGCATCCTAGTCAACTAAAACATTGATTATAGAAGCCTTATCTGTAAATGACTACTTGATGACTTCGTACCTTTTTAGTCAACTCAAATAATGTCACTCAACTCAACTAGATAACATTTGTAGACTACTCTAACCTAGTTCAGTCAAACTCAATTGGTTCCACTTGACTTAATTGGCTGGTGTCAGAACCTTATCCTTCAATGAATGCTTCCTAAGTCGACTCAATACCTCCTCAACTGACTTGACTTAAATAAGGAGTGATCTATCTCCAATAGTCGACTTTCTAATCGATTTTGGCCTCTTTAGTTGATTGAATTCCCATTCAATTGATTCAAGCTGAAATAGAATGTTACTAACTCGACTCAACTAAATCATTTCAAAGATTTTGACTTAGCTTGAAATTGAGCTCATTCATTGACTACGACCTAGAATAGCTATCCTTGGTTGAGTACACACCTAGGTAAACGTTTACCTAAAAAACCCTTTAGATGCTCGTTATACTCACTAGTCCTCATTTATTAAGAGGCCTTGCCTTTGGGTCTTCCTCATATGCCAAGAGGTCTCACCTATGGCCTTCATCTGCCAAAAGTCCTCGCTTCTGGGGCCTTATTTACCAAGAGGCGTTGGCTCCGAGCCTTTCTCATCTACTAAGAAGCCTCGCCTCTGGGCCTTTCTTATTTGCTATGAGGCCTTGTCCCTGATCTTCCTAATCTTCCAACCTCAACACCTAATAACTTCTTCAACCTCAACACCTTGACGTATCACTTAACTTGGCAAATACATCAGAAACACAAGCTAAGTCTAACTTAAACCTTTGTCAATTGCATTAGAACAAGCTGATTGGACTCAACCAATTGGGCATAATTGCACCAACAAAAAAGAGTCAAGAGGCAACTCCTAAAATTCTGATTATTTTACGACACAAATGTTTACAAAGTTTCTATTTGCACAACCAACAAAATTTATCCTGTTGAGCCATGCTTGCAAGGACCTTTATTTTGTGCAATGAGATGCTTTTTTGATACATAAAAAATGTAGTTTATGATCTTATGACTTATGTTGAACTTTTATTTATTGAAGGACCATAATTTGTTTAAGGTCTTATACATTTTATGTTATTTTTGAATCTCAAGAGAAGATGTTTAATAATTTAGAGTGACCATTGTTTTATATTGCACTGTTTAAGTGACAATGGTGTGTTAGGTGTTCATCAGTTTATTGCATCATGATTAAGTTCGGATGTGCAAACCTATATTTTTTGGTTATATTACTTGATGGTCAATTATATATATATATGCTATCCTTTTGCAGGTTGGTGGTCTTGGGGATGTTGTTACCAGTCTTTCTCGAGCAGTCCAAGATTTGGGCCATAACGTTGATATTATTCTTCCAAATTATAACTGTATGAAGCTTAACAATGTAAGGTTATCTTGATATTTTCCATCTGATCGTTTCCACTATGTTGATTCCATCTGAATGATTTAAGAATTGTAGTTGCATTAACTATCAAATTTTGCAATAAATACAGATACTGACAAAGGATGGTTTTCTGTGTGTTGTTTTGTAGGTTTCAAGTGTCTTTACAAGTGGCAATTAATTTAGTTTTAGTTTTTCATAGTTTGTTCACTTTGTTGATTTAGAACATCTGAATGGTATTGGTGCAAGAGAAGTTGATTATGTAGGTCTCAAATCTCAATTGACAATATGGGAATAGTCTTTGAAATAACATGGAGAAGTTGGTGGTGGTTTATTCTTATATATCTTGCACTAGGTAAAATAAAATTGGAGAACAAAGTAGAAACCAGTAAGAATACATGGATAGATATTTTACTAGAAGAGTACTTCCTCTGTTTTGCTAGGAAAGTTTCTTGTGCCAGCTTTAGTTTTTGAATTGATCTGGTGTCCTGCTGTCCATGGAGTTTTCTTTCTTATATTGCAGATTGTTTTTTTTTAAATATTACAAATTTATGAGCTGCTCTCAGGTTAATAGTGTCCTTTCTTGTTTTGTAACGGACATTCTCGTTCATTCTCTACTGGCAAGCCTATTCTTTCTTGTTTTGTTTTGCTTTGTCCTCATGATTTTTAAGTTTGAATTATAGATTTGTCTGACATAAGCTCATTTTTTTTTCCTCCAATAGGCTGTAGTACCGTCATTTTCGAATTTTAAAGTTGTCTAAGTTCCCTGAATTTCTTTGATATTTAATTATTTATGCCATGATTCAGGTGAAAGACTTCCATTACCATAACAGCTTTGCTTGGGATGGGGCAGAAATAAAAGTTATGTTTGGAAAGGTTGAGGGCCTTTCTGTATATTTTTTAGAGCCACAAAATGGGTGTGTAGTAATTCTTTCTTATGGATGCAATTGTTCATTACCATGGTTATTCTGGCCTTTGATGATATATGTGCTGCAGAAACTTCATATTATGTCTTCCCTCCAACAACATGCTATCCTCAGACTTCTTTATTTGTTTTTTTCCTTTTTTTTTTTGTGGGAAAGATGGGAGAGGGAAGGACTTGGTTGGTTAGGAGCATAACACATTGTTGCCCATATCCTGTCCAACTCAATAGTAAGTCCTTTGGAGCTAGGGTTTGCAATTATTGTCAAATATTGCAGAAGCTTCTAATCAGTGAACTTGCACATTTGTTCTTCATGGCCCAGAACAAGCTGGTTATGACTTTTTAAGCTATTGAGTCATTATCTGAGCTACAACTTATTCTTGATTTCTGAAGCTGATCTGCCTATGGCCCTATGCTAGGGCGATGGACCTAATTGCAACAGTTCTATGAAATTGTGATTATTAGAAGAATTGGAATAAATAATCTTCAAAAATATAATATGCTACTTCAAGCATCTGAATCGAACGTAGTTTGCCTGCAATTAATTTGATCTATCAACATTCCTAGTCACCCTTATATCAGTTTAGCATATAGTGCCTCGGTTTGTGTAACAGAGATTCCATTGCGATCTCAGGTTGGGGAACTTGGGTTAAGGAATTAAGTGTTGGATCAGGATATTGATTTAACCTAAGTAGCTCAATGCTAAATATTAGGTGATGGGATTAGATTGATTTTAGTTACTCGGATATAACTGCATCTGCTGACTTTCTCTGATTGATCTTACTTGAATGTACCATTTATTGGATGCGTTATTGTTGACTGATAATTTGTGGAGTGTTGTATTCTCTTATACATTCTCATTGCTAAGGTGGTTGGTAGTAGTTCATTATGTTACAATATCATGCAGGATGTTCTCAGTGGGGTGCATATATGGTAGAAATGATGATGGACACAGATTTGGTTTCTTTTGTCATGCCGCCCTGGAGTTTCTCCTTCAAGGTGGATTTAAACCTGTGAGTTAAAAATGATGGGACACTTTCTTTTTCTCTTGTTTTCTTCTGGAAGTTTTAATCTTGTGCACTTTTATCGACTTTGCATGACCATTTTCTCTGAGAAATTATTCTTTCTCTTTAAGAGTCATATTCTATTAGTGTTATAGATTATTATAAATAAAAATAGAAAATATAGGTATATGATTTATCTTGATTATAGGGATTTGATTAAGTCTAGATACTCTCTATATATGTATGAGATTGATGAATAAAATTAATAACATTTTTTCTTTTAAAATTTCTTAACATGATATCTAAGCAAACTCTAGCCATCATCCCAAACCCTAGTCCTCATTCCAAATCTGAGCCTCCTCTTTTATTCCATTATTGATCGACGACCACGACTATTCTCTTGCATTAGCCACCATTGGTCTAGAAAGAACCATCGATCGCTGATCTATAATCGCCCAAATTTCAGTCATCATTAGAGTCTATGCATGAGCCGCACATGTCATTATTAGTTTTCTAGTCTAATCCAAGGAGTCGGCGCGTGAAAGCACATTCGTTATTGGAAATCCCTTCGGTTGTCACTATTCCGTTTGCCCCGCTCCATACAACATCTTCGTATATCTAATTGAGTGAGCATCGGTTTAGCTGTGAGATTTTTTTGTGCAATAAGTTCAGTGTTTCTTTAATATTCCAGATTTAGTTCTCTGTTTTCTTTTGTTCTTGCTGCTCTTTGGTGATATGATTGAGAAGAAGTTTGTCATGATCTTTGCTGATGAATATGTCAAATTCTCCCAGATGTACCAAGAATTGTTAAAATCTTCATCTACACCAATTACTATCATTGTCGAATCCGGTAAACCAAATACATGTATTGTTTCCACATCCTCCAAATGGGTGGGTCATTGATTCTGGTGCCTCATATCATATGATAGGTGATTCTAATTTGTTCTCTACTTTTCAGTCACTTACCTCTATTTCTACGATTACTTTAGTAGATGAGTCAACCTCTTATATTCTTGGGTTTGACACAATTACTCCAACTCCTTCAATTCCATTGCACTCTATCTTAAGCTTATCTCAGTTGTCTTTTTATTTAATTTCTGTAAGCAAACTCACTCTTATTCTTAATTGTCGTCTCATATTTCCTTATTATTGTCTTTTTCAAGATCTTACAATAAAGAAGATTATTAGTAAAGGGCATGAGTGTGGGCGCCTCTACATCCTTGATTCATAGGTACCGAAGTCTATCCTAGAATAAGCATTTCGTTCCAAGCACATTGTTGATTGAGTTATCCTTCTCTCCCAGTATTGAAGAAACTTTGTCACCAATTTTACAGTCTATCCTCATTAGATCATGAGTCATATAAGTTTGCTAAACACCATTGTCTTAGCGCAAGCCCAAAAGTCAATAAACTAGCTAGTGCTCCTTTTGAATTAGTTCATTCAGATATTTGGGGACCTTGCTGTATTATGTCTCAACTTGGGTTTAAGTATTTTGTTATTTTTGTTGATGATTATTCTCGTATAACATGATTTATTTGATGAAAATTGTTCTGAGTTATTCTTTCATTTCTCTGCCTTTTTTGCTAAGATTAAAACTCAATTTCATTTTCCTATACAAATATCGCGATGTGATAATGCTAAGGAGTACTTATTGGAATCGTTTCAAACTTACATGACTTAACATGACATTCTCCATCAAACCTCTTGTATAGACACACCATCTCAAAATGGGGTTGTTAAGAGAAAGATTAGACACATTGAAATAGCAAGAGCTTTATAATTTCAAGTGCAAGTTCCTAAAGGGTTTTGGGCAGATGCAATTTTCACAACTTGCTTTCTAATAAATCATATGCCATCGTCTGTTCTTCATGGTGAGACTCCTTATCATGTTTTTTTTCCAAATAAGTCATTGTTTCCTATTGAACCTATAACATTTGATTGTAACTTGTTTGTTTGGGATATTTGTCCTTAAGTCACAAAACTTGATTTTTCTTAGTAATTCTTGGTTCAAAAAGGGTATGGATGTTGCTCTCCTAATCTTAATAAGTATAAAGTATTTAGTGTCCACTGATATCACTTTTCTTTATACCACACCTTTCTTGCCCTCTACTGATTGCCCTAGTTAGAATGATTACTTGCTATTTTATATTGTCACATCTTCTATTTCTAGATTCTGTTCTTGTTAAACCTCCTATCCAGGAGGTTTATTTTTGGTGACATATTCCTCCAGATCCATGTCCAACGATAGCTTCTTCATCAGTGGATCCACATTTAAGTGATGATCTACCAATTGCCCTTCGTAAAGATAAATGTCATTATACTTATTCAATATCTTCTTTTGTATCCTACAACCACTTATCATCATCTACCTGTTCCTTTATTGCATCTCTCAAATTTATATCCCTTCCTAAAATTGTTCATGAAGCTCTATCTTAGCCTAGTTGAAGTAATGCTATGATTGAAGAGATGGATGCTTTGGATGACAATGACACTCAGACCTTAGTCAAATTATCTACAGGGAAGAAGGCAATTGGGTGTTTATTCTCATACTAATCTAAGGGAAGAAGGCAATTGGGTGTTTATTCTCATTCTTTTTCTCCTGTTGCTAAACTTACTTTTGTCTGGTTATTTATTTTCATGACGGCCACTCATAAGTGGCCATATATCAGTTAGACATAAAAAATGCTTTTATCCATGGTAATATTGTAAATGACAGTATGTGGTGGGGCGGTCAGTGACCGCCTACTGCCTCGACCATCTAGGCGGTTGAATTTTTTAAAATTATTTTTATACATAATATTATAAATAATCATTATTCTTTATGTAGCATATGTAATTAAATGATATTTATGCATAAATAAGCTTCATACAATATAATCCAATTTATATAAGGTACAAATAAATATTTAAATGCAAATATCAGGATAATTAATAAAGATTCATCACCATATTAATACTAGAAAAGTAATATCATTACTTTTGGTCACCTTCAATGAAATGACATTTGACACCATTCCTTCGACATTTGACATTGACATTGGAACATGCCCTTGTTCTCCATTCCTTCGACAATGGATTTTTTTAAATTTTGGTATTGTTAGGACTACCAGGGGAGCAGTGACTACCAGCAAGCAAATAGGTGAATGGTTTCCTATGGTAAGGGGTTTCATTAGGGTAATTGACTGTCACCTTATTTAATCCTTGTCCTGAACTGTGTACACTCAATTAGTTATCTTGGTGGGTTCTCTGGGAGTGTTAAGCACTAAGGTTGCAATTTATGAATTACCTTTAGAACTCAAAATTGATCTTTGATAAATCAACCTTTCTAATATTGGCAACAATTCGGATGTAAAATTGATTGCATTCTTACTTTCCCTATCACACCTTTGTCTATCAAGTAGGGTTTCAACTGAGGATGGAACACCAAATTAAGGATATTGGAAATCTTATCTCACAAGTGGTCAACATCTTCAACCAAGGCAAAAGGTGTTTCTATCTACTGGGATTTGACAGCTTCTCATCAATGATATTGTCCTCTGGTATTTTTTTCCACATGGGTTTTGAAGGAGTTGGATAAGATTAGAACGCATGCCAGTCACAAATGTGTGTGCTCTCCCCTTCTTACAATGTAGAATCATTAGACATGTTTTGTAATTGTTCAAGAGCTTGGGCATCAACAAATTAAGAATCTTCAACCAGTCCCCTCTAGCTCTTCCTTTCTAGGGCCATGCACCAATGGGCAGTGTTGATAAAGGTTTCTATACATTCGTATTGGAAAATGATTAATCCTGATAGCCTTGGGTCTTATTCTTGAAAGAATATATGGCATGTCTATGAGTTTTGTGTTTTGAGCATCAATGAGCAGATTTTCAAGAGTTCTCTTTTTGGCAAGGGGGTCAGTATGGTGGCTTCTGTCAGGAGTGGATAGTTGATTCAAATACGAGTTACATTAGGAGATGGGGGAGTGATGAATCAACAAAGTTTGCAAGTTAAAACTTTCTTGCAAGACAAATGCAATCAAACTTGTTAGGATCACGTAGGTGCTCATGTGTTAGTTCATTAATGCCACATGAGGTGCTCGTTGGTTGTTCATCTAGAGGTATTAGCCTATGTGTAACACCTTTGAGATGAAAGGTTTTAGCCTAAATGGTATGGAAATCGTGTCAATCAATCCAAAGCAGTGTGTTGACAAAGGGAAAGGTGTGTTGAGTATTTAAAGGGACGCGATTTGTATTGTCATACTGGCATCCCACCAGTTTGAGCTGTTGACTTACCAATGAGCTGACTGACCAAAACCCAAACCACTTAGATCGCCTTCAAGAGATCTCATCCAACAACAACTGTATATAATAGTTTACATTCTGATTTTCTTTGGACTGCTATACTTCCTGTGACAACTGTGGCTCAATGATCCAGGTGTATTACAATTTTACCTCTCATGTATGCTTCCTTTATTTTCGAACTGATCTTATGCTATATTATATGCTTTGTGGTATCTTATTTTTAACTTACAAATCTTAAACTTTTCTTTGTTTCTTGGACAGGATATTTTACATTGCCATGATTGGTCCAGTGCTCCTGTAGCATGGTTATTTAAAGAACACTACATTCACTATGGACTGAGTCATTCTCGAGTTGTCTTTACAATTCATAATCTAGAGTTTGGGATACAGAACATTGGTAGAGCAATGAAATTTGCTGACAAGGCTACTACTGTTAGTATCTAGATCTCTTGATTATTTTAGTATTTCTGGAATTTATGATAATTGTCCTTTTTCCTATAGTTTTAAAATTGTATACAAAATTTTTGTTACCCTTCCTACAGTTTGCTTTTCACTTTTAATTCTGGAAATTTTTTGTTAATTCCTTGTACATTTAACATGTCTGTATCTTCTTTTCTCTCCAGATATTTGTTGCAATCTGATAGTTCATTGATGGATGTGTCTTTCTTTTGAATACTTTTTTTTTATATTGGGGAAATGGTTGTTAAGTGTATAATGATATATAAATGTCAAATATTACTGAAATTGTCATTACTCAATCCAGAGACAATATCCCCTATGCCTTTAAAAGGGTAGGCCTCAAAGTCAAGCATGACTGAATTGTTTTTACATTCTATTCTATGCATAAACGCCATGACCAATGTGAAACTGATCAAAGATACTGGGTATATTCAGTATCTCCCGCTTCAATCTTTGATGTCCTCATTTAATTCAGATAATATATTGCTTTGAGGACCCGTACCTATTAAATTAGATGGTCGGAACACCACTACTAGTTGTATCTTGGTCTCATATATGTAAACTATAAAATGTAAACAGCGTTCTTCTATTATTATGTTACATGTTTTGTTTTAATGTATGGTTCAGGTTTAAACATTCAAATATCTTACTTAATTGCACTTGTTTGAATGCGACTTTGAATAGAATAAGAAAAATAAGGTTTTACTGCAACTTGTTCTTTTCCTATCCTTGTTGGACGTCAATGCAGGTGTCACAAACATACTCTAGAGAGATTTCTGGAAATCCTGCAATATCTCCTCATCTCTTCAAGTTCCATGGCATTGTAAATGGCATCGATCCAGATATCTGGGACCCATACAATGATCACTTCATCCCAGTAACACCTCTGACTCTTTCAACGTGCCTGCTACATAATTTTTCTACATTATCTTTCTATATGTGCAATTTCTTTACAATTTTGGTTGTAATACTCTTATTGAGAACATGATTAAAGTTATCCAGATCTAAAGTGTAACTAATAGTGGTTACTAGTTACTGCCTAGTAGATGTCAATGATTCCATCTCTGAAATGTAGTATAACTAGGGCAGCATGATAAATTAACTCACTGGATAAATGAATTTTCATCAGAACTTTCATTAGTCAACCATGCAGTCATTTAGTTGACATTTAGACTCCCATTAATATATCTCTACACGTGAAATTAACGATGCATGTAGAATTTGTATAACTATGAATTAAATGATTGATTCTTATAGCTTAAATATGCAAGTGCAGTGATTTCAGTCAGCCTTGGTCCAACGCAATGCCCAAAAGTTGCATAACTTTGGCTCTAGCTGTTAATATTGGGTTAGGCTGAAAAAAATTTAGCAAGCTTTGAGCAGAAAAGGATGCAAAACTTAGAGAGCTTTAGGAGAGAAAAATGTCTCCTTGTATCCCGGTCATACGGATTTTTAGCCCTTAAAATAGCTAAACTATTGTATACAAATCTGCAAAAGATAGCCTATATATATCCTAATTAATCATAAAAGCTGTATAATAATTTACTGGCTTTAAATGGCAGCTAATGCATAAAATCTGCTGGCTTTAAATGACCAGATAATGCATAAAATTTACTGGTTTTTGTTAAAGAATTTCTCTCATCAAATATTACAAGATATAAGCCCTATGTATATACAAAGTTAGGATCTATTCTAAAAAATAATTAGAACTCTATTCTAGGAAATAAATCAGGATTCTATTCTAAGGATTAATTTGTATTTTAGGTAAAATACAAATTAGGATACATCAAATTATCACTAGCTATATTTATAATATTTTAACACTCCCCCTTAAGCTGGAGAATATAAATCATATGCACCTAGCTTGTTACGTATGTAGTCAATTCAAGATCCTCTAAGTGACTTAGTGAATATATATGCTAGTTGATCATGTGAGTTGATATAACTAGTAGATATTTCTCCAGATACAATTTTCTTTATGACAAAGTGACAGTCAACTTCAATATGCTTTGTCCTCTCATGAAAAATTGAATTTGAGGCGGTATGCATAGCGGCCTGGTTGTCACATACAAGTGACATTTGTGTAATCTCTCCAAATATTAGTTACTGAAGTAACTGCTTGAGCTATATAAGCTCTTGACTGGCTATGACTATAGTTCGATACTCTGCCTCTGCACTAGATCTTGCTATAACATTCTGCTTTTTGTTTTTCCAAGAAACAAAATTATCTCCGACAAATATACAAAACCCAGAAGTAGATCTCCTATTAGTAGGAGAACCTGCCCAATCTGCATTAGAATATCTTACGACTCGAGTATGTTCTTTGTCTCCGTACAAAAGACCCTTTTCTGCAGCACCTCTGATATATCGAATAATGCAGATCACAGCATCCTAATGTTCTTTGCATGGAGAGTTGAGAAATTGACTTACTACACTTACTGCAAATGAAATGTCTGGACGAGCCACAGTAAAATAGCTTAGTTCCCCTACTAATCGCCTGTATCATTTAGGATGTGGAAGAGACTCCTCCTGATTTGGCAAGAGCTTGACATTAGGATCCATGGGGTTGTCAATTGTCTTTGAGTTTAACATTCTTGTTTCTTCCAAAATATCGATTGCATACTTCCTTTAGGATATGATGATCTCATCTTTGGACTGTGCTACTTCTATCCCCAAGAAATATTTGAGTTTGCCGAGATCCTTTGTCTGGAAATGTTTGAAAAGATGTTTCACCTGTGAAATCCCGAGATGATCACTACCTGTGATGACAATATCATCAACATAAACCACTAAGTAAATGCAACCAGTAGATCAGTGGCGATAAAAGACAGAATTGTCGGCCTCGCTCCGAGTCATGCCAAACTGTTGAATTACATTACTAAATCTACCGAACCATACTCTTGGTGATTGCTTGAGGCCATATAATGATTTCTGTAAGCGACATACAAGACCAAAAGACTCCCCCTGAGCAACAAAACACGGAGGTTGCTCCATGTAGGCTTCCTCGAGCAGGTTACCATGTAAGAAAATATTTTTGATGTCCAACTGATAAAAAGGTCAATGTCGAATCGCAGCAATGGATAGGAATAGGTACACAGAGGACATCTTGGCAACAGGAGAAAAAGTGTCCCCATAATCCAATCCGAAGATCTGCGTATAGCCCTTAGCGACAAGGCAGACTTTAAGCCGGTCAACTTTTCCGTCTGGACCAACTTTCACCATATATACCTATCGACAACCAACAACTGATTTCCCTAGAGGAATGAGTCCCAAGTCCCACTGCTTTATAAGACACATTTTGTCGAGCATAGCCTGTTTCTATTCTGGATGGGCAAAGGCATACCTGCAGTCTTTGGAAGAAAAACAGACGACAAAGAGGAAAGACAAGAATAATAGAAAAGGAGAAAGAAGATGATAACTCAAAGAAACATAACGAGGAGAAAGATTACGAGTGGAGCACATACCTTTTCGAAGTGCAATAGGAATATCAGACTAGTAGATGGGACCAGAGGAAGAGGCGAATGACTTGGTTCCAAAGATGTGTCCACGGCAATGTAAGCGTTGGCGGCGGCAAAGCAGGACGAGGATGACGCTGATAAACCCGCAATGGAGGAGGAGATGGGGCTGGAGGTGATAGAGAGTTCCGGAGGGTAAAAGATAGTCACTGGTGTAGGCGTAGAAGGAGAAAACTCGGACAGGGATGCGTCAGGCCCAAAAAATGGAACCGAATCAAAGAACGTGACATCAGCAGATATAAAGTACCGACGGAGAGTACGGGAATCACTCTTGTACCCTTTCTGAGACCGTGGGTACCCAAGGAAGATACATTTGTGAGACCGGAGTGAGAATTTGTCGATGCCAAGATCAAGAGCATGAGCAAAACATATAGAACCAAAGATCCTAGGTGGTAAAGGATGAAGATACTGATGAGGATAAAGTACATGATGAGGTATTTTATCTTGTAGAGTGGAAGAAGACATGCGAGTGATGAGATAACTCGCAGTAAGTATTGCGTCATCCTAAAACTGATGAGGAACATGAGAATGGAAAAGAAGAGTCTGGAGGGTAAAAGATAGTCACTGACGTAGGCATAGAAGGAGAAAACTTGGACGGGGATGTGTTAGGCCCAAAAAATGAAACCGAATCAAAGAACGTGACATCAGTAGATATGAAGTACCAACGGAGAGTAGAGGAATAACACTTGTACCCTTTCTGAGACCGTGGGTACCTAAGGAAGACACATTTATAAGACCGGAGAGAGAGTTTGTCAATGCCAAGATCAAGAGCATGAGCAAAACATATAGAACCAAAGACTCTAGGTGGTAAAGATGAAGAGACTGATGAGGATAAAGTACATGATAAGGTATTTTACCTTGTAAAGTGGAAGAAAACATGCGATTGATAAGATAATACACAGTAAATATGACGTCATCCCAAAATCGACGAGGAACATAAGTGTGGAAAAGAAGAGTCCGGGTGGTCTCGAGAAGATGACGATTCTTGCGTTCTGCAACTCTATTCTGTTGGGGGTATGAGGACAAGACATTCTATGCAACACACCATGAGAAGCCAAGAAGGCCTGAAACGGAGTAGATAAATACTCACACGCATTATCATTTTGCAAGGTTCGAAGAGAAATACCAAATTGAGTTTTGATTTCATGGAAAAAAGATTGAAAAATAGAAAACAATCTGAACGACCCTTCATCAGATATAACCAAGTATAACGGGAAAAATCGTCTATAAAAGTAATAAAATATTGAGACCCCAATGTAGAAGAAATACTACTTGGACCCCAGACATCAAAATGAACCAAAACGAAAGGGGGCGTAGCCCAACTCTCAGTGCAAGGAGAAAAATAACTACGAACATGCTTTCCTAATTGACATGACTAACAAGCCAAAGACTCTAAGTGAGAAAGGCTAGGATGTATTTGTTTCAACATATCAAGACCTAGATGTCCTAACTGAGCATGAATAAGAAGAGGAGATGTCACCGCCGAACTAATAAGAGAGGGCCGGTGAAGCTGATATAGGTCATGAGACTCACATCCGAAGCCAATCATCCTCCCCGTACTCTGGTCCTGTAATGAAACAGAAGTTTTAGTAAAAGAGATGACACAATCAAAAGACCGAGTAAGTTGACTTATTGATAACAAATTAAAGGGAGCTCCGGGAACATAAAGAACATTATGAATAGGGAGAGACAGAGAAGGATGAACAATACCAACACCTTAAGACTGAGTTTGAGAACCATTTGTCATGGTGACAAAGGGTAAATAACCGATAGTAGTGAGAGAAGAAAAAAGAGATTTATTACCAGTGATATGATCGGTGGCCCCAAAATCAAGAACCTAGAGATTTAAGATTGAGATATGCCAACAAAGGAATTACCAACGTGTGCAACGACGACAGTGGAATCAGAAGTCTGTCGATCCTCATACCATTTTAGAAAGTTGTCATAGGAAAACAGTGTGGTCGGATCCGGTGGCAACTGTGAAGTGGAAGTTGAAGAAGTGACAGAATTCTAGACGATCTAAGCAGCACGATGGGGTCAACCATATAAACTCCAATATTTATCAATCGTGTGTCCTGGTCGATGACATTGATCACACCAAAGACGTCCTTTGCCACCTTTACGGGGTGGAGGTTTGATATTGCTTCGAGAGATCAAAGTTGATGAGTCAATAGGAACGGAAGGAGGTAATGTCAAGACTTTGGCAGAGACACGAAGGAGAGTCGTCGAGGTACTGTCCATGGTAGTTTCTGTGGGGTTGCCCATAATCTAATCACGAACATGAGAATAATCTGTGGGTGGACCATATAAAGCCAAAGACAAAAAAAAATTTTCGATTTTCAAGCTCTGCAACAGGAGTGGCCGCAGGTAGAAGCAGTTCATTGAAGTCACAAAGCACCTTGTGACGGCATGCAAGAAGAAGCCTTCAGCACAGCTGAAGATGAAGGTCGCGAGCTAAGGAAGAAAAGGAAGGGCTACCTTGCGCGAGCAGGTCGTGGGGAGCGACGCGATCGGGTGCAGAGAGAACGCGATCAATTGTGGAGAGGGATGAGTTGTCGAAGCTCACGACGCGTGCAAGAGAAGAACAATAGCTTCGGCTTCTCTGGAGAATAGCAGCTTTGGCTTCTCTGAAGAATAGCAGCATCGTGTGCAGGAGAAGAACAGCAGCGTCGCGAGGAAGAACAGCAGCGTTGCGTGGAGAGAGTGGAATAGAGAAACCGATCGGCTAAGATTTAGGGCAAAAAAGAATTTTAGGGTAATGGAAAAAAAACATAAACTTTGTGCTCTGATACGATGTTAAAAAATTTCTCTCATCAAACATTACAAGATATAAACCCTATTTATATACAAAGTTAGGACCTATTCTAAGAAATAGTTAGAACTCTATTCTAGAAAATAAATCAGGATTCTGTTCTAAGGGCTAATTTGTATTTTAGGTAAAATACAAATTAGGATACATCAAATTATCCTTAGCTATATTTACAATATTTTAACAGTTTTAAATGACCAGCTAACGCATAAAATTTGCTGGCTTTAAATGGCCAGATAATGCATGTAAACTACTGGGTTTGAATGGTGGTCTGCTGTCTTTAAATGCTAGCTAATGCTTATTATCTGGTTCTAAATGACCAGCCAATTCCTTTGGCATAGTCTATTGTGACTTTGGCGCTAGTTGCAGAATAATATCTAGCGAAGAGCCAATTATGACTAGTTTCACTGCTTCTCGAAAGCTTGGTTGGGGAGTATCAAGTTTGAGCACGGAAATCTATATTCTTTCAGACCGAAGCAGCCATAAACTCATGATAGACGAGATTCTTCTGGAAACAACTGATTCTCATGTCCTTGGATTCTAGGGCTTGTCGTGCAATGTCTCTTTTATAAGTACCTTGAAACATATTTATTTTTCCATGAATGAACTGAAATGACTGAAGAATTACTATTACCAACTTAGAACATGGTCATATCATTAATTTCCAGTTGGACTAAGAGAGTCGTTGTCTTGTGAAGCTCTTGGTTGAACTATACAGAAGCTTTTACTTTTATAAAAAAAAAATTAAATAATTACTGATCTGTCATTTTTTTAAAATATATCTACATCTGTGTTTATTTCATGGAATTTAGGTGTCATACACAGCAGAGAATGTGGTGGAAGGTAAGAAGGCTGCTAAAAATGCATTGCAGGAAAGACTGGGATTGAAGAGATCGGACCTTCCTTTAGTAGGTATTATTTCCCGCTTAACAGTTCAGAAGGG
Organism: Boesenbergia rotunda; assembly: GCA_024364735.1. Classification (NCBI taxonomy): domain Eukaryota; kingdom Viridiplantae; phylum Streptophyta; class Magnoliopsida; order Zingiberales; family Zingiberaceae; genus Boesenbergia; species Boesenbergia rotunda. Next base: position 494,983 of record JAGFNQ010003577.1, read on the forward strand.
CATTCACCTCATCAAACATGCTGTTCAGCGAACACTTGAGAGAAATGGACAGGCAGGGATTTCTCTGCTTGGAGCAATGTTTTTACATTCAATTATTTTGTCTCATGGTTTTCCTATCGCCACATTTTATATTACCATATTTAAGTTAATTCTCTTATTATGTCTAGCGACCTTGTTGCAGGTTGTTCTTCTTGGTTCAGCTCCAGATCCTCGTATTCAGGATGATTTTGTTAACTTGGCAAATCATTTACACAATTCACATGCTGATCGTGCACGCTTTTGCTTGACCTATGATGAACCTCTTTCACATCTGGTAAGATGTTTATCTGCTCTTGGGAGGTGCTCACCCACGTTGATACAAGAGATCTAATGCATTGTCCTTCAGATTTATGCTGGTGCCGACTTTATTCTCGTTCCATCTCTTTTTGAACCTTGTGGATTGACCCAACTTATAGCTATGAGATATGGCTCCATTCCTGTAGTTCGCAAAACAGGAGGTGTGTTCTCTAAAAATCTCTGAGTCATTAATTTTTGTTAAAACAGCAGTATTATAAGTCATGAATTCCTAATAATAACATGGAAGGTAAAAGATAATGTCAGGGCCATGTTAGTGTTTGCTTTAAGACTTGCACAATTACATGTGAATTGTTGATCTGTAAAACTTATAGATAGTTAAATAGGCAAGAGCTTAATGGTAAAATTCAGCAAGCAACTGAATATGGAGGCAAGGATAGCTGACCCCTTGAAGACGTGTGGCTTTATGATAATGAGTTAAATAGGCAAGAGATAGAAACCAAATCTGGTCAAGTTGTAGATCATTTGTTATAAATAATCTTGCATTGATCCCAAAAAGCCAAAAGAGATTGTAGTGTTTGGTTGTTTGATTGATGCAATTTCCTAATAGCAGAATACTTCATATGTAAAGTGTGACGTGTAAATTGGTTGTCTATAATTTCTGTGTGGTTTGTTGCTATTTATTTTTGATAAGGAATCCTGTTTATTTTCTTCAAATATTGTTCGTCAAGGTGTTGTCTTCTACAGGACTTTATGATACTGTTTTTGACGTTGACAATGATAAAGAGAGAGCTCAAGCACAAGGCCTTGAACCAAATGGATTCAGCTTTGATGGAGCTGATGCCGGTGCAGTCGACTATGCTCTCAACAGGCATGTTACACTAGTCCAGCTTCCTGATTTTCCATTGATTATTTCTTAATCCAGAGGTGTGATTGGTATATACTTAAGGTTCCGTGGCATCGATAAGATTTGCTTGATTCAACTAAATCCTGTGCTTTCTTTGAAAAAGGAACTAGATGCTATTTTAGCAGATCAACGATAATTAAGTAAATTTTTATCTAACTTGAAATCATCATTACTACAAAGCTAAGAGTAGGGCCAGAGCTATTGATTTTGTTTACCAAGTAATCAGGTAGATCACATCTCACTATCTGACATTTTTGTTTGATTTGTATACCGTTATTCTGATTATTCTGATGTTGTGCTACCTGTTCTAGCAACTTTTGCCTTAGAAAATGTATGTTTGTTGTTTAATTTGTGCTTAATATTGATAGCTTAATAACATTTCCATTGGTAAAACGAAAGCTCTATGTTTTGCAACTAACAACCAAATTATTGCATCTTATAATTTGATGTTCCAGAGCAATCTCTGCTTGGCTTGATGGCCGGGAGTGGTTCTACTCGTTATGCAAGCGTGTGATGGAGCAAGACTGGTCGTGGAATCGACCTGCACTGGACTACTTGGAGCTTTACCATTCTGCAATGAAATAGTAATTTTTTAGTTTCGCGGTGAGTAAAATCTTGTACATTGCCTTAGAAAATCTCTACAGATGATCTTTCTTGTTTGTGCAGTTTTTTATTCTTGCAAAAATCCAAGTCACTTTTGTAATTATCATTTGATGCATTTACTCGATGGTGAAAGATGCTACATCATTTTGATGATAGTAACTCTTGTGAAGATATTTGCTTTATATGAGCTTTTGTTGTGGTGCAATACAACAACTACTATTAGTCTCTTAAATTTTATTGATGACTTGGTCCAATATGTAGAATTCTACCTAGATAAGTACAAATAGAAGATTTTTTGAGGTTTATGACGTTGGATTAGCTTCAATTCGTGTCGCGATTAAGAGGGCTATTTCGAGAGCCGCTAAATCCCAAGGTGCAGGAAGACTTAAGCTGTGGGGAAATTGTCTGATGTCTAGAAAGATGTGTTGAATGGGATGAGTTATGAGGGACTCGACTATATACGAGATCTTTCATTACCTTGAGCATTTGATCTTAATGCCCAAGGCTTTAATCTATATACGAGACCTTTCATCACTCTGAACATTTGATCTTAATAAGCATAGAAATTTAGAGAGTTATTTAGTTAGTTGTAAGTGTCTAAAAGCTCTCAAAGAGATTTATACCTTTGATTCCATGTTCACCTTAAAAGGCTAAAAAAGACACCTTCAATTGAACTCAAGAAGAAGATATAAAGGGTGCAACAACCTTGCCATAATATCTAATGAAGTGGAGTTACTACAAAATTAGATCGCCAACCAATGCTCCTAGGTGATCAAAGAGACTACTCACCTATTACAAATAGGTATCATTCGAGAGTAATCATTAGTAAATCAACCACAATGTGTAACATGTTAAAAACTCAAAGCCCTTATTCTTCTTTTTGGCTCGATCACAAGGCAAGCTTTCCTTATTGATCACTTCCTTGCAACCAGAGTGTTAGATGACTTAACCACACTTGAACTATCTAATTAAACATCTAGTAAGCTCAAAAGGGACCCTACAAATAGTAAGCACCATTGTCTTTTTAAGTAGCTCTCTAAGTTCCCTTGATCGGTATCTAGAGGATGCTCCCTCTTGGAATACATCAAGGCTATATTTGATTAAGAGTAATGTAATTAAATTTGTAATGTAATTGGACTTGAAATATAATCCAAATTATATGTTGTTGACTTTGTAATCTAGATTATAAAATTTTATTAGTTTTTTATAACTCAGATTACATTATATTACGATTTTTAAAATTATACCAAATAAAGTGATCAATCTTGTAATGTAATCTTGATTATATTATAAGACAAATTATCCCTTATCAATCAGAATGTGGTGAAGTGGTTCAATGAACTATTGTTGACCTTCTTATCATATGCACCAAGATTGATTGAGGACATCGAATAGGCTTCTTATCCTAGTCACCTTGCTGAGTTCCCTTTTTCCTGCTCAAATGTTTCATACCATCCTTCACTAGTCACCTCTGAGTTCATCTCTTACCAGAACTATAAGCCATTGAATCAAACTAAAACCACATAGTCATGCAATGCCAACCATCACGACTTGACCTAGTCAAGTCACACACTCCATGTGCAATTCCAAGTTTTTGCAAACTTGATGTACGCATATTAATAACTCAAACTAACCTAATTTGAAGCTTTTGTCACATGTCAAAAAATGACTAACCGGGTAACAATTGAATCTGGGCTTTTGCCACATGTCAAGACATCAGGCAATGTGATCGAATCCAATGACTTAGAAGTATTGCTGCACTAATAATTTCCTCAAGCCACTTAGGAGCATTGTTGCACAACAACTTCTAGGACTAACAATAAAAAATAAGAGCATATATGATAATAGATCCTATAAGGAATATAATAGAGGGCTCATTTGTTTAATATTTATCTGGCTTAGACCCATTTAATGATTTTGATCAAAAATACTAGATGGTGTTCTAGCACTTAAACATAAAATGCTTCAAGGAACATAACAGAAGAATATATATTTTTTTAAAGTTTGACCAGGCTTAGTCCATGTATCAGTTTTGGACAAAACTTCTAAATGATCTTCTAGGATTGAAAGATAAAAATGAGAGTACTACTCTCACAGTGACAAATGGATTACTAAACATAATAAAAGAGAGGAGATTATTAGTGTAATCATGTCCAAGTTGTCTAATGTGATCTTAGATTTTAATTTTTGGGTAAAAATTTAAGTTACCTATATATTTGATATGTGTGTTGGAATGTGGAGAGATTTGCAAGAACACACATGAACTTAGAAAAAAATAATTAATCAGGTTGGGTAATGTCGAATATAGGATGATCGGTGCGCCCTACGAAAGTTTTCCACCGGCCACTAAAGTAAATCGGAAAGTGTTCGTGGTAGGCGATCTCCCACAGTTGCGCGCCCACATGGAACTTAGAAAGCTTGTAAGAATGTTGGTTTGATGTGGCTAAGGTGGTAAGTTAGTGATTTGGAAGTCCAAAGAAATCGGAGGAGAATCATATGAGACATCCGAGAGATTACAAGATAAGAAATATTGAGATGGTGTTGAAGTAGCTCTAGAGTGATGATATGATGATCAGGTTGACAACTCGATGACATAAGGTTTATAGAGACTAGAAAAGGTTGTATGAAGGAACTGCACGATGAGGAGTATAAAGGTAGAGAGGGGTAGAGAGGTCTCTAGAGGAGAGTGAATAACATTCATGATTTGTAGTTTATTGTGCTCTTCTACACAGAGTTAGACATGCAGCAAAAAATACAAATAAAACAAATTCAAAATACAAGTACGATACTTGGATTTTACATGATTCGGAACTCCCCAGTTCGTCCCCGCTCCAGAGCCCTAGCGGTAACATCATTGTCTTTCTCCTTGTTGGAAATTTTATGAAAGTAGAGAAACCTCTTACAAGACCTAGCAATACAATCAAATACAAAGATAAATACAAAACTAAAATACAATGTAAACAAACAATTTGCATAATAGGTGACAAAAAATATTCATTCGTCCAAAAAAAAATGATTTACATAATAAATCTTTACTTTGCTCGCTACTGATTGCTTTAGATTGACTTTTGAAGGTCTAAAAATTCATAATACTCTTCTCCAAAACCTCCAAGAATCAGTGTCTGTAATTCTCCACGAAGCCTTCCTTTATAGCCTTCAGGTAGCGGTTGATTTTCACCTCGCAGTCAACTGCTAGTACTTATCAGTCAATTACTTGATTGAATTTGATTGTTTCATCTATACAACGACTCTTTCTAACTCAGTTTTGACCGAACAGTTAATTGATATTTACCAATAGTTGATTGTTGCACATTAATCGGGTGTCCTAGTAGAATTCAAAATATTATGTTCTCTACAATAGTGTCGTCAATTGATTCTTCAAATCCTACCATCGATTGATGTACAACAAACCCTCCTTAAACCCTCTTAAATTCCAAACTCAGGATTTAGGAATTATTAGTATATTATTACTCCCTAGCAGTCAATTGATACCTTCAATTTTAGCTTTTTGAAAGATGATTTCTCGCATTGCTTAGTATCTAGTTCATCAATTGACCTTGACTTATTAGGACTTTTTTTGTTCAACATCCGATCAACTTTGATTTATCAAGACTTCCTTTGCCTAACATCAAATCAATCTTAACATGTTGGGACTTCACCATTACCTAATATTCGGTCAATCTTGACTTATCAAGACTTCATCATTGCCTAACATTTGATCGAAATAACATTCCATCAATCTCGATCTGCTAAGATATCACTACTTCTAACATCTAGTCCTTTACATATTTAGACTTCCCTCATTGTATTTAACATCCAATCTTCCATGATTTATTAAGACTTCACTTCTCATGTCTAACATCCAATTTTACATGACCTATTAGGATTTCAATCGTTGCTAATTATTCGTTCCTCCATGACCCACTTGGACTTTATTTTTGTCAACTACCTATTAGACTTCCAACTACCAAATGTCTGGTCAACTATTGTTGGAGCAATCTATTGTCCAGAGTGACCATGTGTTTTGATGTTTGGCAAAGGGTTTAAGTTAGGTTCACCCTTGTATTTGATATGTGTATGTGAGTATACAGGTTTGTAAGATACACATAGGCTTAGCTGGACGGCTTTGGATCCGGTGAAGGATGGCATGAGGAGATAAGCCGTGGGCTTGTATGCATCCGAGGGACTGTAGACAAAGCAGGAACGATGAGCTGAGGGAAGCGCACTTCGAGGCATATGCGAAGGATGATATGAGAATGAATTGCGGGTTAGCTGAGTCGTGAGGGTCCGAGTGTGAGAGAATTGTACTTGGGAAGGGAACCCCTAAGTTTAGGATTTGGGCAGTCGACTGTGTCTTGTAGCAGTCGACTGATGTAGGGAACAGAAAGATCAGTCGACTGATCTTCTGTGCAGTCGACTGGTGTCGGCTGGAATTCGAACGTTGGGTTGTAACGTTCGAATCCAAGTGGACCAATCGACTGGTATTGGCACCAGTCGACTGGTAACGGCTGATTCAGGGTCGAGCTCTATTTAAATCTTGGGTAAAGCTTATTAGTAGTCTACCAAGCTCAGGTGTGTGTGTTAGTGCTGTGGTGAGGTTTCTCCGCCCACAAGGAGCGACACGAGCTAGCCGGAGGCTTTCAGGGGAGTCATCCACCGACGGATCAGAATCGTCCACCTTACGGACAGCCGTGGAGTAGGAGTATCATCTCCGAACCACGTAAAAATTTGGTGTTTGCGTTTATATTGTTTTGTAGTTTATAGTTCTGCTTGCGCACGCTAACATTGTAGAAAGAAAATCGCGATTGAAGTGGGTGAACGGCTATTCACCCCCCTCTAGTTGGCCGCACCGATCCCCAACAAGTGGTATCAGAGACGGGGTCACTCGTCTACGGACTAACCGTCGGGAGAGTAAAGAGCTAGAGGAAATGACGGTCGAAGAAAGATTAGGAGACGATATCAATGTTCCACATCCCTACGACTGCGAGAGTTTTGATTATTGGAGGATGCAGACAAAGACTTGGTTCGGCATGAATTGGGATCTCATGATCGCGCTCGAAGAACCATTTGAAGTCCTAAAAGATAAACACGGTTAAAAGCTCCGACCATGATATTGGAATGAGGAGCACAAACACAATTGAAGGCAAATGATAAGATAATTCTAATTTTACTTAATATTTTACCTAACGATGTGATTAGCCGTGTAGGTGAATATAGAAATGCGCATGAACTATGGAGCAAAATGTTAGCGCTTCATGAACACCTTACACAAGCTCAATTAGTAAAGGAGTCCAAGGAAATGAGCTTAATGGTCTAAGAAGAGGAGAAGGGTCAATCGGATGATGAGGTGAGCTCAACATCCAAGGAGGAGAAGGAAGAAGATGAGGAATTATCCACCTCTTCAAGTGAAGTGGCACAAGAAAATGAGAAACTATCCACTTCATTAAAGGGGGAAGAAGAAGTCTCCACTTCAAGGATTGAGGGGGAGGAGAGACCACCCTCAACATCGGAGCAAGAAGAAGCTTCCACCTCTACCAAAGCAAAGTCAAAAGATCACATCATTTGCTTTGGATGCAATAACAAGGGACACTACAAGGATAAGTGTCAATTGAGTAAGAAAATGGAGGTAAACCCTAAATCCAAGTCTATCCCTTTAAATTCTAACGTGGGTTGTAGGGAAAAGAATGAGAAGAAGCATATAAGGTGCTTCACGTGTGGTGAGCTAGGACACTACCATACCAAATGCTCAAAGAAAGGAGAATTCAAGAAATTGGAACATTTGAGGAAGTGGGAGAAGAAGGAGAAGAAGAGGAGCACACATTAAAGGGGAGCTACAAGGGTAAGAGAGATAATCCCTAACTTTAATTTGAAATACAATTCAAATTTAAACTCCTCAATGCATGTTAGGAATGTTAGTCATTCTAGGCCGCAAAAACCGCTTTTTGCGTTGCGGAAACCCCAGAATTTCGCCCACGGGATCCGTGCGAACATAAAATATTTACGAGTACGAGTTTGACTACTAAATCTACACTAGATCTACATGATAGAACCATTACCCTTGTTGCGTAGCCCTTCGATTTCCCGCTCGTCCAATTGCCGCCGGATCTCGTAGAGTATCAAAGCAGACACTCCTCTAGAAGTATCCACACAGGACCTTGGAGAATAGGTTGTGCTAGCAACCTTATTGCAACCCCTCATTGCGAGAAGAAAGAGCAAAACGAAAAGAGATGCAAGATAGCTTTTTCTTCCGTGAGAAGAAGCAAGAGCAAGAACACACACGAGAGCCAAATTAAACCCTCTCACCTTTTATTCTTTTCCACGCCACCACACAACCACAAAAGGCCAAAATTAATGCAAAAATTAATTGACCATTAATCACCATTAATTCCCAATTAATGCAAGATTAATTAATCAATTAATCATTAATTCTTGCCATAACAAGTAAACTTGCCGTTTACTTCATGCATGCTTGCATGTGGCTAGCCAAACTCAAGTTCAACTTGAGTCCAACTCAAGTACATGTAATTCAAGTCTAGCTTGCATGTGGTTAGACTAATCCAAGTTCAACTTGAGTCTAACTCAAGTACATGCAACTTGAGTCTAACTCAAGTGTGCTTGCATGTGGTTAGATTAATCCAAGTTTAAGCTCCTGCATCCAGCCATATGGCTTAATTTGAGTCTAACTCAAATCCAATTTGAGTTTAACCCAAATGCAACTTGAGTCTAACCCAAGTCTTGGTCATCCAATGCTCAATTGTTCTTAATTAAAAGAACTCATCTCCAAATAGAATGTCCTTTTTGTGTGTGACCCTATAGGTTCTTGTAAGGTTGGCAATGTCTCTAAACACTTTTAGAGACATAAGCAATGAGCGGTATCTAGCAACACATCATTGCTACCCAAGTTACAAGAATGTTGAGATCCAACATCACCTTGTGACTAATAATTGTGACTCTCACAATATATGATAATGTCCCTCTATCCTTGATATCTAGATTGACTCAATTGAGGCATAGACCGTGTCATCCTCGAGTCAATCTATATCTTGAACTCCAAGTAGACTCACACTAATCAAATGAGCTCAATATCTCATATTGACTCACTTGGGCATGGCCATGCACTTTGTGGTCTCACTCTATCAAGAATACGATATCTTTCCCGTCATATAGGAGGGATAGATCCCATCTACATCACTCACATCCCTCTCCATAATTTGTTACATACCCAGTAATCGCCTTTATAGTCCACCCATTTACGGGTGACGTTTGACGAAGCCAAAGTACGTAACTCCTTATGTAGGGATCCATGGTGACTTCAGGTCCAAGGACTAATAGTCATACTAATAGCCACATGAGAAAGTATATGACACTCATATAACGATCCATGATACTTTCTCATGGCGGGTCATTCAGTATACATTCTCCAATGCATACCCATGTGTCAACTTGATATCTCTATATCCATGACTTGTGAGATCAAGTCATCATGTTGACTTACATGCTAGCCTCTACGTATTAACATTGTCCTTGAATGTTAATACTTGACTAGGAATTATTTAGAGTAGTGTTCTCTATATCATCTCACTATCGATTCAACTAATCGATTGATATAGATAAGAATCTTCTACTCAAGGACATTATTATGCTTAGCTATTTGGCACAAATACACGTAAGTATAATAACCACAAAACATGCCTTTATTTATACACAGGAATATGATACAAATGAGTCTATATAATCATCACATGATTGGCTCTAGGGCTCTCACTAACAAGGAATTATAATATTAATTATTTTCTCATGTATAATTATGATTTTAGATATCATGATAAAAATAGAGTTAATCATGTAGATCAAAATCCTAGGAAATTCATACATCATGATAAACCTAGAACTTTTAGACCTAAGAACCAAGGTATTAATCCCAAGAAGGGGAGACATATGTCTAGAATGGATAGGTCTAGGAATGTCCAAGGTGGCAAAGTTTGATAAATTAGAAAAAACTCTAGATAGATTCACTATTGGATCTAAGGATTTAGGTATGGTGTTGGGTGGTCAAAAATACAACAATGATAGATCGGGTTTAAAATACCAATCTAAGTTCTCCAATGCTATGGAAAAGTCATATGCAAATGTGTCATATGACTATAGGAAGAGAAAGCCCAAGAATGGAAAGGGAAAGTCATTTAAAGGGAAGAAAATCTTAACTAAGAATAAGGTATCCAAAGTTAAAAAGGTTAGCTTTGTAGGCCAAAAATTATCGGAGGTACACCGGTGTGGCCTTGTATTTGTAGAAAAGTCACGTAGAAAGGTGGCTAAGGCTAAGAGCTCAAGGGGGAGCTCTAGGAGCCAAGTTGGGACGCATGGTTAATGGATCTTGAGAGGATTTCTCCCGGAAGTCTAGATAGACCATGGAATGTGCCAAAAGATTTAGAGACGAACTCGAGTCTCAATCCTAGGGTTTTGGCACATTGGGTTTATGTGTCATGCATGAAAATATGACATTGGGATCATATTGCATAAAAATTAGTTTTTGATGTATAGATGTCATATAAATCAATACTAGGGATGCATTGTGGTTTGACATGGGCAGATATATCAAGAGGAAGCCAAAACTAGGACTTTAAGTCAAGGTTCTATTGAACTATTTAAATAGTTTTGGGTTTTGTATTAATCATTGGATTGGTGATAAATACATTTTTTAATGTATTTTTCCCAAATAGACATGAGTACCACAAACATCTTCACAAAATTTGGAAATTTTTGGAGAATTATGGAATTAGCAGTGCATTTCTGAAATTGGGTTCAAAATACTGAAAAGACTGAAATCAGGGTATCAGTCGACTGGATCAGGGGATAGTCGACTGGTAACAGCTGCCTAGAGAGAGACTAGCTACTGTATAATTTTTCGATTAGGTCAGTCGACTGGTAATTGTCTCAGTCGACTGATACAGGCTGAAACTATTTTTTAGCGGTCGAAAAGTGTCCTAATGATGTAAAACATGTGTATAATCTTACGGGGAGTTAATACACTTTATTTTTGATCATTAGAGGTTAAAGAATCCAATAATTGGGATATTGTTGGAGTTCTTTTTGATGTGTGGCAAAGGGGAGAAGTGTTAGGTTTAAGTGGGAAACCAAACACGCTTTTGCAAGAAATCTTAGGTCAAGGGGGAGCTTAAGTAAAGGGGGAGCATTGTTGCTTATTTATTGGCAAAGGGGGAACCTTGGAGAGGTTCTTAAAAAGCCTTTGTAAGTCCAATGTAGGGGGAGCCTTGGAGAGGTTCTTTAAAAGTCCGATTGGTAAAAATCCTAACTCATTGGGGAGCTTAGGTGTGGGGATGCCTTGTGATAGGATCCATGCATGTTTGCATTGCATATGTATTGGCGATATAAGTCCAAGGTGTAGCTTTGGCAACGTAAGTCCAAAATGTTTATTTAGCATTGTATTTGCTATTTGTTTTTCCTAACTTAAACGGATTGTCAAACATCAAAAAGGGGGAGATTGTTGGAGTAATTTATGGTCCGGAGTGATCATGTGTTTTGATGTTCGGACAAAGAGTTTAAGCTAGGTTTACCCTTGTATTTGATATGTGTATGTGAGTATGCAGGTTTGCAGGATACACATAGGCTTAGCTGGACGGCTTCGGGTCCGGTGAAGGATGACATGAGGAGACAGTCATGGGCTTGTATGCATCCAAGAGACTGTGGACAAAACAGGAACGATGAGTCGAGGGAAGCGCACTTCGAGACATACGCGAAGGATGACATGAGAATGAGCCGCGGGTTCGTATGCATCCGAGGGGCGAGAGCCAAAGTCGAAGAAGGCTTGAATGCAACAGGTCGAAGCTGCAAAGGAAGAGTCAGCTGAGTCGTGAGGGTCCCAGTGTGAGAGAATTGTACTCGGGAAGGGAACCCCTAGGTGTAGGGTTTGGGCAGTTGACTGATGTAGGGCACAAAAAGATCAGTCGACTAATCTTCTGTGCAGTCGACTGGTGTCGGCTGGAATTCGAACGTTGGGCTGCAACGTTCGAATCCGAGTGGACCAATCGACTAATGTTGGCACCAGTCGACTGGTAACGGCTGTTTCAGGGCCGAGCTCTATTTAAGAGAACTCGGTTTAGCTGGGCAAAGGTTGACAAAATAAGCTTGGATAAAGCTTATTAGTAGTCTACTAAGCTCAGGTGTTTTTGCTAGTGCTGTGATGAGGTTTCTCCACCCACAAGGAGAGACACGAGCTAGCCGAAGGCTTTCCGGGGAGTCATCCACCGACGGATCGGGATCGTCCACCTTACGAACAGCCGTAGAGTAGGAGTATCATCTCCGAACCATGTAAAGGTTTGGTATTAGCATTTGTATTATTTTGTAGTTTATAGTTCCACTTGCGCACACTAACATTGTAGGAAGAAAATCGCGATTGAAGTAGGTGAACGGCTATTCACCCCCTCTAGCCGGGTCCACCGATCCCTAACAACTATGATCTACTTCTAACATCCTTGCCTAATATTCGATCAATCTTGATCTGCCAAGATACTACTTCTAACATTTAGTCCTTTACATATTTGGACTTTCCTCATTGTATCTAGCATCCGATCTTCCATAACCTATTAAGACTTCACTTTTCATGCCTAACATTTGATTTTTCATGACTTGTTAGGACTTCTATCATTGCTAATTGTCCGATCCTCTATGACTCACTTGAACTTTATTTTTGTCAACTCTCTATTGGACTTCTAGCTACTAAATGTCTGGTTAACCATGACCCACTTCTAACATCATTGCCTTACATTCGATCAATCTTAGTCTACCAAGATATCACTACTTCTAACATCTAGTCATTCTTTACATATTTGGACTTCCCTTATTGTATCTAATATTCGATCTTCCATGACCTATTAAGACTTCACTTCTTATGCCTAACATTCGATTGTTCATGATCTATTAAGACTTCCATTGCCCCTGGGACTATGGTGCAGCGGTAGGCAACTAGTCGTCATCCTAAACATCCGCTGTTTGATCCCCAGCTACGACATATTTTGTAGGAATTTTTCCTTCAAATGGGGAGCGAACCCTGAGACGTTGGGCTTCGAGACCACCTACCACGGGTGATTTCCGATTTACCCTGGTGACCGGTGGGAAACTTTTGTGGAGTCAGGTCGGTCACCCCAGGTTTGTCTGCTACCTGGTCCAACCTTTTTTCTATTAAGATATCCACCACTGCTAATTGTCCGGTCCTCCATGATCAACTTGAACTTTATTTTTGCCAACTTTCTATTGCACTTCTAACTACTAAATGTATGATCAATCATGACTTGTTGGTGTTCTGATTAGTTTTGATGTGATCAACCAAGTTAAGTTATGTCTTGTTGATTTTTGATCCTTCTGTCTAAGTGTGCAGGAACTTAGGAGCGGAAGAAGTCGAGCATAAGACGCAATGGACGAGAAAGATTGCACAGGAAAGTGAGCCGACAGACTCGGTGCATCCGAGGGACGCGGAAGCTATGGAAAAGTACACCGGTGGAGCGAGAAAGACGTGCGCGACGTCCGAGGGACGAGAAGCCAGAAGGAAAGACGCTCGAGGGGCGAAAGGTCGGAGTCGGATTCGGGTGAGCCTAACTCCGGTTGATCAGAAATCACCCAAAGAAGACCCACTGAAATTTGGTCAGCGAGTTGCATACTAAAGGCTTCTCGGGCGCCCATATGGATATGGGCGCTCGGGATCTCGGATGCCTAAGCACTCGGGTGCCCCTGTGTATATAGGTGGTCGAGAGTCCAGAGTTATTAGTCAATCTACCGTTTGCGACCGTTACGTACCGGATAACATCCAGGCCACGTGTCAGGCGTCCTAGAGCACTCAGGCATCCCAGTACTGCCACGTCAACAAACGGATAATTTTGACCGGGGCTATAAATAGGCCCCTAGAGCTCAATTTCAAATCATCCATCAACTGCATACAATTTATTTCTTAGTTTTCTTCTGTCTTGTGCTTCAAAGTATATAAAAGACTTCTCTGCCAGAAGGAGATTTTGATAGTGAGCTTCAGTTGTCTTGAATTAGCAACCACCTAGGTTGGAACCAAGTAAATTTCTGTGTCTGAGCCTTTTACTAGTTTCATTTGTTTATGTTTGTTTTAACTAATTATTGTAACTAATCTGAATTCTTTGTGAGACCGCACAAAAGATTTAGTTTTATTTTACAGCACACAGAAATTCATTTCTCAATTTTCTTTTGTCTTGTGCTTCAAAGTCTGTAAAAGGTTTCTCCGTCAAAAGGAGATTTTGATAGTGAGCTTCAGTCGTCTTGAATTAGCAACCACCTAGGTTGCAACCAAATAAATTTATGTGTCTGAGCATTTTACTAGTTTAATTTGTTTATGTTTGTTTTAACTAATTATTGTAACTAATCTGAATTCTTTGTGAGACCGTACAAAAGATTTAGTTTTATTTTACAGCGGCAATTCACCCCCTCTTGCCGGTCCACCTCATCCCGACATGACTCACTTGAACTTCATCCATGTCAAGTGTCTAATCCTCCATAATCCGCTTGGACTTCACGTTTGTTAACTCCTTGATGGACTTTCAACCGTCAAATGTTTGGTCAATCGTGACTCATTTGGACTTCATCTTTGTCAATTCCTTATTGGATTTCCAACTGCTAAGTCTCTGATTAACTGTGACCTACTTGGATTTCATCCTTGCCAACTCCTTGTTAAACTTCCAATTGTTAAGTCTTTGATTAACTGTGGCCCACTTGAACTTATTCACTATCAAATATCTAATCGAACTTGACCTACTTAATTTTTCGCTTAATCATCCCCATCCAAATCAATCTTTGCCAACCTCACTTGGGATATCGTATCAACAATCTTCCTCTCCAATAAACTCTCCTTCTACTTGACATCTCACCGTCAAAAAATTTAATAGATCATAAATTTAGGAGGAGAAATATGCATCTAGCAAACAACTTTAAATAATGTGTTAGCAATTCCTAGAAGGTGTGAACTGCTTTAATGTTTTGCTTCTGATGTTAATTGTGTTTGTGACCTTACTAATTATATTCTTTAGCAAGAGTATTAGAATCAATCATTGTAGGTGTTAATCACTATTCCATTCCCTCTACCCTGATGCACTAATCCTAACATTAGGTCCATCTAAAAATTTTGACCAAAACTGTTAAATGACCTATTAAGACTAAAACAATAGAAATAGAAGCGTAATATCTAAAGGTTCTAGTGAATACAATGAGAGATCAATTTTGAGATTTGACAAACATGCGTCTGTCTAATAATTTTGGATAAAACTTTCCTCTATGATTCAAACAACAAAACTAATGCTCTCTTCTTTACCTAGAGGAGTGGACCATGAACAAATGAAACAAATTTAAGTGTGTGGAAAGGGAAAGAAATCCATAATCTACTATGTTTGTTTACTTGGATCGAGAAGGTAGGTAAAATCAATCCCTTAAATCATTTACTTAGATAAATGAAAAGAAAATTAAATTATTTATTGATAAAAATACTCTATCTTTCCTAATCTAGGGAAAAAATAATTAACGAGATTTTTTCAATCTAGGATGATTGGTCCGGTCTCACGGAAGTTTCCCACCAGCCGCTAGGGTAAATCGGAAAGCGCTCGCGATGGGTGGTCTAGAAGCCCAGCGGCAGAGGAGAACCATGTAGTACCGGACACTAGATAGACTTTCCAAAGAACAAGGATTTTTTCGAATAAGCCAATTCATTTGGGACCCTGCAAATCCATTCTTTTTCCTATTCAAAGATCAGTCCTTTGTCTCTGTGTTTTCACGTCGAGCATTCTTTGCATGTGAAGAGATGTCAAAGGTGCTTATAACTTCCCAAACGGATTCTCCTACATCTATGTATACACGCTGGTTCATCGGGAATAGGCAAGAAAAGTATTAAATCAGGAAGCACTCGCGGTGGATGGTCTAGAAGCCCAGCGTCTCAGGGTTCGTGTCCCATTTGGAAGAAAAATTCCTGTAAATACGCCATAGTTAGGGATCGAACCGCGAATGTCTGGAATAGCGACTAATCGCTCTACCGCTACATCATAATCTCGGAGGTATCTTTCCAAACCTAGGGGCTAATGCAACAGAAGGCTTTTTTTTAAATAATAATAAGATTAAAATAATATTATAGATTAGTGTATAAAAATTTCAAAGAGCTAAAATATTGCAAATAAAATTAAAGACAACTGATAAAAATTTTAAAAAAAACTTTTGAACCCCTTGAGGGTGCGTTTGGTTGAGGTTTATCCTTGATAACCTTGGTTATCCATCCAAGGTTATCAACAAAAACCTTGTTTGGTTTAGATAATCAGCGATTCCCAAGTAATGATCGATGCCCAACACGTCAGCAAAAGGGGCATACAACCAGGAATCGGAAAACTTTAGGGAAGTAAGGTTTTTTTTTATTCCCAGGTTATGGAACTTATCTTTCCAAAATTATCCTCCAATATTTACATTTAAGACGAAAATAACCATTATAATTTATTAACTTCCGAAAGTATTATTCGTGTTCGACGACCGATAACGACGGTCGGCGACCACCGCCGGCGAAGATCACCGACGACCACCGCCGGCGACGATCGCCGGCCACCACCGGCGACGATCGCCGACAACGATCGCCGGCGACGATCGTCGGCGACCACCGCCGACGACGATCGCCGGCGACCACCGTCGATCACCGACCGGCGACCACCGTCGATCGCCGATCGCCGGCGACCACCGCTGGCGACCACCCCTGGCGGGCGGCGCCGATCGCCGGCGGCCGGCGACCACCGCCGATCGTCGACGACGATCGCCGACGACGATCGTCGCCTGCCGGTCGGCGACGATCGTCGGCGACCACCGCCGATCGTCGGCGACGATCGCCGGCGACCACCGCCGATCGTCGGCGACGATCGCCGGCTGTCGGTCGGCGACCACCGCCGATTGCCGGCGGCGTTGCCGGCCGCCGGTCGGCGATCTGCGCCGATCGCCGGCGGTGTTGCCGGCCGCCTGTCGGCGATCTGCGCCATCGCCGGCAGCATTGCCGGCCGCCGGTCGGCGATTTGCACCGATCGCCGACGGCGTCGATAGTCGGCCACCAGTGTTGGACACCGACTGTCTACGTGGACACCGACTGTCTACGTGGACATCGACGATCGACGTCGACGCCCTTTAAGTCTAAACAAATAAAATTATCTAACAAATTCTAAAGGGTAATATGGTAAAATATTATATTAAGTTATAGACTATTACCTCCAAACAAACAAGATTTTATTTGATTACCTAAATTGAACCAAACAATTTCATGTTATGTTTCATTCCTCATAACCTTGGTTATGTGATTACTTGGTAATAACATAACCGAGGTTATATATGATAACTTGAACTAAACGCACCCTGAAAGTTATGCTATGCTATGAAAAAAAAAAATTTAGCCAACCGGAAGGCACCTTTCAACACACCAAGCTTTTCAAACCAACTAAAGTCTAATCAATGAAAAACGTGAACTCAAAATAATCGTAAAAAAAATAACAAGTATATATCGTCTATGTTCATTGCGTATCTTCCTCCAGAAAGTGATTTTTGAAACTGAGAGAAGGATGAATGTGATAGGAAATCAAAAAAAGATTAAAAGGGAGAAACATTTGACCAGATTGTTGCATAACATTACTTGCAGAACTCCGCCACAGAACAATAGAGGACAACACTGCCACACATTGCCGAGGAACTCGGCTAATCAACGTCAGAGGATGTTCAGCACGACTGCAATGTCTTCGGATGTAGAAAGGAAGTTGAGTAAATGAAGAATCACATGCTCTAAAAGTTAATTATACATAATGTATAATTGTACAGGTGAAAAAGAATACATATTTTAATTTTTTATTTCCATAGGTTGATTTCGGTCTGATTTACGGTGATCGATTTCGACTTCATAGTCATCCTTGACAGATTAAGTTTTCTCTTTCTCTCAAAATTTTAATGACGTAAACCGTAGAAATGTTTTCATCGTAAAAAGCTTTTCTTAGTTTTTCTTTCCACTTCCGCAAGAAAGTAACCGTGACCGTAAGAAAATAAAATAAATAAATAACGAATCATAGCAAGTGAATTTGGATGACGGATCTGATTTTATGAAATTTTTTTTTAATTGATTGTCAATGTAAATTGGAAAATGTTTACGATAAATAATTCAGAAGTCTAATATCTCAAAGTTTGTATCTCATTTAGAGTAAAAATAAAATATATCGTAAGTGACAATCGAATCATAGATGTTTGGGATGATGATTAATTAATCGTTCTACCACTGCACCATAGTTCCGAGGGCAAAATGATGAATCAAGTAACAGGCGAACCTGGGGCACCAACTCTGTCCCAGGGAAGTTTCCACCGGCCGCTAGGGTAAATCAGGAAGCGCTCGCGACGGACGGTCCAGAAGTCCAACGTTCCAGGATTCACACTCCATTTGGAAGAAAAATTTATGTAAAATAATTAAATCATGTTAGAGATCGAACTACGAATATCTAAAATGACGAATCATCATCCTACTATTGTATCATAATCCCGAGAACATAATATAATTGATCTAGTTATATAACATCGTATCTGGAGTAACCCTGAGAGTATAGAATGGCTTTAGAAATTTAAAGGAACATAATAGACGAATTATGAACTCGAGAGAATCTTGTCAGTCAATATGTAAATCAATCCGGATTGGAAATGAAGTATAAATAGTTTCTAAGAATAGGTGTAATTGATGAAGATTTGACAGAAGTTAAATTAGTTGGGCCGGATAAATTTTTAAAATGGGTGATAAATTTTGGTTAATTTAAAGGTTTTCAATGCTTTTCACATGTTGATGGGGCACCCTTTGTGGATTGGAAAAAAACCGTAGAGCGCCCACTAGGAATATATTCAAGACACTTTAGAATTCTACCAAAACACAATATTTTTAAGTAAAAATCTATTTTGTTGTTTTATAAGAAAATTAAAGATAAAGAAAAGACTTAAAATTTTGATCTTTTTCTATATTAGTTTCATTTCATATTATTGAAAAATTCATTTGGAGCTAATACAAACTAAAAAAATATTTTTAAAAGTTTATTTATAATTTAATTATTTTTATATTAGACAAATATTTTTTAAAAAAAAATATTCTCTATCTTTACTTTCATAAAAAAATAATAAAAAATTATTACTTTAAAATTATTTTTTTTTCTTAACCCCTCAAGCTTAGTCACTATGGGTTATAGAATTAAACAAACATTTCTGATAAAGTTATTACAGGGTTGTAGAATGAATAAAATTAATTTTCGATAAAGTTGATAGAAATATCCTTTATATGGTGACATACTTTAATTTTTTTTCATTTATCTTTCAATAAATGATTATAGACCGTAGTGTTGGTGCAATCTAGGCTAGTCAGGGTTGATCTAATTTGACTAAGCTCAGGGTGAGTTTATGTCTGGTAAGCTTGGTGAGCTTAAGGTTGAATGTTTCGATGTTTGATAATGATGTTTGAATATCGTGTGAGTCAAGTGGGTCAAGGTTGACTGGAGACTTGACTACGTGAAGTCCAGGTGGATCGGAGAGATTGCACGCTGGCATGGGAAAAGACCTAGTGGGACTAGGTGAAGTCCAAGTGGATCGGGGAGATTGCACGCTGGCATGGGGAAAGACCTAATGGGACTAGGCACACCTAGTGGGACTAGGTGAAGTCCAAGTGGATCGGGGAGATTGCACGTTGGCATAGGAAAAGACCTAGTGGAACTAGGCACACCTAGTGGAGCTAGGTGAAGTCCAAGTGGATCGGGGAGATTGCACGCTGGCATGGGGAAAGACCTAGTAGGACTAGGCACACCTAGTGGGACTAGGTGAAGTCCAGGTGGATCACGGAGATCGCACGCTGGTATGGGAAAAGACCTAGTGGGACTACGCACACCTAGTGGGACTAAGTGAAGTCCTGGTGAGTGAAGCTGGGCAAAAGTCCAACTGGATGGACTGGGATGAGTCAGAGAAGGCAAGGGAGCATGTTCTCTGGACTCAGGGTCGAGGTGATTTGGCTGGATCAGTCTGGTGACCGATCAGAACAGAGGATCGATCACTAGAAGCCATGATCAGTCGGTGAGACCGATCAGAACCATCCTGGACCGATCAGGATGGATCCTGATCGGTCAGGAAGTGGACTGATCGGTCACTTGGACCGATCAGCACTTCACTGATCGGTCAGGTGACCGATCAGTTGACTTGTAGGTTAAGCAAGGATCAATTCTCGCAAACAGAAGCTGTGTGGATCGATTGGGTAAGCGATTGGGAAGAAACAGATAGCAAGAACAGAAGGTGGTTGGATCGATTAGGTAATCGATTCAGCCTTCCCTTAATCGATTGGTCAATCGATTAAGGGTCCTTTGATCGATCAGGGTGATCGATCACTGAAGGTTTGTGCAAGAGAACAGAGAGGTTATGAATCAATTCAGCAATTGATTCAGGATACTCGTAATCGATTAGCTAATCGATTACGGTTCGAAAACTAGCGGTTGAACGACTATATTTGACGTGGTAATCGATTGAGTAATCGATTAGGAAACCCTAGGCGTCGAGTATATAAGGTTTTCTCGCAGATTCGCTCGGCATCTCTTCATGGGCTCTTCGACACTTCTCCTTCTCCTTCCACGTCATTTCAAGAGAAGCTTTGGGGCTTAGTGTTGTTGCACTTCCAAAGTTCTAGAGGCAATTGCAAGCTTGAAGATAGCAAGGAAAGCAAAGCTTGAGCTTATCATTGTAAATCTTGTAAGATTTCATTTTGTATTTGCTTAGATTCTTGTTGTATCTTCTTGAAAGCTTGTAAGAGGTTTCTCCACCTCAAGAAGGAGATCTTTCATAGTGTATGAGAGAGTGAGGAGAGTGAACCCTTAGATTAGTCACCTCAAGGAGGTGGATACCAAGTAAAATAGAAGTGTTAGCATTGCTCAAGTCTTCTGCCGCAACAAATCATCAACGAGCAAAGATCGGAACTAATCAACCCCCCCTCTAGCTCTCCTACCGATCCCAACACGTAGGACACCCAAGATTAACATATAACCTTTTATAAAATTATATAGATTAGAGGTGGTATATCAAAATTTATACCGTATACCGTACTGAAATATTCGGTATACAATAAAATCATATCGATACCATAACGAAATTTTAATATACCGAAGTTTTGATATATTGAAATCCGGTATGATTAAATTTTATACAGTTTAGGATAACATTTCGATATAAGTATGTTATATCTAAAATTTCAATACTAAAAATTATAATTTGATATCTTTCAATATGATATATTCAGTTCATCAAAAATTTTGATATTTTTCCCATCCTAGTATAGATAAAATAAAAATAGCGAATATTTTTCCAGATAAAATAAAAATAGCGCAATTGAAGTAAAAGCAAGGTTCAATGTACTTTCTTTTTTGTTTATTCAAATATTTACCAACAAGCCTCTCATTTTTCTATCAAATGTTTTTAAATGTTTATTCAGATAGTTATTAACAAACCACCCCTTTTTTTATCAAATGTTTCCACTGAGGTACTAATTAGGTCAGTTGGCAAGAACACTACAAATAATTACCAAAGTTTTGAGCTATCTTTAAAACAAAAGAAAATACACCATTAGGTTTTGCGATCGGTTTTTCTTCTCAAAACTCCATAGCAATGACCTAATATCCCAATTAGTAGTGTTTTATGGAAACAATAGTGTCATTTCTCAAATAAACATTATGTAGCTCAATACTAATACCAAGTCACAGCTCTCAGAACACAAGTCATGCCTTAGAAGGGTATCCTCACATATCTTTCATGTCAGAAACACAACTAATATCGCACATCAAGATGGAATTATATTTATAAGAGCAATAATAACTATTGCTACATATAGAAGAAACTCAAGCTTCCTGGCCGACCTCTTCTTCTTCCTCTTCCTCTCCTTCATAATCTTCCACATCAGCTGTTGCATCCTGGTATTGTTGGTACTCGGCCACCAAATCATTCATGTTGCTCTCAGCCTCAGTGAACTCCATCTCATCCATACCCTCGCCCGTATACCAGTGTAAGAAAGCCTTCCTCCTGAACATGGCTGTGAACTGCTCACTGACCCTGCAGAACATCTCCTGGATCGACGTTGAGTTGCCGATGAATGTTGAAGCCATCTTCAGCCCCTTGGGTGGAATGTCACACACGCTTGATTTTACATTATTTGGAATCCACTCGACAAAGTAGGAAGAGTTCTTATTCTGTACGTTGATCATCTGTTCATCAACCTCCTTTGTGCTCATCTTACCACGGAACATGGCTGAGGCAGTTAGGTATCGACCATGTCGAGGATCAGCAGCACACATCATGTTCTTGGCATCCCACATCTGTTGAGTCAACTCGGGAACAGTGAGAGCACTGTACTGCTGGGATCCCCTCGATGTCAAGGGTGCAAACCCTACCATGAAGAAGTGGAGGCGAGGGAAAGGAATCAAATTTACAGCGAGCTTGCGAAGATCAGAGTTAAGCTGACCAGGGAAACGGAGGCAGCATGTGACACCACTCATTGTAGCAGAGATCAGATGGTTCAGATCACCGACTGGAGCATAAAAGAAACGATGAACAAACAGAACAAGAGAATAACTATTTATTATTTGTGAGATTGACATCTGCAATAATGACTGTCTGGAACATTGAGAAAATTACATATCCCATAATTCCAATTACCATTTATTAAATGTACACATAATGACCGTGAAATGGAGCTATATTTACGCCATGTCCAAAGAAAAGAAGAACAAATGAGGTAACCAATTAAAAACAATGGCTAATGGGATTAGCACTAATTTAGGACACTGTCAGCAACAAGAGACGATTTACCAAGAGAAACTACTATTGTAGCAAGTAGGGATCAAAGGACATGCAGCTAATAGTATGACTAACACTAGTAGCTCTTGAAGTTGAAATGGAATCAGAGTATGTTACCACGATTGAAGATTGTAGTAAAGCTATGCACTTTTAATTAGACAATCAAAGAATTTAAACATGTTGTTTTCACTTACATGTAGGAGTTGCAAGCTTCAGTGTGCGGAAGCAAATGTCATAGAGTGCTTCATTGTCCAGAACCATACATTCATCAGCATTCTCCACGAGCTGATGTACCGAAAGAGTAGCATTATATGGCTCCACGACTGTATCAGAAACTTTAGGCGATGGAAAAACAGAGAAAGTAAGCATCATACGATCAGGGTACTCCTCTCTGATTTTGGATATAAGGAGGGTGCCCATGCCAGAACCAGTTCCACCTCCCAAGGAATGGCAGACCTGAAATCCTGCAGATTGAAAACCAAGATTTACTAACAGATAGATAGGGTATAATTTCACGGATTCGTGCCCAATTGAAGAGTTCAGACTACAGCTCTGATCTGGTCTCTTCCTTCGCACACATGGTAGATCTTTCAAATGTGAGAGCAAATATATAATGCAACTATAACACGCAGATATACTACACTAGGCTACACACACAGAACAGAGGAAAGAAAGAGACATGTCAGTGATGTTTATTTTACTGCCGATTAAAGAAATGAATTGCAAGAGCCGTTTGCAAAACCACCTTTGTTTACAGATGTTGCACCATTAAGAGACACCTAACGTAGAAGAGACATAAATCCCCAAAAAAGAGAAGCGAACATTACAAGATCAAAAAATGCAATACTGCCCAGATTTATTGATTTATTCGCGAAAAAAAAACATTTTTCTTAAAGACTAAAAATACCTACGAGCAAAATCCACCAATTATACCCAAAAACCATACCTTGCAAGCAATCGCAGTTCTCGGCCTCCTTCCTGACCACATCAAGCACCGAATCAATAAGCTCTGCTCCCTCGGTGTAGTGCCCCTTCGCCCAGTTGTTCCCAGCACCGGACTGCCCGAAGACGAAGTTATCCGGCCTAAAGATCTGGCCAAATGAGCCAGATCTGACGGAATCCATAGTGCCGGGCTCCAGATCCATGAGAACAGCTCGCGGAACGTAGCGACCCCCACTAGACTCATTGTAATACACATTGATCCGCTCAAGCTGGAGGTCAGAGTTGCCGCCGTACCTGCCGGTGCCGTCAATGCCGTGCTCGTCACAGATCACTTCCCAGAACTTAGCGCCGATCTGGTTCCCGCATTGCCCGCCCTGTACGTGCAAGATCTCTCTCATCTTCGTCTTCTTTGGAGACCTAAACTCGAACGAGGCGTTTCGGTTTCCTAGACAACGACGGAGTAAAAATGCGCAAGAAGCGGAGGAGACACGAGGGTGTAGTAAAATTATGAATCACGGGAGACTGCTCGAGTCTCGTCACTGACAGTTCAGTTACCCAAGCCGTACATTATTATTATTATTATTATTATTATTATTATTATTATTATTAATTTAGGTGTTCAAAGGGCCCGATTAATTTTTAAAAGATGAGCATGCAAAATCCAATTTGTGGAGTAGATAGAAAAATGAAAATACAATGTGTCAAACTTATTAAGTTTATTCATATTGTTTTATCTATCAAATTTATTTATTTTTTAGTGTTCCAATTTATTTATTATATATTTATTATTGAACAATATTAATAAATTTTATCATTAACATTAAGTTTGTTCAAAAAAATATTTAATTCATTATTTATTAATTAGCATAATTTTGAATATATATATATATGGATTTGATAGGTCACATCTCTCCGCTTAGTGAACATCTAAATTTTTTTTATTTTAAAATTTTTTATTATGATTAATAATATAATTCAGCTCCCAGTAAATTAAAATTTTAAATATATGTTTTCTTTGTTATTACTATATTATGAAAATTTAAGAATGTCCTTATTTTTAGAGTGTTAAATGGTTTTAAGTTCTCCGTATACGACCTATTCCATGCACTACAAGAAAAAAAAATTAAAAGATAATATTTTTTATGTTATCTATGTAATCGAAAAAATATTGTTAAAAGTAAAACCCACTCAAAGATAATATTTAAAAAGAAAAAAAGATATTTTGGATATCAAACTTAATTTATACATACTATTTGGCAGTGCCACTATCAAGATTATCATTTATTAGAGAGAAGTTTGTGTAGTGTAATTTCTACATCAAATTGTATATTAGGTGAAAATTTTATATTTATTGTTGAAGAATCATAGGATACTTTTTTAATTAATATTAAATATTTAATTTATGTCGATTAATTTTAAAAATGACCGATCGATCTAAGAAAAATTTTCGTCGATTATCAAAAATAAATCGGTAAATACTCACCATGAACAATCTACTAACCCAACACTTTTTTGATTAATTATCCATTAAAAAAATTATTCATTAAATTATCGACATTGAAACTCAATACTTTAATATATGAAAAATTAGAAAAAACGCTCTACAAAATGTTGTTGTGTGTAATTATAGAATAATAATGATGTATACGAAAATTGCAATTATATATAACTTTGATATGTTTGTAAAATATAAAATAATGACCCCATAACTTTGGTATATACGCAATGAGAAATTATAACTATAACTTTGATATATGTGCCATTATATTAAAAAAATTAATGCTGCAACTTTTATACGTATGGAGAAAGAATTATAATCTTGTAACTCTGATCTATGTCAAATCTAACCATTTTAAATCTATGTAACAATTTTGTACAAAACTACTAAGTACTTTAAACTTGTCTAAATTTGAAATCTAGTAATTCATATGCGTCTATAAGGTGCTACGTGAATAACTAAAAAATGTCCTTAGGATTAGATATGGTGATAAAAAAATAGGATGTATTTACTAACAATCATGGTTTAATTTTTTATTAGAATACATCTGCGGGTTTTTGAATTATAATCGATGATATTAAATCGCCACGTCAAAAGTTATTATATTTTTGAATTTATTTGATGACTGAATATGGATTGGAGCATCCATCTCGAATTAGCTAGTCAACTCACAATAATAAGATATTCAGTAAAAAAAAATGAATAGGTTCAAAATGGAAAAGGAAGTCATCGTAAGAGTATTTGTTTATGAATTTTTTGACCTAAATTTGTCTAAAATAAAAAAGACAGTGATATAGCGAAGTCGCATGAATGTTTGTTTTTGGATTTAGAGGTCATGTGATAATTTTGAAGAAAATTACAACATGACTCTAGATAAGAAAGAATCGTATATGGATCAGAGAATCTAATGAATTGATAAGAGTGTTTATTTATTTATTTATTTTTATTAATTCGGGTATCAATTTGTTGAACTAATTAATTTTTAATGTGATAGGTCCTATTCCAAGGAAGTGTTCTACTACCTACTAAAGTAAATTTACGAAACACATATGAGTCTTAATAAACGGTCCAACATCACGAATGATTCAAACTAGGGCGGTAAATGAATTAATATTCATGAATGAATTTGATGTTCGGCTTGATAAAAATTTATTTATATTCATTCAATACTCACAAGAATAATAAAACAAATAAGCTTGAATAACTCATTAAACTAAACAAACAAACTTGAACACATACATATTCAACTTGTTAATATTCGTGAACAATATTTACGAACCAATATTCACTAATAAAACTCTTATCAATAAACTAAATAAACATAAAAGTAAAATATAATAAACAAATAAATTTTGAATTATCAAATTTAATAAATAATCAAATAAACAAAAATTTAAACAATCAAAGAAACTTGAATTGAGAGCTTGATAACATCTAAATAAATCAAGCTTGAACCAAGCTAAAGTCAATCTTGAATCAAACTCAAGTCATGCTTAAATTAAGAGCTCGATAACATCTTAAACAAGTTAAACTTCAATCAAGTTCAAGCTCATAAAAAATAAATAAAGTCAACCTTGAACAATTATTTTAAAAGCTTAGTTCATCTTAAGCTCGGCTCGGCTTGACTTAGTTAGCTTATCAAACAAATTTAAACACTCCAAAAGCTCGGTTCGGCTCGGCTTATTTACAACCCTACATATAACAAAAATTATTATAACTCTAAAAATGAAAAAAAAAATCAAACTTTAATTTTATAAATTATGCAATCCAATATTTTAAAAAAAATTATGATAGAATTTATATTATTTTATCTTTTTATTTATTACAAAACTATTTTTTTATATATGTTTAAAAATCTACAGTTCATGTAATAAATTTATCTAAAATTACAGTTAAAAGTTAACACTGATATATAAGTTTGCTTAGGAGCGACCATCAGTCGGATGACTATTGAGCAGTCGCATGAATTTGAAAAGGTTTTAAAGGGCAAATTTAGAAGATTTTTTTTCCGAGAATAAAATAAAGATGACATATCTCAAACAATATTCTTTTTTAAAAAAATAATAATTTTTACAGTAGCTTTCAGCTGGCACTCTCAGAAAAATAATGATAAATACTTAGGATCAACGCGAATAAACTTGAAAATAATAAATTAAAGAATTAGGATCGACTCGAACAAACTTTCAAGTTTCCCATAATCTCTTCTTTTGATGTCGGCCGGTAAATGAACCGACTTCACTGTCGGCCCGTACGCGCAACCCGAAGACAAAAAATATTAACAATTCAACCATCTTTAAGCTTAAATTAATTTCCAGCCGCTAAATTTCAAGCATCTTCGTAATTTACGATCCTCGCCTTCCATCTCTGATTACTTTCTTCACTTTCCCATGCCTCTTTACGCCGCCGGTAGACGAACGACCATAGATTTCGAAAAGCTCATTGTTCGATTTCGCCAGGAAAAAGAAACGAATATATAAAGTTGACCTTTAGATTGTGCTCACCCACTTCTGTTTTCTTATAAATATGGATGTTTTGAGCACAAAGGAAGCAGGACAAAAGAAGAAGAAGGAAGAAGGAAACTGAGAAGTCGGAGTCAAGATGAGACGCGCTCAGACAGCTCACTGGAACGGTCAAATGCATGTACGTACGTAGAGAATTTTTTTTTTCTTTACTAGTAGGCTCGGTGAATAAATTAATTAATTCCCTTTTGTTGATCAGGAAAAATGGGTCAAATCCAGTGAAGACGCAATCTACATCTCAGCCAAAGCCATGCAAATAGCTTGGGGCAAAGATGAAAGATTCTGGAAGTGGATTAATCTTTCCAAGGACAAGCTTCCCAGAGATTTCGCCAGACATGAACTCAGGTACACCAACAAATGCAATGCTCTCATGACCTGCATATATATATATTCTGTGTCACTGATTAATGATCAACAATATTCAGTATTGATCGAATTGCACCATATATGTTTACTGCAGCTTTGACAGTGCTGCAGAGCTCGTCCAGGTGAAATGTCTTCAGGTAACAGGAATTCTGGATCTGGCAACTCACGGCCGTCGTCTAAACGCATGCAAAACGTATGAGATCATCTATCACGTTAAGTTCAAGGTGGATGCATTCGGGTGGAGCAGAACCCCAGTGACGTTTCTGCATGGGACGAGGAAGACGAAGAAGAGGGGTTACGAGATGGTGGCTTTGTCGCGGAGGAGCAGATCAGGAGTGGGTGAGTGGCAAGAAATCCGTGGAGGGGAGTTCAAGCCGAGTGCATTCATGGCGGCAGCTGGGAAGGTCGAGTTTGGGATGCTTGACGTGGAGAGTGAATGGTGGAAGGGTGGCATGGTCTTGGCAGGGGTTACTATAAGGTCCTCAAGGAACTGAGAATCTGGAGACTACTACGTACTAGAATGAATACAAATTTACATAAACACATACAAACCAATTGGTGGCAACAATTGCCACCAATCGGTTTGTATGTGTTTATGTGGATGGTCGTTTTCGACCTTGGCCTTAATATTATTATGTTGATTTGAAAGTTTTTATGAGGAACGGTGTTTTAGGACTTGAGCACTTTTTAGTACTATATATATTATGGCAATGGTATACGAAGAATGTCATTAGCGTTGGATGCACAATATGTAATTTAGAATTTTGACGTATAATTAAAGTTAACATTATGTTAATTAGTTATGATTTAATCAATTGTATCAAGTATATAGGTACATATTACTTGACAAGTATTAATAAAGTCCTAGTTTAGAGTTAGACAAGGGTGTTGTCAACATGAGGTCTGGGGGTCAAAATTTGACAAAATCAATATGTCCGCTCTCCCCACGCACTAGCCACAGTATCCGGGCTAGTAGCCACAGTGATTTACCTCCTCCGTGTTGGCCCTGAGACGGATTGACGGGGGCGTTGGGGGCGAGCGAATCACCTTTTGCCAGGTAGTTTAGAGTCAGACAGTGACTAAGTTTTAGTAGAGTTAGGAAATTGAACACCTAATTGGGTGTTAGATATGCATGAGTTAAGTCTTACTTGAAACAAAACAAATAAAATCTTGGTTGAAGGCTAGGTAGTGTTAGATATGCATGAGTTAAGTCTTACTTGAAACAAAACAAATAAAATCTTGGTTGAAGCTAGGTAAATCAAATCTAAATAGAGTCATCTGAGACCTAAATGTTTAGCAGACAAAGCCTTAGTTGGGAGCTAGGTGAATCAAATCCAAGTAGGGAAGTTGAAGCCTTAACAGACAAAGTCCTAGCTAAGAGCTAGGTGAATCAACTCCCGGTGGAGTCAGTTAGGAGTTGAAAGCTTGACTAGAAAAAAAGTCCAAGTGGAAGCAGTTAGGAGATGTATCTTAACACCTTAGTCTAGATGAGTCAATGGGAGCTTGAGCGTTAAGTCTCAAGTAAGTGTGAGTAACTTTATATTTTGTATCCTACTCATTACGTATAACAACTACAAGGAAGCAAGGTTTGACGGTTTAAGGCAACCGGAAGGTGTTTGAGAGCAATTGGTTGATGATAACTCTCAACGAAGGAATTTGAAGGGTCCAGACGACTGTATTAGATCGGGGAGACAGAGGATGTAGATGATTGGACCTACTTCTAGGTGATTAAGAGATGACTTTATTAGCAATCCAAACAAGTTGGGTCAAGATCATATTTAACCCCTCTCCAGGTGATACAAGGGCTTCGAGTCGACCGGAGAGCTTCATTAATGTTATCTAATAGATAAAAATTATAGTCACGACATCACTCTTATAGACGACTGGGAAGGCTCCAGACGACCGAAGAAGGGTCATAAAAAAGAGTGTTAAGGTAGAGCTTGAAAATCTCTCATTTACATAGAATTTACTCTTATTATCATACTCTAAGTGCTCTATTGCTTTTTGTACTACGACGTGCTGCAACTTGTGCTTCATTTCTAATTGGCAACACTCAAGTAATATTTTCCATTTTGTGTTGTATTATTGAATATATTTGTGATTAATTTTTAGTTTTTTTATAAGATTTTACCATCTCCAGAGGCGTTATGGAATGGGTAAATTAGAAATAAAAATCATATTTTTATTATTATCACGTGTGTCTACATCTCTGATTTAATTGATCAACTGTTTGTACATTTAACTGTTATCTAAATCTATTGCATGCTTATATTACTCTATCTTACTTGATTGAATCAGTAAGCAATTTTTATTTCTATTGTGCTACTCTATTGATTCAATTGCTTATTTACTATCTGCTCAATTTAAAAATTCACAACGCTATTCACTCCCCCTCTAACGTCGAGTTCGATCTTACAATTTGGAATCATAGCAAGTTAAGCCAATAGTACGCTAGGAAAGCCTGATTAGGTGCATGCCTATATTGGGTAAGGAGTACCCTACCTGGTGCATTTTGTCAAGTGGAACTAGTTGAAATTAACTCATCTCACTTTAAACTAGTTAGACCTAGACATTGTATTAAAGTTGATTTAATGGTAGATTCTTAAGTTAGCTTTGTCTTAGGAGGTGATCATTGCTCCGATACTCAAGAAAATCTTTGTGTCTCACCACTACCTGGAAGTTAACTTTGGAAACTCTTGCTCAATTAGTCTAAATCAAAACCTGAATCTAACCTAGGGCAAACTTTATGCTTTGAGATGGAAAAAATAATTAATTGATTAACACAATCTGAGCCTAGTTCGAACCCAAATCCAAACCCTAATTATAATCATACCAAACACAAACCAAGCTCATATCCTATCCTAGACATCAATACAACTTGAACAAATTTGTGTGACTAACCCAAAGTTTGCAAGAATTTTGAAAAAATGTCTTTACAAGAAGGATTCAACACAAGACGTCCTCTCTTCAATGGCGACAATTCCACTTTTTGGAAGAGGAGAATAGAGTATTATCTCATGAATAATCTTGAGAACTACCTTATATAATAAAGGTAGGCTTTGAACTGTTGGGGAGATCGTTGCGGGTGTGTGCTAAAACATATTTCGTAAACATGCACAACGGAGGTAAAAAATAATACTAATTCCAAATTATTATAGCACTCGCACCACATGCATACAAGGATACATCCATGCTACACATGAGCACATAATAAAATTTTGTGTAAATAAATTTGCTTTATATATATAATGTGCATATTTCATATAGGATTTTTATCATACTATAACACACATATTATTCTATTTTATATGCATATATTTCATGTTATCATCTCTTTGTTCTTTATTTTGATCCTTTATGAGTTCGAAGAACCACTCTCATTTATTTCTTTTGATAGGGTACGAAAAGGAGTAAAAATGGAGCCTAAAGACCAACCTTCGGAGTTCACCAACCCTACCACGGGCCTTCGTGCCTGCCAGCATGACTCGTTGCCAAGTTAGAGGAGTTCTTCCCAAGTTCGTCGAGCCTCCCGCGGGTGCTCGGGCCCACCAACAAACCCGTGGTCAGTTTCTAACAGCAGTCGTCATGCCCGACATGGGCGTCCGTGCCCGTTGGTACAACCCTTGTCGAGCACCCTCAACTTGCCTATAAAAGGTTGATTTCATATTCAAGGGAGGGGATCTCGATTGGGTGCTGCCAAGGGCGGCCCCAAGAATACTTCAAAAGATGATCTAGAGGAGATTCGACGTCATCAACAAGATTAAAATTTCTCTCTTGTAATCAAGAGCATCCGGAGAAGCGATCTTGCAACAAGATTAAGATTTCTCTCTTGTTTTCTCTCTATGGAGTATATTCTAAATTCTAAAATTAGGAAGTAGCCCTTTGCTATGTGAATATCTTTTGTTAAGTCTAAATGTTTGATTGTTCTTATTCAACGAAATGTTAATTTATGGTCTGGATCTACTGTGTAAACACAATTTTGATGCCAAAAGCATGATATTTATATCCTATGAGGATTCGGGAATGAACCAAAAGGAGAATCCAATCCTCCAACCCGTAGAAACCTAAGACGTGGAGAGTCGGTTAAGAAAATAGATCGATCGATATGTCATGGAGAGTAACAGGTTGTCATAGATCTTAATAGATCAATTCTAATTTATCGCCATACAGTAGAAAAGGGCAACTTGGGGTTGTGGGATCTTGTGATAAGGTCTCTTTAGAAAAATTATCCCTAAGCTATGCCGCTCTGAAAGTAGATGATGAATTGGAATTGATACGCTGGTATAGTTCCAAAAGTTTACATCGGATACCATAGGATAGTTTACCTATATAAATACCTATTAAGGATAGGAAACCAAACATAAATGAGGTGTTTATAATTGTTATGGTGAAATCAAAATCTTAGAATCACTTCCCCCTCACTCATTTGCTCTCTCTCAATTGCTCTCAACCCTCACAACTCTCTGTCAATTACTCTCAA
Organism: Boesenbergia rotunda; assembly: GCA_024364735.1. Classification (NCBI taxonomy): domain Eukaryota; kingdom Viridiplantae; phylum Streptophyta; class Magnoliopsida; order Zingiberales; family Zingiberaceae; genus Boesenbergia; species Boesenbergia rotunda. Next base: position 527,472 of record JAGFNQ010003577.1, read on the forward strand.
AACCCCCTAACTTTGCTTAGCTCTCTCTCTCTCTCTCTCTCAATTCTCTCTTGCTCTCAGCTCGTTCTCGTTCTCTTAAGCTCTCTTGTGAACACAACCATCCTTGAGTCTCTAGAAAATCTATTTTATCATTTTGACTAGTACTTGATTCATAGTTCTCCTGTGATCGATATCTTTTTATTACTAGAAGATATTCCGTGCACTTGTCAATTGACACATTAAGTTTTTAACGCCGTTGTCGGGGATCGAACCCTGGTCACTCGCGTGAAAAGTGAGAATGCTCACCACTATACTACAACGATGCGTGGATCTTTAAAACGCCCCCAACAAAGTCCACCATGGGGTGTTTACAATCATTAGGATGAAATTGAAGTCCTAGAATTGTCCTTCATAAATCGAATTCTCTCGGATCTCCCCGCTTTATCTTCTTGCTTCTTTATCAAATCTCTTCTCTCACTCTTATCATCATCTTCTACTTAGGATTCTCTAGTTCTCAAACACTTTAAACCCCGTGATTGGTCTAGACAATCGAATTTGTTTAGTAAACTAGTACTTGACCACCCGTCCTTATGAGATCGATATCTTTTTATTACTTGACGATAATTTCATGTACTTACAAATTTCACACATCAGTATATCTAATGGATAACACGAAGTGGAAAGGGCATCAACCATGCGATGTTGGGAAGCCTTACCTCTATACGTATCCACGTGGATAACTCCACAAGACGACTTTAGAGGTCTCAAGTTCCGTCTCCGTGAAAGGTACTAGCTTTGCATGCAAGCATAAAGGATCTGAGAGAGGGGTCTTTGGTCTATTCATGTCCGACAGCTGAAGCAACCGGACGACATGAAGAATCCGTGAACGACAACCAGATCGCTATTGTTCGGAGACATCCTTCACTATTGTCGGTGGTGTGGTCAGTGGGAGAAAGCTTCGGAGGTCGGAGAAGGACCTCCGGTAGGAAGGGGCACAAGTCCTCTTTTATGTAAATTCTTTGGGATGTCTAGGACCCATGCAAAATGGAGTTTTTTTAAGCGGCAAGACCTGTTGTTCACTAGGTTCCACACACTTTATAAAGTTATTGAACTGTATCAAGATACTTTTTCATTGTATTTGTTTTCTGTATGCCTGTGATACCTCACTTCTATAATTATCATTTCCACCACTCAAGGATTTAGAATCACTTGAAGTCATTTAGGCCTACAACACAAATACTAAATTTCTTATTCACAATATTAAAGTTAAGAAAACACCATTGGATACAATTCGATGATTTGAACTTATATCAGTTACCAAGTGGTATTCAAATAGAATTCATTTCCTAACTTCTACAACGTGAAGAAGCCAGTAGCAAGATTCTACATTGCTAGCTTCTACAATGTGTAGAATACTATATAACCTTTATAACAGTTAATGTTTACATCCAAAAAATTTGGATGGCTAAAATATTATAAATACCCTTTCCTGCTTGCTACAAGATCCTAGCAGGTTCAATGGTAGCATCAAGAAAAGTTCCTTCTTGCTACAAAGTAAAAGCATCTGCTATGATCTTGAAGCAAGCAACAATAGATAAAACCCTAAATTCTAAATGTTATAAAAACTAAAAATCCTTAAATGAAAGCTTTGAGATGAGCTTTAGGATGAAAAATAGTAAACTCTACAATATTATATTGATTTCATATTTTATTTGGAGTAATGATATGTACAGTGAAAGTAAATATCTCAGTGAAAATTTTAACCGTTAATCGGCGGCACGTCCGACGTCCAATCGTTGATCGAACACCATCGACGGTACGTCTCTGGCTGCCGCTCCGAACCAAACTATGCCCTGGGGCACGATGAACCCGTCGGGGTTCGTCGCAATTACGATCTCGCATCATTCACCGTCAATCTCGACCGATGCACCATTGTCGGCGATCCCGATGAGTTCACCATTCTCCCAAAGTATAGTTTGATTCGGGACGGCGATCGGAAGACGTCGATGGTGTCCGATTGATGATCGGGCATTGGACGTGTTGCTGATTAACGATCAAAATTTTCACTTCACAAATCATTTCCCTTCCATTTGAGACTATTGTATACCTCGAATTTGTTTTTGGCATTTGTCGAGGAAAATAGAAGTGGAGAGTTGAAACGGAAGGGAGAATTGTCGACCTGTGATCTCTGTAAAACAACCTGTACCATTTTCAATTAGTTGGCCAATTACTGATTCACAACTTAAATCAGAAACTCAAATCCTTAATAAGAAAAAGGACATTTCGGTCGAGTCAAATGAGATACCCATTTGATTTTAATTAGAAATGAGGCGTTCATCCGATAAAATAATAAGTGATGAGTACCTATTTGATTTTTGTCATTTTAAATTTATTAGCGAATTTAAATTTCAAATTGATTTATCAAATTATACGATTTAAATTTATTTATTTAATCACATAAATATAAAATAAACCCCATGGGCTCCTCCATTTATATGATGTCATATTCCACTCACACAAAAAAATATTTTGCGTATCTCTTCCGTGTTGATTCTGGAACGGATTGACGGAGACATTGGGATGAACGAATCATCTTTTATCATTAATAAAATATTTTACAAAATAAAATAAAGAAAAAAAATTCACTGAGTGGGAGATGGCCGACCGAACACAGCCCGAAAAGCGTCGCTATGCATGTCTTGTACTGAAGTTACGTGACCGCATGCCAAGTACCCTCATTTATACCCTCTCATCATTCGTGAGATGGTGGGCCCTCACCTGACCGAGTCCGGCGCCATTGAGGCTCCATTTCCAAGGAGTCAGTCACTCCCCTAACTTTTCAAGGGAATATATAATAGCTCGGAGGCTAATATTTTGTTTTTCACTCGGAACCGGAACACAGTTTGATTCGAGATCATGGCGAAAATTCTTCTTCGGGGCGAGTTATCCAAGGTTGGTAGTGCTTAATCCTCAAAATCCTCTGTTACATTCGATCATGTGTATACTGCTATTTTTTTTTTTTTTTGGGTTTGTTTTACTTGTGTTTTCCTGTTTGTGTTAAATCGAGTATTAGGGTTTTTCCTTCTCCGAGGGTTAGTGAGGGGAAAATGAATGAAAAATGTATTCTTCCCTGAGTTAAACTTGGGTACTTGCGCATAGATCATTTGCTTTTGGATGTTATGTTTTTGGTTCAATGTATTCCGTATTTTGATGATATTTTCACTTAAAATAAATGCGCCCCGTACTACTCTTATGGCACTCTGACGTATGGTTGTGAGAATCCTACTATTCATATGCGGCAGAAATCTCCCCTGCTGTCCTGCACCACAGAGCAATGGCATCGAAGCTTTCTTCTCGTCAATGGCGAAGCTAGCCTTGGTGATCTACCCGATCTGATCCTGGGTAGAGTTGTCAGACGGACCGGCCCATCGTGGGGCAGGCCGACCCATCATTTAGGCATATTAGGAAATTCCCCATCCAACCCAACCCATGAAGGGTTGTGGGTTAGGCGGGCCAACCCATGAACCCACCAAAAAAATAGAAAAATATATATAAAAGATTAAAATTTTTAAATATGAGTTACGGATTAGGCGGTTTAGGGTTTATAGCTTTCATGGAACCATAATCAACTAAGTTTTTGTCTATTTATTGTCTTTGGAGATTCATGTCTATAAAGAAATTATGGAATGACTAATGATTTGGAGTACTTGTTTGGTTATGATTTATTAATTTTTTTCACAATGAAGAGTAGAACTCATATTTATTTTTCAAAATTTTAATTGTACAAAAGGAGCACCTTTAAATATCTCGTTCTTGCTTCTTCTGTTTATTTGAGAAAAAATTTCTTTGGAGAATTTTTTTCTTCTCAATCTGTGAGCCAACCCAAACTCGTCATGGGCTAACCCGCGCGGGTCACAGGCCCAGGCGGGTTGGCCGACCTAGACTTGCCTTTAAATGAGTTGATAAAATTTCAACCCAACCCGCTTAAATTATTTAGCGGGGTAGGTCAGACCAATTTGACGGACCCAACCCAAATTGATGGATATAATTTTGGATTGTGGGCTGTGGGTGCCGACGTCGATGTCAATGTTGTCACTAGAATTATCAATTTGGATTGGACCTGTTTGGTTGGCTCGCACTGTCAAATAATTAAGCGGGTTGAAATTTTATCATTTAAAGGTGGCTCCAGGTGGGTTGGTCCACGACCCGCACTGGTTAGCTTACAGCGGGCTTGGGTTGGCCATCGGTTGAGGAAAAAAAATTCCTCTAAACTTAAAACTAAAGTGGAATGTTTTTTTTGGCGTACTGGAGTAGTGTTTTAACTCTTGTACATGCATTATCATCCTATTTGGTTATATTATGTGCTCTTTGTTGGGGTTTAGGGGCTTGAGATTTTGTTGTGTGGTCACCACCAATTCTTATTTGTGTTTTGCTATGTGATCATCACCATTTCTTAGCACACTAAAGTTGTCTATGTGGTATTGCCCTTCCTTTTTGTTGACTAGTGGCTGCTCGACCCTCTTTTCTCGCACAACTTATTCTCATTCAAACCTTAACCTTCGATAGATAGTGGTGTTTTTGCAAGTCTTGGCTAAACCAAGGTTGATTTTGCAAGGAGATACATAGGCACATTACAAATTGAAGGTGAGGTTATTTTTGAAGATAAAAACTAATGAATCAAACATCATTTTGATTTACCAAATTGTCCTATTAGTTCAAGTAAACAAAGGAACATGTGGAATATTAAATGACCCATCGTTTAGTTGATACAATGATACATTTGCCTAATTATGACCAAGCAAAAGAGGTTAAAGGTGGAAGCTAAAAGCAATATTTATTTTGTAAAAGCAGTAATATTGTTTAATTTTTGGCAAACATTTTAGGAACTCAAAATTCAGAGCAATATATTTCAAAATTCAAAAACTTGTGTGAGTTTCTATAACTCAAAAATAAAAGCATTCTACACCAGTGATTAAATGGGTTCCTATCATCATCGTGTTCTTTGATTTTTTTAGGGAATTTTTAATCTTTATATATATATTGATGGGCTCATGGGTTGGTCCGCCTAATCTGCAACTCACCTTGAGTTAGAGGGGTTGGAAATTTTCTTCCAAGATGAAACCTCGCTCCTCCAAATGGCAGACCTGCCCCGCCACGCCATAGGTTGGCTTATCTCACAACTTTAGCCATCACCCTGAGCTGCCTTCCTCTTTCTCTCACTTTTTTCTTTCTCTCACCGTAAATCCGAGCTTGTCTCCTTCTCAACACCGTTGGGCAGGCTCGGGCTAAAACTTGGGTAGGCGTTAACGTGGCTCTGCCCTTGCTTCTTGTGACGTGGCCGAATATGTGAAGAATAACATGCGTTACAAGGCTCACCGAGAGTTGCCTCGACGAGGTCCCTCCGATGCCTAAGTTATCATGGAACCCAAAAATAATTGAAAGAAAATATATTAAAAGTAGGTGTAATAGTAGACAGAGTCCGATTGTGGGAATAACATCTCCCTTATATATGGAGAGAATCGCAAGACGCACCTTATGGAGAGAAGCCCAAGGGTCACACCTCACTAAAGGGCGTAGCTCTTTGCAATCGAAGCCATGGTAACCACTGCATCAAACTGCCTTCTGATAGAGACCCCAGTATATGGGGTCGGGAGCACAACCCATTCGAACTCGGGGTGCTTGGGTGCTAGGCACTTGGGTGGCCAAGTAGACACTTGGTAGGTCGGGAGGTCGAACTAGCGACAGGTCGGACTAGCGGCAGGTTGGGTGGTCGGACCAGTGGCTGCTCGACCGATTGTGACCCAGACACATGACGACTCAACAAGATGACTAGAGGGCAGGTCATGTAGGTGCATCCTGCTGACCTAGTGCAGTCCATATACTGACAGTATCATTATCATTATGATTATCGTATTGTATAATACAATTCTTATATATGAATTTGAAATAAAAGAATTGTAACAATTCAGTGTGATAGAATAGAATTCCATATGAATCTTGCTTTTCTTTTTTCGCTTGAAAGACACCTATTATAAATTAAATTTAACCAAGTAAAAGAAATCTGACCCATTAAGTAATTGAATAATACCTAATATATTAGAAATTAAACTGAAATTATTATAAAAGATGAAAAAATGAATGAATTTTGTATTACATGATAGAAGTGGCACAAAGTCAAAGGTAGAAGAAATTTAAATTGCAATGTTAACAATCCCATAAAAGAAGAAAATTTTATAATGTCAAGACACAAAGTTGGCAAAGGAAAGGATGAGTTGATACCTACTAACTGTGAAGAAGAATAAGTCTTGCCACATTCACACGTAGAATGACAATTAGAGGAAAATTGATGGGAATTTAGAAGGCATGTCAAATTAAAGGAGCTAGAACAATTACAAATTATGCAATGACTTGACGCTTCATAGATCAAATCATTATATCTCAAAGGAAAATCAATACTAACTCTTGAAAATATTACTTCTCAGGAAAACAATGAATGGGGAATGATAAGTAAAAGATTCCATTTTAGCAATCAAAAAGAATTAGTTTGCTGATAACCTATGTTGTCAAAGATTGAGGCTCTTGTAGATCAGTAATATGTAGTTAGCTTAAGCTTATTTTTGAAATAAGTCAATGTCATAAATAAAAAAATGGTGGGAGTTAAGCAAGCTATAAATCCACCCATGCTAAGATGGTGTAGTATTTCTGGGGAGGATGCATATATACTTTTTATTATAGAAAACATTATTGAGGAATAGATTTTTTAGATATAGTTGAAGAAGAGACTACAGACGGGGGCAGTTGGAAGGAGAATATGTATAGCTAAGTCTAACCATTGAGGCAAATGCTTCTTCAAAATCTACTTTAGATTTATGATTTTGAATATCCACTTGCATCTAATGATGGTTTTTTGGAGGTAAATGACTAGGTCCTGTTTGTGGCTTTTGTTGAGAGCATCCAACTATTCAACAATTGCCTTTTGCTAGATAGGATTTCTAAAAGTCCTTTAAATAAAGTGGTTTATGATGTTCATTTGAAGTAGAAAAAAAGAAGTTTCATACCCTTAAGACCAAAAACGTCCACAATAGGATTGGGAAGTTTATGGATGGTGGTGGATTATAGGGGCTGCTGCTAATTATTTACAATGTTGGAAATGTAGGCTATTCAACCTTATCAAGAAAATTGTTGATGTAAGGTATTCCGAGGGCTCGGTCTGGGATGGGGTGGGGGACATTGGTGGTATAGTTTGTTTTTCAAGAGTTAATATTTTGGTAAATGGAGTTTGCTCCCAATACTACACGTGGCGAGAGAAACAAAACATTCAGTTATAGGTCGTAGCAATGACAACCTTTTTGTTCTATGCTATATACTAAAAAAGTACAAAAGGAGAATTTGTCTCTTTCTTGTCGAGAAAGAAAGGTAGATAAATTGAGTACATCCAGATGGTCAAAGATGAGACTATGTTTAGTTTCCATTCTACAATTTGTTTAGAATGCCCAAGTCAAGTGTTAATGTTGGTACTCATTGAGAAGATAGACAATCATGAGATTGCTTTCTCCTCAAAAACTTTTGAGAAGGTCTATAGAGAGAAGCATGGTTCATGCTATATCAACAAGATGTTTCTATTTATGTTTGACTATTACACTTTGTTATTATGGGCGAGGACACAAAAATTGAGTCATACCACCTTGATTTTTAAGAAAACTTCTAATTCATTTGAAAGATATTCTCCTCCTAAATTTGCGTGCAAGATTTTGATTTTTAGTAGAGAATATGGTGGAAATCATTTATGTAGTAAGTTTTGATAGATAGAGAAAACTTTAGAGAGAGTTGTGAGAAAGAAAAAAAATGATTAACGAGATTAGGTAATGTCAACTCTTAGGTGATCGGTTTAGTCCTATGAAAGTTTTCCACTAGCCATTAGGGTAAATTGATAAGTGCTCGCGGCGGACGGTTCAGAAGTCCAGCGTCCCAGAGTTCACGCCCCATTTGGGAGAAAAATTCTTACAAAATGCGCCGTAGCTGGGATTGACAAATAAGGTAAAGTGTGAGACAGAAGACCCATGTGAAGTGGTTGGTGTCATCAACAAATAAGGTACAATATCGAGCACCTCCATTTGTTGGTTCTTTGTAAGGGCCTAATGCTGATGGTTAATACATGAGTATTGTCGCCATGAGATCTAGGGTCAAAACCTAACAAAGCCAGTGTATCCATTCTCCTCACGCACTAACCACAATATCCAGGCTAGTAGCTCCTGTGATTTACCTTATCCGTGTTGTCTCTGGGACAGGTTGGCGGGGGCCCCGGGGCGAGCGAATCACCTTTTACCACCATTTGTAAGGGCCTAATACATTAGAGTTAATGCCATAAGCATTGAATTAATGTTAAGTACAGTAAAACAAAAATCTGGATAGGAAAAATTTTAAGAATTTTCCTCGGAATGATTTTAGGGTTTACGGATCCTGAATGGGATTTAAGAGGTTTTAGGATTTTCAGGCCTACAAACGAGATTTGTGGGGGGTTTTATTTTAAAATCCAAAACTTGGAGGGGTTGAATACTTAAAGGCGGATCTTAAGGGGGGATTAGGTTGGAATTGGAGGGTTTAGTTGCTTAATCCACAAAAGATAGGGATGCGGTTTGGAGAAGCTAAAATGCAAGGGTCTTTTTCAAAACGACCTTCACTTCTAGTTCCCCTGCTTTCTTCTTTGTCCACCTGAACCCCTCTGTTTCTCCTATTCACGATCTCACTTTTCCTCAATTTCATCTCCCCCTCTCCACTGCCGCCGAACCACAACCTCTCTTTGCTTCCTCCTTCTTCCCTATGCGCGCGCGCGCGCGCGAGAGAGAGAGTAGGATCTGAGGTGTTCTCATTTGGTTGACCTAGCTCTAGTCCGGCGAATGATTCCTTGACGGCGGGTCGCTGTGCGTGGAGGGAGGCAGGCGAAGATTGCCTAGGGCACATCACTTCGGACCAATGGTACATCAATTTAGGGATATCCCAGTCTTTCTCGTTGTCGTTTGGGTTTGGCCGGATCTTGTGATTGATCGCAGTTGATTTCCAGATCTTGGCACGTTGTTGATTATGGTTTTGGGGGGGGGGGGGGGGGTTTAGTCGAGGTTCTGAATAAAGGAGAGATGCCGATTGGCGATCGCAATCCAGGTAATGCTTCTTTTGGTATGGTTCGAATTGATGCATTACATGCTGATGGAATTGCGACCCCCTGATAGAAATTGGAATTGTAGAATGTTTGAGCTCCTTGTGCTATTTTGAGTTTTGGATATGTGTTGTTTGCTATTCTTGGATTTAATTGCAGACCTGTTCAGTGTTTTGATTAGTAAATAGCTATGGTTTGATCCGTGTGGAGTTAGTCTTGGTTTTCCATTGCTACCGTGAGGTTTGAGTCTGAATTTTGATCTAGATCTTGTGTGAGATTAGGATTTATCTTGCTTAAATCAGTGGAGGGGTGTTTTGATGTTGATCTTGGGTTTCCCCTTTTTCCCTGTCGTGAGTTGCAGACTTTGGAGGTTCCTTTTGTGTTCTGTTCTTGCGTGATGTGTTTGCATAGATTGGGAATTCTGTTCTTTTGAAGGTGATTTGATTCTGTGCTGATGGTTTTCTTTCCACCGTGAGGGTTATTGTAGTGCCCCTTTTATTGGTGTTGTGATTCCTCCACTGCCATGAGGGGAGATTCATGGATTTTGGTCTAGTTTTGGGTAGGTTTTGTTGGGTTTATCTTGCTTAGTTGCGGTGAGTAACTTTTAGAAGATGAGGATAACATGGATTGAAGTTGTGTGCTGGTTTTGCGCCGTGGGTTTCATAACTTGGATTTTTGAGCTTGTGCCGAGCGTTAAACATCTTCGGGAGAATGTTTGGGGTTGTGTTGGTATATATTGGCTTAGATACAACTAGGATCCGAATTCCATTTTGGATCTTAAAGCTAATTGGGTTATGGATTAGGGTTTGGGATTAGCTTGGAGGTTAATCCTTAACTAAGGCTATTTCTATTGGATTTAGGATTAGCTTAATTATGTGGCTCAGTGTTGCCGTGAGCCACACTTTGGGTTAGGTTTGGATTAAACCTAAGTACCATGGGTGGGCCTAAAAGGATGATGTCCACTAATTAAGGTTAATTAGTGATCATTACGTGAAAAGAATTTATTATTAGGGTGGTGGATATATTTTGGCTAGATATCATTTATTATAGTAGCTAAAACTATACCTTTGGTATAAGACATTGATTTGAGCTGATACAGACACCTGGCAATGAGCAAGTTCTTTTCGGAACACGGACATCGCTTTGGAGGCGGGTACCTTTGACTTATCTATTTTGATATTGTCATAGTTCTATGCATAATTTGTCATGAATAACAGTAGGTTTTATGCTTTATATATGCTTTTGGTATATCTATGCTTGATACTTATTGTTGATATTTGGGACGATCAGATTTATTTATATACAGTTTCGATATTGAATATCCTGGCTAGTTTTTTATTGCACGCATATGTTATTGTGCGTATAGGAGTAGTGATAGGACACCTTATACCTACATTAGGGTTAGGATATGGTGCATGGATTTCTGGATCTCTGCATATCATGTTATGTTGATGATAGGAGGATTAGCTGGTGGGGGTTGCATATGATAGTGTCATGCATTATCCTTGCATGCGGGCTGGCGACACAGGGCTCCCAGTCAGGTGGTTGAGATATGCCGACAGTCATGCCGTGATCATGATCTGCATACATTGCCACACACGAGTAGCGACTATTGGAGGGTGTGTATAGTTGTCCTGTTGAGACTTCGCACGGTCACTCATGAGCAGTGATTCCGGTGTGTCGTAGCAATTAGGGGCTCTTAATGTGTGCAGTTGCTCTGTCGTGTCTCCGCTAAGTCACTCATGGGTAGTGGTGCCGGAGCGTGGTAGCATGCAGTAGTGGTATAGAAAGCTGTTGGCTTCCCGTTACTAGCTTGGTATGTGTCATGATGAGTTGTGTGACTCGCGAGCAGTTGACTTCCCCTTGTTGGCTTAGGGGTACATGTTATGATGGGTTGTGTGACCCACAAGCAGTTGACTCCCCTCTTGCCTGGTTTTGGGGTTATAGTTGTTGGAACAGTTGACTCTCTGACATCCTGTCTACTCGGCCACCCAGTATAGGAGTAGCTAGAGGGCGTACAGACATTATGTGCACATGATGCATTATTGCATGGTTGTTGTTTATATAGTTTACATTTACTTGTGCTTGTGGGATTTGGATGTTGCATTTGCTTGGCATGCATATACAGGTGGTGTTATCCATTCAGTTCGGTGAACTTGTATTACTCGTATGGTATGGGTTTGCTCGTGTAGGGGTATTGGGGGTTATTGACTTACATTCTCTTGGGATAGACTGACACTGGTATGCCTCATTTATTCAATATCCCAGTTTTGCATTTTCTACTTCTACACTTGAGACTGTGTCAGCCTGACTCTTATTGCTAGTATAGTTTACAATGCATAGCAGTTTATATATCAGCTGAGTTCATCTGATCTTACCAATGTTAGCTTTGTTTTTCTTTTAGGATGATGATCGCCTGAGGTGCCTGATAGCCTATCCCATTACTTTCGTGTTGAGACGACTCGTACAGATTTTAGTACATGATGGTACCTTGTATTCCTATTTTTCGTATTCGTGTTTGTATTTCTTATTATCGTGATGACTTGTGTGATGATGTGAATTGTATTTTTGTGGGCCTTGGAGGGTTCTTGGTTTTGTATGTTGTCGTAAGTCGTGTCGGTACACTACTTTCCTTTTTGAGATGTCTTGTATTTTCTTTTATGTCTTCTTATTGTGTGTGGGCCGGGAGGGCCAATGTATTGAGGCTTCATATTGTCCACTGTAAGGGGAGGCACTGCTTGATTTTTATTGGTCGAGCGTCCCTTAAGGCGTGACAATTAATTTCTTAGAATGTTGATACCTATTAAAAATGACTATTATTAGTGTATTAAAGGAGGGGCTCACCTGGTCTATTTGCTGCCATATAGTTGTCATCTTCAAATACAATTCTGATGTTGTAGTTACCATTTGCTGTGGCACTCATAATGGGAACAAGGGATATGATGGATTCCAGGTAGTGCTCAACATAACTTGTTTTGACGGAAAAAAATTGATGGAGGGGATGATAATATCTTGATTATAAATTCCTTGGTTATTGAAGGATTGGATCAACAAGCTCTAATATCTTAATCATATAGAAGTTTGGATATGTATGTTGTATTTCTTTCATTATTTATCAATGGGGACAAACATTGTGTTTTATATAAACAAATTTCAAGACTTTGTAAACAAGAAAGGCACAATCAAGTTTGTGTGACCAAGTTTATTTTATACTGTTTATGTTGCTTTATCATTAGGGGTATAATCAAGCCGAGCCGAGTCAACAGTATGAGGCTCGAGCTTGGCTCAATTAGCATTTCCCTAAACTTGAGCTCGGCTCGAGTTTGATTCAAGCTTTAATTCTTAAGCTTGAGTTCGGTTTGTAATAAAATTAAAGAGTTTGGTTCGTATGTGACCAAGTTCGGTTCGTTAGACACATAATCGAGCTCCAGTTCGAGCTTGTGAAAATCACCTACAATGACAATCTCGGCCATTGGTTTGAGAGAGTAGGAGGAGACTAATCTCAGCCATTGGTTTAATTTTATTTTTATAACTTCTCTTTTGGAGTTCGGAAGGTGATATTTAAATGAGCCTCTTAACGAACATGTTCACAAGCCTCTTAACGAACATGTTCGTGAGCCTCTAAATGAATATGTCTGCGAGCTCATGAACCAAATACGGTTAAGTTCGAGCTTGACTCAATGATGTATTCGAGCTTGAAATCAGGCTTGAGCTCGACTCGTTAACTTAATCGAACGAACTCGAATGATTTTTTTTTTTCGAACAGAGACCCAAATAGCTCGCGAGCGGCTTGACTAATTTACACTCATGTTTGCCATTAGATTTTTTTTTTCCTTTAGTTTTCAATCAAATCTTGTTTACATCAACCACATTTGATAAAAATAATTAATCACATAGACACAACTTTTAATGCCTTTTATTTCTTATCAATTCTCTGCTTTGGATCATGGCTCTTGGTCGGTTCATTTCTTGTGGCATAAGTAGATCATAGACTGTCGTTTGTAGTTTTTGCTCCATCATATGTTCATGTATCTTAAAGGATATTTTGGTTGCTTAAGAGTGCTTTTAAGATCAACTTTCGGTGATTATTTATTTCAATGAATTCCTATATTGCTTTGAATCACCTTGTCTTTTCTTTTCTTTTATATATATATAGGCTGGCATACTCATCAGGCATGTTGCAACTGATGCAAGATTTCAAAAGTGTGTACCTTTTGCAAATTCAATAGCTGCAAGGATGATGAGTTCAGAAGCATCTCTTCCGTCCGGGACAACAGAAGAAAAAGAGTACAAGAATAACTTTTCTCATCTTGCAGAAATTTAGTTCTTCACAATGCTAATCCATTGTTGTGGTTTTTAACTCTCAACTTTAATTCTGTTAGGTTCAAGGGGCACGATATGTTAGCTCCATTCACTGCTGGATGGCAAAGCACTGATTTGCATCCCCTAGTTATTGAGAAGTCAGAGGTAGTTAGCTCAATACTGTATGGCTTTTTGCTTGCCACATGAGTCTCTGTGACCGAATATCAAGTTAAATAATACAGAATTAGATACAACCCATCTGAAGAGAAAATGTGTTCTTACTAGCTTAATTTTGAAGTGGCTTTGGTGAATAACCACTACGTATAATTTCACACAATATGCAACATTAATCCTAACTCAAGCAAAAGCAAACCTTATGAAAATTTTCATTGGATGACAATAAAATCTATCCTGATCTAAAACTATATTAATTTCCCGTGACTGGGATGTATATGGATTAGAGGAGGGAAGTGGGTGTGGGTTGAGGTAGGGACTGACGAGATGACCAAGTGGCCTGTCTTAATATGCTTTGATTGCCATGTTTATCTTGACCCACACTAGTTATATAAAATTTTAAATTTATGTGCTTCCCTTTTAATTTTTTTGCCATATGTATATGATTTCAAATTATCTGTATAAAACTTTTAATTGTTAGATTTTTTGCCATATTTATTGATTAATTGATCTCCCATACATACACATCTATGTTATTATTATTTATTTTTTAGAGGGGTGGGTGGGTGGGTGGGGGAATGAGTCTCATGTAGGCTGGAGAACTCAGTGTTGAGTGAGTAATGAGCAAGGCTTGAATTAAGTTGGGTGAGTATGCAATATTTTAAAATATGCCCGGCTCCATTCTCATCTTGATCTTTTCACCAATAGGTAGGTAAGAATATTCAAGCAAGCACAATCAAATTTTGAATTTGATTTTTCATAACTAATAGGAGTTTGAACGATGGTTAAGACAACATAAGAAGAATCAAGCATGGTTGTATGGTCATACATTGAGGATTATATCATGTGCCAATAATTATTTGCATTCATGTGGACCATTAGTCCGTTACCCAATTCCTTGATGGTAAGGAAACAGTTGGTGAACAAAACTCTTGTGGTGCTATCTACACACATATGAAATGTGGAATCCCTCTTATCTCATTCCAAAAGTTCTAATCTCGTCAAGGGAATGGATTTGTATTCCTATCTTATTGTCCTAGGACTAGGAAATACGTCATAAAATACTGAGACTTTAGCTGCAAAGCTTCTTGAACAATCATGCACAGGGTAGAAAATTTTGGCATTTGTTCATAATGAACAGTCAATAAACTGCCATTTTTCATCTGCAGCACAAGGTACCCAGCTATTTTAAGGATATTTTAATGCCTTATTATCTTCTGGAAAGATTATTCCATTGCTATTTGATCATAGGAAATATAAGGTTTGTAGTATTACAAATATAGAAATTTATATAAAACGACACTATATGGAAATACAGTATGTTCCTAACAAAATGGAACCTGACCTTATGACTTGGCTAACCAGGATTTGTACTACAAACAAACTTTATGTAATCTTTTGACTTCTGAGCATGGATATACTTTGTGTATTTCTGTTCTTCTGCTAATACAGAATAATAAATAGTGTTTAGTTGATCATTAGTGTTCATAAATATCTAGATTATGTCTTTGTACGATACAATGAATTTGTATGAAGACAAAAGGGTCATGCCCAAGGCAATCCTTAATTTTATTATAAAAGTCTACAATTTTTTAAACTCTTCTTGAAAAGAATAAGCTAAGATTGAAATCAAGTTCTATTGCTGGTTATTAGCCTCATTATTTTCAATCATCTTGTAGCTGGATGATAATGGTATTAAAATCCTCCCTTATATTATAATAAATACATTACTTGATACTTATCTTGATGGTTGATATTAAATGCTTCAGTTTGCATACCATTACTAGATTTTTTTTAATATTGTAGGGATCTTTTGTTTATGATATCAATGGGAAGAAATATCTTGATGCTCTTGCTGGATTATGGAGTACATCTTTAGGTACTTTGAAGCTTTTACATTTTTTGTGCAAAAGCTTTGCTAGCATTGATTGAAGTTCTTACCTTTTTTGTTCTTTGTATGCATATTTGCATTTATCAGATATAAAATCATACTAGTTTGATAGAAATATATTAAAGTGCCTCTTGTGCTTGAAATATCTACTAAAATCTTTGTAGGTGGAAATGAACCTCGTCTTATAGCTGCTGCAACCACACAATTAAATGAGTTGCCATTCTATCATTCCTTTTGGAATCGTACCACAAAACCATCCTTGGTATGAATTAATTTCATTCAAGTAAAATTTTCAAGATTCTCTCAAATATACTCTGTGGATTAATTGCCAATTGATTTATACCCTTGATACATTGTATTGTTATAAACTTATTAACTTTGTCAAAATAAGTAATAAGTAACTTCATTTGCATACTTTTATGTTGTCTCCTATGGTTGCAAGCATAATGGCTATGTTTAACTGAGCTTTTTGTGTCACGCCCCCAGAGGCACATGCTTCCTCGAAAATCGGGCAGCATCTCCCCTGTACGGCGGACAATATGGGGCAAATATACATCATATCTCCACCAAAATAGCTCAGCCACATGCGGCTGGCATCACAACAATAGGAAATAAACACAACCACGCAGTTTATATTGAAACAAAGTAAATGGATGGCTTAGTCATCTTAAACATAAAAGAATGTCTGCATACTAGTAATAACGACAAAATCCAAACCGATACTTGACAAGGAAACTAACTGCGGAAATAAAACAGACACTAAAACAAACCAAAACAAACCGACACTGGGACTGAGGGACTGGCAACTGGATCATCTCCTGGCTCCAAGCAAAACATCTACCTGCTACCTGAAACAACAAAAAGGGAAGCAGGAGTGGTGAGTCCGGGCGGACTCTGCGGGTATATGAGTAGACAAATAAGCATGGCATAATAAGGATAAACAGAGTAGAGAACTCAAAAGTGTACAGTCCATAAGAATTATAGAATTCACCTAATCATGCATAACATATATCAATCGACATGGTATAAAGTCCGAATAACGACTAAACACGTATAAAACAACTCAATAACAATAATATCAAGATATACATGCATGTCAAACATGTGCAACAATCATAGCTCATATAAGTGCATCAAACACAAGCATATGCATAAAAGAAATACGTATGCACATGATGCAATGACATGTGTCACCCCTGACGCCAGTCAAGCCGTCAACACATCCCATCTGTGTGACCGAGTGGGTAGGGCTGTGACAACTGTATCACTCCAACAACAACAGCAACCAACAACAACAGTAATACCACATAAGGCGTGGTTGAGTGGACAGGATGCGGGGAGCCTACACTCCAAACCCCAGTACATCGGGGGAGCTACCACAGCTACAATATATCCCTAAAAAACAAACAACGGTGAGGGTGAGCCACCAACGGCTCATCCCTCTAAAATAACGGTGAGGGTGTCACTGTCTGACATGACAGGACAAACACTCGCACTCTAACCACTACCATGACAACATGTGGTTGAGTGAATCGAGCAACAATATGACTAACGACGGCTTAACCAAATGTAAGCCAACAGTCGTTAGTATGCAACGTGCAAGTATGGTGCATGATATACGATGCACGAACAACCGGAGAAACAGCGATGCAATAAAGTCCAACGAATGCACGATGCATCAATACAATCAATCCAGAAATCGCAAACCAACGATTATGCACCTACACTACTAGGTAGGGTATTTCTAATGCCAAATAAACCTATCTGTGTTTAATGGACTTCTAAGTACTCGCGTACAAGCGGTACTTTACAGAACAGAAAATCAACAGAGAACTGTACAGAAATGAATTTGGAATACTCGAAGATCAACGAAGAGTAAGTCTCAACGGCGATGTTTAAATAACAAACGACAAAGAACAAGGTCAAGCAACCTATCAGACATAACAAGCCATGCTTTTAAGGTAAAGAAAACTACTCGAGTACAAAGGAGAAGTACCCGCTTTATAATTGTAGAACGTGACCGAAATAACCTCTTCACGATCCACCGAACGAGTCCGAAACAAGGTCCTGTATCAAAGGATACGACTTAGCTACTTTAACACATATCAGCAACTCAAACTAAATTTTCAGATTTAATTAGGATTCATTCTAATTATATTATCCATTTATTAACCCTTAGTTTAATGATTAGTCTCAATTAAACTAACTCATCAAAATTGGGATTCACCTCTACCAAACCCGATCATGGCTCTACATTCATCACCCAAAACTAATCCAAAGAAAAGAGTAAATATCCAACTCTTAGCAAATTAGAAAACTCAAAGGAAACATTAACCCCAGCCACTCTTCCCACGCATGGAATTCACGACAACTCACCTAAACGCATCCACCACAGAACCCATATCCAACACCACAAGGAATACATGGCAGTAAGAACCATAATAGAGGATCTCCTCCAAGTAAACAAAATACTAGATTCTAGAAACAGAGGTTTACAACTATGAATCTTAAATCCAATGGAAAACCTACAAATTCAATCTTCATTTATAGAAACCAAACTACTCAACAGACCAAAATCAGACCTTACTTGAACTTGCGACAGTGTGAATGTCCTGAACTCGGACAGTGCGAATATATCTGCTCGAACCCAACAGCTCAACCCCCAATTGGTGAACCAGGCCAAGATCCCTTTTTCCTCTGTATTCCCTCACTAACCCTAGATGTTTTTTTCCAGCAACCGACAGCAAGAACAACAGCCTAGGTCAGAATCAGAAATCAAACCCAAGAACACATTCAAGAACCACCAAAGGAATTTGAGGACAAGAAAGTCACAACCGAGGACTTACCAGTACGAAGGTCGACGGGCGTTCGGCGTGGGTGAGGGTAAAGGAACTTAGGGCTCGGCGTCGGGTGAAGCCGAGAGGGGAGGAGAAAGTGCTCGGCTAGGGTTCGGCGTGTACGGTGAGGCTCTGCTCGTGCACGCTAGAGAAGAAGAAGGAGAAGGGAGAACAAAGCGCGACGGCGGCGTCGCTGGTCGCGGCGCGTGCGGCTTCGGCGACAGGGAAGCGGCGTCGGGCGAAAACCGAAATAGGCAGTGTCGGGGCAGAGCAGAAACTGCTAACGCTCGGGAGAAAACTGATTTCCAAAAAGGGCTTTTAGGGTTTTAATATTGTTTTGGCATTTTGCAAATAAACCCAACAATTTACGCTATTCACAACTAGGTCCCTAATTTGCAAAGTGGCCCTTCAAAATTTCGGTTTTCAACATTCTCCCCCACTAACAAAAATTTGGTCCCCAAATTTAGACGGTAATCACAAGATACTAGTCAACCGCAACAGGTACTAGTCAATAACAACATATATCAACAACCCAGATATAATTAAATTTACTGAATGCAAACCAGAATGCAACCCAACCATAATCACTTCAAGTAAATAGATGAGGATAGCGAGCTCTGATCGTATCCTCGAGCTCCCAAGTAGCTTCCTCATCAGAGTAGTGCTTATCAATGGCAGATATTATGTCCATCAATGGCAGATATTCAATGGCAGATATTATGGCCATCAATGGCAGATATTCAATGGCAGATATTATGGCCATCAATGGCAGATATTATGGCCTATCAAATATGGAATTTACTTTGCCATAATTGTGCTAATTAGCTGTGTATATATTATTACCTAGAGTAGATTATTTGTAATTAGTACATACTTAAATTAGATTATCTGTAATTAATATGGTAGCTATATTTACTTTGTTACTAAAGATAAATTGTAAGGCAATTCTATTTAATGCAAGAGCTCCGGGAGAAGAAGGGAACTTTTTCCTGGAATTTCAAAGTTGTTTGTCATGGTATCAGAGCCAAAGGAAGGCTGAAATTTCTTCTGCCCTTAAAGCTCTCTGGTTTGTTTCTTTTGGGTTGATTTCCAATCAACAATTTTTTTGGAATTTTTTTTCTCTTCTCTCGATTGACTGACTTGTGATTGAGAGTTTGGATTAAGATTTCTGTTTTTCGGATGGCTACTGAGAATATTTCTGGAAGAATACCTATGGAGACTTTGGCTATCAAATTTACCGGAAAAAATTATGCAACATGGGAATTTCAGTTCCGGATGTTTCTGAAAGGGAAGGAGCTTTGGGGTCACATTGATGGATCGTTAATGGCTCCTGAAAACGCCAAGGACCTTGGTCAATGGGAGACAAAGGATGCCCGAATTATCTCTTGGCTTCTCGGATCCATCGAAGCTCATATGGTGAACAATTTACGACCTTTTAATACGGCTAAGGAGATGTGGGATTACCTGAAACGAATATATCATCAAGATAATACTGCAAGGCGATTCCAACTAGAGCTTGAGATTGGTAACCTCAGTCAAGGTGATCTTTCTATTGAGCAATATTATTCTGGATTTCTTAATCTTTGGAGCGAATATTCTAATATTATATATTCAAAAGTACCAAAGGAGGCCTTAGCTAGTATTCAGGCAATTCATGAAGTTAGTAAACGTGATCAGTTTTTAATGAAATTGAGATCAGACTTTGATGTTGCTCGGGGCTGGATTGCTAAATAGAAATCCAGTTCCTTCTTTGGATATATGTCTTGGAGAATTGTTGCGTGAAGAACAAAGATTGGCTACCCAAGCTGTTCTAGGTGCATCACAAGAAAAATCTGCAGTTATCAATGTTGCTTATGCTGCTCAAGGGAGGAACCGTGGTAAGGATCAACTACAGTGCTATAGTTGTAAGGAGTTTGGGCATATGGCTCGCAACTGTAGTAAGAAATTCTGCAACTATTGTAAGCAACATGGGCACATTATTAAGGAGTGTCCTACACGTCCGGAAAATCGACGGACCCAAGCTTTTCAAGCTGCTATTCCAAGTCTTGATGTTATTGGTCCTACATCTACAGTCACTGGCACCAATCAATCTGTTCTTACGCCAGAAATGGTCCAACAAATGATTCTCACTGCCTTTTCTACTCTTACTCTTCAGGGCCAAGGTACGAATATTTCTTCTTCATGGATTGTTGATTCTGGGGCGTCCAATCATATGACTGGGTCACCTGATCTACTGCATAATGTACGACAGTATAATGGCTCACAAAATATTCAGATTGCTAATGGCAGTAATCTTCCAATTATAGCCATTGGTGATATAGGGTCTTCTTTTAGTCATGTATTTATCTCTCTAGGGTTGTCTACAAATCTAATTTCTGTTGGTCAGATGGTTGATAATCACTGTGATGTACATTTCTCTCGTGGTGGTTGTATTGTACAGGATCAGGTGTCGGGTCAAGTGATCGCGAAGGGGCCTAAAGTGGGAAGATTATTTCCGTTGCAGTTTTCTGTTCCCAGAAATTTGTCCTTCTCTTCTATTGTTACTGCAAATAAGGCTGATGTTTGGCATAAACGATTGGCCATCCGAATAATGTGATTTTATCTAATTTAATGAAGAATGACTTTCTTGGTGACAACATTCAGTTTTCTAAACACCTATTACCTCTTGCCTGCACTACTTGTAAACTTGGGAAAAGTAAAGTTCTACCTTTTCCTACTCATGGTGGTCGTGCTAAAACATGCTTTGAGATAATACATAGTGATGTTTGGGGCATTACTCCAGTTACTTCCCATGCACAGTATAGATATTTTGTGACGTTTATTGATGACTATAGTCGATTCACGTGGATATATTTTCTACGTAGGAAAGCTGATGTGTTCACTGTTTTTAAAAAATTTTTGGCCTTTATTGAGACACAATTCTCTACGTGCATTAAGATTTTACGATCTGATAATGGTGGTGAGTATCTATCACATGAATTTCAAGCTCTTTTGCAAAACAAAGGTATTTTATCACAACGGTCATGTCCTTATACTCCCCAGCAAAATGGGGTGGCTGAACGAAAACACCGTCACTTATTGGATATGGTACGCACACTACTCCTAGAGTCCTCAGTTCCACCTATATTTTGGGTAGAAGCCTTGTCTACTGCTGTGTATTTGATTAATCGGTTGCCCTCTCAACAACTGAATTTTGATTCTCCTTACTATCGTCTTTTTGGGTTGCATCCTGATTATCACATGTTGCACACATTTGGGTGTGTTTGTTTTGTCCACTTGCCGTCTCATGAGCGTCACAAGCTTACAGCTCAATTCGTACGGTGTGCTTTTATGGGTTACAACAATGCTCAAAAAGGTTTTCTATGTTATGATGCGATTGCTAATCGTTTTCGTATTTCCCGAAATGTGATTTTCTTTGAGCATGAGTATTATTTTCCGCAACATGTTTCTCCTTCTGGAAGTAGTCTTCTTCCTCATTTTGAGAATACCTCTCCATCAACTGATCGTTTTATACCTGGTGTTATATATCAACGACGAAAAACCTCACCATCACAAACTCTTCCCGATGCTTGGTTTGACAAGTTCCGCTCTACGCTTATTAACTTCTCTTTCGTTCAAAGTCAGTATGATTCTTCTTTATTCCTGTGCAAAACTGAAAAAGGAATCGTCTTGCTCCTGGTATATGTTGATGATATTGTTATTACGGGGTCCGACTCTGTCTTAATTTCTCAGCTTCAAGAGCATCTTCAGGGGTCTTTTCATATGAAAGACTTGGGATCTTTACACTATTTTTTGGGGCTTGAGGTACACTCTACTCCAGCTGGAATTTTCTTACACCAACATAAATATCTCCAGGGGATAGTGGCTTTGGCTGGTCTGCAGGATGGTCGTTCTGTTGATCATCCTTTAGAGGTGAACGTTAAATATCGCCGCGATGAGGGTGATTTTCTCCCAGATCCCTCTTTATATAGACAACTAGTGGGGAGCTTGAACTATCTGACTATTACCCGACCTGATATTGCCTTTTCTGTTCAACAAGTTAGTCAATTTTTACAAGCACCTACACATCTTCACTTGGCTGCAGTTAGACGCATTGTTCGTTATTTGCATGGTACTTCTTCCCGAGGACTTTTCTTTTCTGTGGGCTCTCCTATTTGTTTAGTTGCATATAGTGATGCTGACTGGGCTGGTTGTTCTGATACTCGACGCTCAGTTACAGGTTGGTGCATGTTTATGGGTACCTCTCTTATTGCTTGGAAAAGTAAGAAGCAAGATCGGGTGTCTAAATCTTCCACAGAATCAGAGTATCGCGCTATGTCCTCTGCTTGTTCTGAAATAGTTTGGCTTCGGGGACTGTTGGGTGAACTTGGGTTTTCCCAACTTGAACCTACTCCACTTCATGCAGATAATACTAGTGCTATTCAAATTGCTGCTAATCCAGTATTTCATGAACGCACCAAACACATCGAAGTAGATTGTCATTCTATTCGTGAAGCATATGATGCTTGTGTCATCACTCTTCCACATATAACCACCGAATTCCAAATTGCTGATGTGTTTACTAAAGCTCTCTCCCGACACCGTCATCACTTTCTTATTGACAAATTGATGCTTGTTGATCATCCAGCATCAATTTGAGGGGGGATATCAATGGCAGATATTATGTCCATCAATGGCAGATATTCAATGGCAGATATTATGGCCATCAATGGCAGATATTATGGCCATCAATGGCAGATATTCAATGGCAGATATTATGGCCATCAATGGCAGATATTATGGCCTATCAAATATGGAATTTACTTTGCCATAATTGTGCTAATTAGCTGTGTATATATTATTACCTAGAGTAGATTATTTGTAATTAGTACATACTTAAATTAGATTATCTGTAATTAATATGGTAGCTATATTTACTTTGTTACTAAAGATAAATTGTAAGGCAATTCTATTTAATGCAAGAGCTCCGGGAGAAGAAGGGAACTTTTTCCTGGAATTTCAAAGTTGTTTGTCAGTGCTGTCAACCAACCTTAACCCTGATTGCGAGTCAAATGCACTATCTATCATATTGGGAAATGTTCAACATCTCTCTAACGGTATCTACCCAGTTACAAGCAGTGACCTACACGTAGACACCCTATAGCTCTTTAATATCTCAAAAAATCGATTAATCGACCTGCTGTGTCTTCTCTCTGATGAGCGTGTAAACCCGGTCCATCTCTGGAACTGATGGTGACATCGTCTGAAGAGGTAGTGGCTGAATCGTTTGAATTGCTGCTGGCTGCATAGTCTGAGGTACTGGAGCTCCCACCATCTGCTGAGTCTAACTTGTAGCTTCGACCATCTGCTGAGACTAGTAAACTGAAGACTAATATGTTAGGCACAGCTGATCTCCTGATCTAGTCATATTTCGGTCCATTCCTAAACTCAAATATAGTTACCCCTATGCTTACAGCTTTAGAAAACACTTGGCACTTCATGCCACTCATCTTTGGTAAAATCCTTAAATCAAACATGTTAAGCATCTAAGAAGCATAGACCGTCTTGGTGAGTAAGCTAACGTTATAGTTTATAAAATGATACCTAGTTTGCTATCTGACACCCTAGTTTACCTTTGTAGCAAATTGTAGTCTGATTTGGTTCCCACTTCATGATAATGCATTTTGCATGTAGTTATAACTTCTTAACCATACTGTGTTGTGAGAGGTTACAAATATCTCATTGTCCACTAGTCTCCACCACCAGACAGTAACACCAGAAGTCAAACGTATTAATTGATGCAATCAATTTATAAGAAATTCACTAGATAATTCTACATACTGGTATGGGTTTTCAAGGAACAGATGGGTTCAGTATTTACGATAGCCAGGGAAGATTAGCTTTTCGGGTTGACAATTACTTAAGAAAACACAAATGTTTTGCAGGAGAGCTTTTGCTCATGAATGGCAATGGAAAACCAATCATGGCTCTGAGGACACAGGTATACTTGAAAGTTGTTTTAGTTTGCCAGTTTTCAATAGCCACAATATGGCAAGGCAGAAGAAAATTACTAAGGGTAACAAAGGCTAAGTTCCAAATCTACAGATTGAGAAACGTGCAATTAAAATGTCACACTGGTTTTCTATGATCAGATAGAATAAAACATTCTAGATTTTTCTTTTATCCCGATTTAATAAACTTTTATATAATATTGATCGACCGTAACTTCCCTGATGATACAGATTTCTAGCCAAAATAGAAATCTATCAGACACGAAAATATATTAAACTACCAATAGCGGTACAAGCTTGTATTGCCATTCAAGAAGTAGGGACTAAAGTAAGCCAAACTTGGTATAAATATCCAAGTTTTGATTCATTGGTTGTATAAGTTTACAATAAGTTAAAAGGGACAAGAGTCAGGATCGGTTCTAAGATTGTTAGAGCTTCAGCAGCCAATATAACTAGGAATGATCATGTCAACACTCAATAAAAGAATAATTAACATAAAATAGTCTTTATAGATAATAGACATTACTATAAAGGTCAACTCCACGGATGAACACAATATGTATATTAGGAAGGAATATATATATGTAGATATCTGATAAGGAGGATGCTTAGCAATACATTAGCTGTTTAACACAAATTGATCCTCATACGTTGATCTCAATTATTTAATGTCAACTAAAGGGATTATATTCCACCACTTAACTGTTTGGAAGATTATATTACTGTAATATCGGAATCTGTCACATCATGTTTATGGTCTCCTTCTACCCCTTGCATATTAAACTCTAATCAATTCAACTTGCTTAAAACTAGAACGTATTGACTGTCTTAAAACATTAATATCACATTAATTTATTTTCTTTCAATTTATTATCTATCTCAGTTTCGGTAATTACTTTTGGGTAGCAGTATACATTTTTTTTTTCGTAAATGTTAAATGATTAATAAGCATAGAAAAATATTCATGACATGTGACATGAAATTTATAATAGTACTACATATGCTATACATCTATGAAGTATCATAAGAGTCAACAAGCCTGGTAGCTTAGTGATAGGAGGTTACAGGCCATATTTAACATCACTATATCATCCTATATAGGGCTAGATAGCTAGAGTCAAAATTGTTTGAACCAATGAACATGAATAGGATTGGGAATTAGGACAAACATATCTGTTGATGATGTTCCTATATTGAATCACTTGTAATCATTTTCTTTAAATTGTTTTAAATTGAAATGTGTACCTTATACACGATAGAAACTATACAATAAGCACTAGGAGAGACACTGTCAGGATATTTGGCTATACGGGCTATACGGTGGTTACAAATTGAAAAAATATATATATATTTCAGAGCTAGGATTGAATACAAGGTGTAAATCTGAGAAGGTGGCTTGATTATATAGTCATAGCTACCTCCTTTAACAAATTTATTAAATACTACAAAATAGTGCAAGGATAAACCAAGAAAATTAGAACATCGTGCATTCTAGAAAATTTAAGCATCCTGCACTCTAAACATTACAAGGAACACATAGAAAACAGCCTTATTTTTATTATTATTATTTTTAGGTTATATAAAATAGCTCTAGTGTTATCATACTTAGAATCATTATCATTATCTCAGTGCGTACCAAGATTTTCACCGACTTTAAAACACATTATTCTCTAGGTATTTCCTATTAATATTTTTTTTTTGTTTTCTTGTTAGTGAAAAAAACTGAATACATTATTACTAATACTAGAGTAGTGAATCATTTTTGTTATAATACTTTTCGGTTACAGCATTCAAGATGCTACCCTCAACAGCCTTATTTTTGTTGTTGGAGTAGAAACTTCATTTGATGTGTATGTTGACTAATTTCTTTAATTGCTCATCCAAATTCAAACATCTATCAATATTTTTTTTTTTTTTTGAATGTTCTTTAATATTTGTGTTGCATTTCTAGCTACCAATAGGGATACAGACTATTCATGTACTTGTAGTCTACTAGTCTAATTCAAAACTAAAGAATACTTAGCAGTCAGGTATAGGTAATAGTTTGTTATTCAACTAAGCCAACATGTGTAAAATTGAAAAATACAGGTGACTAGCTTTCGAATTAACACAGCAAGCCCATGGGCGGAGAGGAGCATCCAAGCTCATACCACCTCAAGAACACTGTTGGTATCAAACTGTACTTTAGACCTCTTGAATGATAATCGAAGGTCTATTTCATCCAATGTATCCTCTTGGTTACCTAACCAGGTATGATTAGGTCAACATGGTACCCAACTAGTATCAGCACTAGAACTAGCATAGTAGAAAGGATTCTTAAAGACGGTAATCCCTAATCTCAAATAGGTAGTAAATAGGTTCAACTCTAGTTTTGACTCATCGGTCGATACTACAAGGGAAATCAACATTCTCTACCATAAAGTCGAGTTTGCAACTTGCCCACTAGTCGCCCTCTTGGTCAATCCCAACCATGACCACAAATAGACTAGTTGAGTAAAAGCCATCAAGCTAAACGAAGTACAATGAATGATTGGTAACCGAATATAAGTAACTATATGCTATCCAACTAAATTAGCACACGTCTATACAAATCTTAAACATGATAGAGTATACAACTGATAAGATAATCATCAAAGATATACCTTATTTAATTACTCGTCGCCGGGAGAAGTCTCGTCGCTGCCAAGTCCCAAAACACAACCATAACCAGAAATGACTCCGGAAATAAATCCGTAAAGTACAGATAGACCTCGAAAAATAATAAACAACTTCGTCAACCCTTAAGAAAAACTCCGCAAAAATAACCAAATCTGTAACATACAGATTGACCTACTAAAAACAACTCCGTAAACCCACAGACACCAAAACATCGCAAAACCTGGAAGAACTTACGCACCAAAAACAATATCATAAAAATCCACAGATCCCAAAGAAACTCGCAAACCTTGCTCTGATACCAAAAATTGTCACGCCCCCAGAGGCACATGCTTCCTCGAAAATCGGGCAGCATCTCCCCTGTACGGCGGACAATATGGGGCAAATATACATCATATCTCCTCCAAAATAGCTCAGCCACATGCGGCTGGCATCACAACAATAGGAAATAAACACAACCACGCAGTTTATATTGAAACAAAGTAAATGGATGGCTTAGCCATCTTAAACATAAAAGAATGTCTGCATACTAGTAATAACGACAAAATCCAAACCGATACTCGACAAGGAAACTAACTGCGGAAATAAAACAGACACTAAAACAAACCAAAACAAACCGACACTGGGACTGAGGGATTGGCAACTGGATCATCTCCTGGCTCCAAGCAAAACATCTACCTGCTACCTGAAACAACAAAAAGGGAAGCAGGGGTGGTGAGTCCGGGCGGACTCTGCGGGTATATGAGTAGACAAATTAGCATGGCATAATAAGGATAAACAGAGTAGAGAACTCAACAGTGTACAGTCCATAAGAATTATAGAATTTACCTAATCATGCATAACATATATCAATCGACATGGTATAAAGTCCGAAAAACGACTAAACAGTATAAAACAACTCAATAACAATAATATCAAGATATACATGCATGTCAAACATGTGCAACAATCATAGCTCATATAAGTGCATCAAACACAAGCAAATGTATAAAAGAAATACGTATGCACATGATGCAATGACATGTGTCACCCCTGACGCCAGTCAAGCCGTCAACACATCCCATCTGTGTGACCGAGTGGGTAGGGCTGTGACAACTGTACCACTCCAACAACAACAATAACCAACAACAATAATAATACCACATAAGGCGTGGTTGAGTGGACAGGATGCAGGGAGCCTACACTCCAAACCCCAGTACATCGGGGGAGCTACCACAGCTACAATATATCCCTCAAAAAAATATAACGGTGAGGGTGAGCCACCAATGACTCATCCCTCTAAAATAACGGTGAGGGTGTCACTGTCTGACATGACAGGACAAACACTCGCACTCTAACCACTACCATGACAACATGTGGTTGAGTGAATCGAGCAACAATATGACTAACGACGGCTTAACCAAATGTAAGCCAACAGTCGTTAGTATGCAACGTGCAAGTATGGTGCATGATATACGATGCACGAACAACCGGAGAAACAGCGATGCAATAAAGTCCAACGAATGCACGATGCATTAATACAATCAATCCAGAAATCGCAAACCAACGATTATGCACCTACACTACTAGGTAGGGTATTTCTAATGCCAAATAAACCTATCTGTGTTTAATGGACTTCTAAGTACTCGCGTACAAGCGGTACTTTACAGAACAGAAAATCAACAGAGGACTGTACAGAAATGAATTTGGAATACTCGAAGATCAACGAAGAGTAAGTCTCAACGGCGATGTTTAAATAACAAACGACAAAGAAAAAGGTCAAGCAACCTATCAGACATAACAAGCCATGCTTTTAAGGTAAAGAAAACTACTCGAGTACAAAGGAGAAGTACCCGCCTTATAATTGTAGAACGTGACCGAAATAACCTCTTCACGATCCACCGAACGAGTCCGAAACAAGGTCCTGTATCAAAGGATACGACTTAGCTACTTTAACACATATCAGCAACTCAAACTAAATTTTCAGATTTAATTAGGATTCATTCTAATTATATTATCCATTTATTAACCCTTAGTTTAATGATTAGTCTCAATTAAACTAACTCATCAAAATTGGGATTCACCTCTACCAAACCCGATCATGGCTCTACATTCATCACCCAAAACTAATCCAAAGAAAAGAGTAAATATCCAACTCTTAGCAAATTAGAAAACTCAAAGGAAACATTAACCCCAGCCACTCTTCCCACGCATGGAATTCACGACAACTCACCTAAACGCATCCACCACAGAACCCATATCCAACACCACAAGGAATACATGGCAGTAAGAACCATAATAGAGGATCTCCTCCAAGTAAACAAAATACTAGATTCTAGAAACAGAGGTTTACAACTATGAATCTTAAATCCAATGGAAAACCTACAAATTCAATCTTCATTTATAGAAACCAAACTACTCAACAGACCAAAATCAGACCTTACCTGAACTTGCGACAGTGTGAATGTCCTGAACTCGGACAGTGCGAATATATCTGCTCGAACCCAACAGCTCAACCCCCAATTGGTGAACCAGGCCAAGATCCCTTTTTCCTCTGTATTCCCTCACTAACCCTAGATGTTTTTTTCCAGCAACCGACAGCAAGAACAACAGCCTAGGTTAGAATCAGAAATCAAACCCAAGAACACATTCAAGAACCACCAAAGGAATTTGAGGACAAGAAAGTCACAACCGAGGACTTACCAGTACGAAGGTCGACGGGCGTTCGGCGTCGGGTGAAGCCGAGAGGGGAGGAGAAAGTGCTCGGCTAGGGTTCGGCGTGTACGGTGAGGCTCTGCTCGTGCACGCTAGAGAAGAAGAAGGAGAAGGGAGAACAAAGCGCGACGGCGGCGTCGCTGGTCGCGGCGCGTGCGGCTTCGGCGACAGGGAAGCGGCGTCGGGCGAAAACCGAAAGAGGCAGTGTCGGGGCAGAGCAGAAACTGCTAAGGCTCGGGAGAAAACTGATTTCCAAAAAGGGCTTTTAGGGTTTTAATATTGTTTTGGCATTTTGCAAATAAACCCAACAATTTACGCTATTCACAACTAGGTCCCTAATTTGCAAAGTGGCCCTTCAAAATTTCGGTTTTCAACATTTTGTCCCACTCTTACAGCAAGATTTTCTCAAGTTTTTAAATTTACAATTTGGTCTTGTGAACTTCAATATTATGTTGCTTTTGATTAGGATCTTGCGAAGGAGATTCTTGACATCTTCACATCAAGAAAAATGGGCAAGGTCTTCTTCACCAATAGTGGTTCTGAAGCCAACGATTCCCAGGTTCAGTGGACAGATTAGTATTTAATAGCGCAAACTTAAGATTTTGCTTGAATAACACAACATCCATTGGAAATTGCAACTTCCTTCTATATTCTGTCTGAAAATTTGTATTGAGTGCCTGAATTGCTTTTGTCAGACCCTAATACAACTATTAACATAATTTGTCCTACCATTATGTTTTCTCTGAGAATTAGAACTCTGTTTAACAAGCATAACAACCTTATTATTTTGATGGTTCTCAGCCTTTTAGAGATTATCCAACAAAAAGATTCTTTTCTTTACTTTTCGTTTTTATATTTCTTGATGACTACCATGAATAACAAAAATGAAAATAATTTTTTCCTTTTTTTTGTATGTACAGAATGCAATTGCATATAGGATAAATTAATTATTGTGAAATTTATAAGTTTTAAGTAGATATGTACATTATATACAGTAAATACTAATTGCCATTACATCTAGGATGTAGCCTGTGAGACCCTTTGTTGCAACCAAAGCCACCTTATTTTAATCTCATTTGTAATCAACCATGTTGGGTCTGGATGGGCATGGAGATGCCCAAATAGCTTCTAAAGCATAAGAGAGTCAAAAACCTTAAGCAATGTGATGTAGCACAAGAAGAGATTGAGTGTTGGGAGGTTTGGGGAGTAAAAATCTGGAATGAATGGTAAGAGATTGTAAAAAGTTGGGTATTTCACCTAAGGGTTCTTAGGCATCACACCATAGGGAGATTGCATCATACAACCTAAGAGAACTCTCAAAAGTTGATATCTATTTCATATCCCTGCATTACAACAACATACATATTTATGCTAGTAGATGAATTCATAGAAAACACAAAGGTCTTAGAAAAATTCATGGGGAACATAAAGGACTCATAAAGACTCATAGGGAGCATAAAGGACTTATAAAGACCTATAATTTTCCATGCATTAGAACTTAGAAACATATTGGAATTGTTGTATATTTGTGGCTGACTTTTGGCTGTTGAAATTTGACTTCATCCCTTTGAAATTGATGAACTTAATATGATTTAGATTTATCATCTTTCAAGGTATGCCAAATTAATAGTTGTGCTTTAGAATCTTTATTTCTGGATTTATAAACTTATAATGG
The DNA here is from genome assembly GCA_024364735.1 of Boesenbergia rotunda. Classification (NCBI taxonomy): domain Eukaryota; kingdom Viridiplantae; phylum Streptophyta; class Magnoliopsida; order Zingiberales; family Zingiberaceae; genus Boesenbergia; species Boesenbergia rotunda. The sequence goes on from JAGFNQ010003577.1 coordinate 558,823, forward strand.
AGATTGCCACTTGTCTCCATCAACTCTCCTCGGATGAGAAAAATCCAACCCTGGTGAATTAAAAACATAGAATCTTTCATAAAGATCTTGATTCAGCTATTGAAATTCATCATCAGTGATCCATATGCATTCAAAAAGGGCAACTTCCATTTGACAAGATACTTTTGCTAGCTGCCTCCATTTTTTTGAGTGATCAATTACATTTTCAAATTCTTCTTTTAATGTTTGAACTGATGGCAGATGAGCATTTGCTCATTACTTGTCATACTATCTTCATGTTCAGAATATAAGGTCAGGTCCTTAATGTTGAAGATATTGCTAATTCCCATGTCTGATGAGATCAAGGACATATGCATTAGAGCTTTTTTTTCAGAACTTATAGGGACCAACATTCCTTGAATGAAATTTCTCATAAACGCCTCTGGGATATCGTTTTGGCCTTATACAAACCATAATCATATCACCTTCCTTAAATTCAACAAACTTTCTTTTCAAATCAGCATGTGATTTATATTTTTCATTGCTCAAAGCAATTTTCTGTTTGACATCATCATGTATATCTTGTATGTGCTTGCTAAAAGCGTCAGCTTCAACACTTGGTCTTGCCTTCAATGGTAAAGGAACCAAATCAATTGACTTTCTAGGAAGTATACCTGTAACTATTTTAAATGGGTTGCATCCATTGGATCTATTCACCTAACTATTATATGCAAACTCGGCTGTAGGAAGAATTTGATCTCATGTGGTAACATGATCTCCAAATAGGAAGCAAAGTAAACTACCTAAACTTCTATTGACTACCTCTGTCCGTCCATATGTTTGAGGCGGAAAGAAGAAAACTTCAATTTCCATAAGATTCACTAGATGTTGCTTGTGAACTTCACATCTCGGTTAGAACCAATTGTTTATGGTAACTATGAAGACAAACAACTTCCTTTGAAGAAAAGTTTAGCAATGTGAACAACATCTGAAGTCTTTGAGCATGGGATAAAGTGCACCATTTTTGAAAATCGATCTACCACCACAAATATAGTCATGTCCTCTAATGGTTCTAGGCAAATAAGCATAGAATCCATGCTTAGATCTTGCCATGGTTTGTATGTCATAGGTAGTGGCATATATATAAATCAATATTTTTTTTTCTTCCTTTGGATAATTGGCATATACAACTCCGAGAGACAATTTTGGCCACGTTCTTCTTAAGGTCAATAGAGACGATCTTCAACCATTGTAATAGTTTTATGCCTTCCAAAATGACTTGTTGCCCCTCCAATATGTAACTCCCATATCACTTATTCATGAATCGAAGTATTAGGTAGGGTTCCCTTAAAGAGATAATCATTATGCACTGAAAAATATGTGAATTTTCCATGCTGTCCAGCAATTAAAGCAACAAATATATTGCTGAAATCTTTGCAAAAAGGGTAGTCTTTCTTAAGTAGCTCAAATTTCACTACTTGCACAACCATAGAAGAAAGAATATACGCCATTCTGCTAAGTGCATTGGCTGCTTTAGTTTCAACACCAGATTTGTGTTTGATCATGAAGGAATATTCTTGCAAGAAAGAGACTCATTTCCCATGTTGATTGCTTAGTTTTCGGTGAGAGTTGATGTACTGAAGAGCTTCGTGATTAGAATATGAAACAAACTCTTGTGCAAGGGGATAGTGTTACCAATAACACAAAACTTGAACTATTGCATTAAATTCTTTATCATAAGTGGAATACCATTGTTTCTCCTAATTCAATTTTTCACTAAAATATGCAATAGGATGCCCTTCTTGACTTACTATGCCTCCGATTCCATCATTAGATACACTACATGCCACTTCAAAGACCTTTAAAAAATTTGGTAGTCAAAGAATAGGTCCTTCAACCAATATTTTTCTTACTTCTTGAAAAAAGCTTGTGAAGTTGTGTTATTCCAAATCCAAACAAATGAGTCTTTTTGATGAGACGCCTATAAAATGTTGATACACCATGAAACTTGAATTTCTTGTAGTGTACTAGGCAACAACCACTCTTGGATGATTTTTACCTATCAGGATTTGCTTCTCATCCTCTGGATGACACCACAAAAACCCAAAAATATCATAGAGGGAGTCATAAAGGAGCATTTCTTTAAATTTATATAGAACTTCTCTCTGCGAAGAACTCTTGACTTGTTGCAAATGGGTAAGATCATCTTCTTTACTATTGCTGTAAATTAAGGAGATGATTGAAATAAACAAGAAGAAACTTTTGGATAAATTGTTGTAGTACCTGATTCATAAAGTGCATAAATGTGCTAGAAGCGTTAGAAAGACCAAAAGGCACAACAAGCCATTCATAAAGGTCATATTTAGTCTTGAAAGTTGTCTTCCATTCATCTCCGGGCCTTATGTGTATTCGGTGATATCCACTTTTCAAATCATTTTTTGAAAAGATGTAAGAACTAACCAACTTATCATCAAGGCGGGGAATTGGGAATCGATATTTAACAGTAATCTTATTGATCACACGACTATCAATACACATGGTCCAGCTACCATCTTTCTTGGTGTTAACAATGCAGGGATAATGCACAGGCTTAGACTTTTCCAAATGAAACCCATGGACAACAATTCATCCACTTACCTTTTTAATTCTGCATGACCACTTCAATTCATTCAATAGGCTAATAGATTGTGTAGTTGTGAACATGACACAAAATCAATAACATGCTGGACCTTATGCATTGCTGGAAGCTTATTAAGTAATTATTTTGGAGCCACATCAACATTCATTGCCTTCTCTTGCTTGTATTTCTTCATTTCAAGAGTTTGCATTGGTTTCAAATACTTTCTTGTTGTTGAACATGAAAGCGTATGTGTTCTCTTGCCACAATGATGCACATCTTGATCATATAACCAAGGTCTCCCAAGGAGTATATGAGTTACTTTAATAGGGATAATGTCGCACCAAATAGAATCACTATAATTTTCATAAGAAAGAGAAACAAGGCAGCATTGTGTTACCGGAATAGATGTGTTATTTATCCATCCAACCTTGTATGTTTGGGGATGTGGTTATGTAGGAAGCTTTTGGCCTTTGCAAGCTTGTAGCGGCCTTGCTGCGGCCAAGTGAGGTTGTAAAGCCTATGCGAGGGTGCAGTGGCCTCGCGTGGCTGCGAGGCTTACGAGAGGTCGCGGCGGCTGCAGTGGCTTTGTAGTTGCCTCGCCTAGCCGCGGGGCTGTTGCAAATTGCGGAGAGCCCACGATGCGATCCATTTTTTTTCTTCTCTTCCTCCTTTCTGTTTTTAATCCCATTTCTTTTATTTTATTTGCTATTAATTACTTTCCCTTTCTACTATTTTTTCCCCTTTTTCCCTTTTTCCTTTTTCGAGTTTCCTTTGCCCTTTTTGCTTTATTTTTTTTTCTTTTTCTCTCCTACTAATTGATTACTTTCCCCTTTCTTTTCTACTAATTCTTTTCCTTTTCTACTATTTTTTCCTTTTTTCTCTTTCACTATGTTTTCTCTTTTTTTCTTTATTTTATTTTTTCTTCATTTCTGCTTTCATTTATTAATTTTTTATTTGTTTACGTTCCTTATTATTTCCCCTAATTAACAAGAATTTTTCCTTTTCCTTTTTAGACTAAGATTTTTTTTCCATAAAAATTAAAAATAAATAAATATAATATAATTAATTTTATAAACAAAAATGATAGACAACGTGAATTTTCAACATGAAACTCAACGTGAATGACGTGACACTCCAATTGCAGCGATCCTCGACCGGTTCACCGTGCCCCTCAGGTTCTAGTTTTGTTCGGGGCTGTGGCCGGGGGCCGCCGTCGGTGTCCAAGCGGCAATCGGATGTGTACACGAAAAGTGCCACGTCATTCACGTTGAGTTTCACGCTATAATTTCACGCTCTCTATCATAGCTCTTTATAAAATATATTCTTATATATATGTTTTTAAAATTTTGAACCAGATTATTTTTAATCTCGTAGTATAATTTTATAATATAATATAATTCTTAATCTTACACTATATTTAAAAAATATCGAAACCATTCCGGCACGACACAATGTAGTATCGAAATTGTATTGTTCTGCCGTAAATCAAAACTTTGATATGATTCAAAATTTTAAACCTCAGGTATTACACATTCACACCTAAGGGTTCCTAGGCATTAGACCATAGGGAGATTGCATCACACAACCCAAAAGAACTCTCAAAACTTGATATCTATTTCATATCCCAATATTACAACATCATACATATTTATTCTACTAGATGAACTCATTGAAAACACAAAGGACTCATAAAGACTCATGGGTAACATAAAAGACTCATAAAGACTAATAGGGAATATAAAGGACTCATAAAGACTTGCATAGGAAGCATAAAGAATTCATAAAGACGCTAAAATTTTTCACGCATTGGAACTTAGAAACATATTGGAATTGTTGGACATTTATGATGACTTTTGACTTTTGAAACTTTGACTTCATCGTTTTGAAATTGATGAGCTTTATATCATTTCCCAAGTAGTTTTGTCATCTTCTAAGGTATGCCAAATTAATAGTTCTTCAGAATCTTTATTTCTGTGTTTATAAACTTTTAATGGAGATTGGCCACTTGTCTCCATCACAATGCCTCTCTTTTCATTCTTAAACATTATGCTTTTCTTTTCTCTTCTTTTCATTTTTTAAAGTTTGGCTACCTGCTAGCTAACTGCTTCTAATAAGTATGCTCTGAAATTTGCTAAAATATCTCGATTATTTGAACCTTGCAAATGCAATCTCTATTTTACCATGTGTGGGGCAAACATCAAACTAGTTACATGCAAGATAATGAGGTAGACGTTTCTATTGCTTGACTGAGAATTCCTTCCTCAGGTAAAGCTGGTTTGGTACTATAACAATGCATTGGGCAGGCCAAACAAGAAGAAAATTATAGCACGCTATAAATCGTATGATGTGATTTTGTAGTACTTTTGACATGCAGATTGTACTAGTAAAGTCCAACCTATCTGGAAGAGATTTGAAGCTTTAATCATTGTGTTTATGCAGGTATCACGGATCAACATTGGTAGCTGCTAGTCTTTCTGGGTACTTACTAACCAGTTCAAGTTTTCTTGTAGGAGATATCTTCTAGCACAGAGTTACAGATTATTAACTTTATTATGATCTATGTTATTAAAATTTATATAAATGATGCATTATATTTTCTAGTTTCTCTTTTTACTCATTGAGGCTATTAGGTATTGCTTATTGGTGTAGTGGGTTTCTTCCTATAATTATCTCCAAAAATACTGAGCAATACATTTTTTCCCCAATCCTCAAATCCTAAGTTGGTATCTAAGCCCCTTATCAGGTTAGGCTTTCAAAGAAGAATTCCCCTAAGGGCTACCTATCCTTATCCACCTCTTATTTTCTTAGCAATTATTGGGATCAACAATGAGCTCTCCCCTCCCTTCTTTTGCCTTGCAATCTTTGCACATCAAAACGTTAGGAAGTGACCCAAAGTTATGAGCTAGCCCAACAAATGACCCAAAGTTAGAACTTCTACTTCTATTGTTGGAGGCGCCACATCTAGGCCCAAAGCCTAAAACCCTAATGATCCCATCCTGATAACTACTTTCAAGACAAGCTAGCCCAAATTCAGATCATTGATTCTTGATCTTAGCGGATTGCACTTCAAGATCTTTAGTTCCTAAATTACACCTCCTCCATGTTGTTGTCCTTCTTCCTCTTGGATCATCCTTATTTGCTTTGTGACCAATGAGGATAAAACAATCCCTCTTTTAGGAGATTGTTGGGGGGGGGGGTGGCGCTTAGTTTCTTACCATAAACTAAAGATAGCGAAATCTAACTCTTGAGCTGATGATAACCAAAAATGTCAATTCCTTATAATAGGATTATGGTTTGAAATGGTATGGTATTCTGTGTCGCTTGGCACAGCTAAATTATAGTTCCGATAATTACAGAAATTTGATACTAAACACAAATAATGTCTCTATGTCAATCTTGTTGATGAATATTGTATCACACTTGACTAATGAAGAACAATGAGGATAAAACAATCTTGTTGATGTAAATTGTATTGTACTGACACTGGTAAAGTTGACTTGAGATAATGTATTAGTTTTCTTATAGTTTGCGCCTATACAAGATAATGTCAATTGAATTATTTAAGATAAAACACAAAGTCTGAATTAAGTATATAGTTGTTTATCTTCTTCCTTTTTTTTCTTTATTTCCTTTGTCCTTCTACCTTGAATTTTCCATTGACACCATAAATTGGAACATCAACATGATACTGAAATACTATCATTCATTCGAAAATTGAAACCTAGCTGGACTCGAGATTTTGAATCTTGGATAGGATTATGTTGGTCTTGCTTGAGAGATTTCCTTGTTTACAGATTGTTCGTTCTTCACTGAGATATTCTAGATGTTTATTTATTTCCCTTTGTTCTAGATTCCAAATCAAATAAATTGGTTACTTTTTATATTTTTTTTCTAACGATGGATTTATATTTGTATATTTTTCTATGTCTACTCCAAATATTGGCTTCAGCTTCTTCTCTCTATATTTCTCCATGCTTGTTTCCTTCATGAAAGAGCCTATGGTATTTGTCTCCTTTTTTCTTCTTTCCACAAATATTGGTTAGCGTTTATTTTGTTCTTCCTTCTTCACGTTTCATCATTTCCTTTTCTATCCTATTTGTGTGTTGCATATGTGCAACAAAGAAAACCTCTAGTTCTTGTCTAGCAAAGCGTAAGCTGTACTATCCATCTCCATCAAAAACCTGATAACAATGTCTTTTTCGTGTTACTAAATCCAGCAAAGGGTCAAGCTAAGCTCAGCTCCCATGAAGTCTTGAATAGAGAAAATGGCTTCTCTCTGATTATTAAGTCTACTAAAGGGTGGAGCTGCGCTTTCCTTCCTCCGAGATCCCCTGATTGCTTTTCTTTTCCTCGCCTATGATTCGTGAGTGTTTTCCTTCTCCCATGGTCTATTATATGTTGATGAAATAATCACTTTAGGGAGAAGTCCACTTGAGGATTAGTTCTTTAGATCTTTTCATTCTTGTTCTAGTTCTTCCTTTCTGTTTATGTCCTCTTTCTTTGTTGATTTGCTGATTTGATGTCAAAGACAATGTTGGCTGCGTACTAGTCTATGGTCAAAGGGATATTTAGTTGCAACTCCATCAAAATTTCCATAGCTTTACTTAATTGCGACTTTAATTTTCATAGTCATGATCTTCATTGGTGATATCCTCTTATGTTTATGATAGCTTTTTTAGTTACGTAACAACAACAATAACCAAACTTTTATCCCACTAACTGGGGTCAGATATATGGATTCTTCTACGTCATTGGGCTCAATCTTCTCCTATATCCTTATCTATATTTAAATGAATTTTATGCTGTTTTATCGTTACTAACCAAGTTGTCTTTCTAATTATGTAACAAGTTGGATAAATAGTAATTATTCTCCAATTTTAGGGTGTTTCAAATTATTGAGTTTATTAGGTATTGATAGTCACACATTAGTAGTTCTAACTTTATGAATTTTATAATTAACATATATATACATGTAGTACATTTGCACTTATTGAAAAGAATACAATATTTTTCTATTCCCATATTCTACATTATAAATTCTCTCTTTTGTAGCAATAGATGCACAAGTTTGACATTTGTTTTTTTATTGCTTCATTTACAGACTTCCAGCTTTGCACCAGAAGTTCGATCTCCCAGCACCGTTTGTTTTGCACACTGATTGCCCTCACTTCTGGCGCTTCCATCTTCCTGGTATCTATCATATGTGAAGAATGTTTATGGTGAAATTCTATTGTTTATTTATTTATTTTTGCAAATACAATATTAGGTGAGACAGAGGAGGAATTTTCAACTCGATTAGCTAATAACTTGGAGAATCTTATTCTAAAAGAAGGACCAGAAACAGTATAGAATTCTTTTTCTCACTGGCTAGGTGCAAGCTTTAATTGTTATTAAAGACGAGTGTGCTAATTATCACATTTTATTCTCAGATAGCTGCATTTATAGCTGAACCAGTTATGGGGGCTGGAGGTGTTATACTTCCTCCAAAGACATACTTCGAAAAGGTCAGTATTGTTGGATCACAATTTAGTTTTCTCAGCATCAGAACTGCAACTTGTTGGAGTAATCTGATTATCTTTTACTTATTTATCATATCAAAATATAACATGTAGATTTCCTGCAAAGAAGCAAGCAAGATAATGAAATCCTTCACATTTTGATGGATTTTTCACGTGGATTTTCCTGTTCCTACAATTAGGGATTTTTCATGTTATCTCTTCATCATATCATTTCCTACAGCTTCCAAATGCCTATCGCATAGTTGTTTAGTACTTTAATGATTTTTTATTTGTTGATTGAGTTTCTTTTAGACTATCTAGAATAGAAACTAGATTCCTAGCTTGTTAGAAATTCTTCTTCTTCTACTCCTGACATTTTTGTCAGACACTTGTCTATAACTTAAAATTTCCCCTTTGTGAAAATTAAATAACTTGAATTGGATTTCAACCTTATGCTGTCATTGTTTTATCTAATAATTAGTTTCCCATGATCTCCAGTCTCTACTAAATTCTACCATTTTTTTTCATCCGACAATGTATCCATGTGTAGGAGGTTAGGGTTCTGTAGTTTGACAGAAAAAATAAATATTTCATTGATAGGATATCCTCCTTATATACAAAGATATATCCCTTAAAATTAGGGATGTGATAAGTATGAGCTAATTATAATCCATCTGGGAAATATATTGCAAAATTTTATTTGAATTTTAAATAAATTTTTATATATTTTAATGAGAGAATTCGATTTGGATTTTAAGAAATATGTTTGACTATTTTTTTAAAGTTAGGGATTGATTGGATCCATTAAAAAAATAATAACATAGCTAGGAGATAAATAAATAAATAAAAATTTTATTATATATTTTTTAAAATTAAAATAAATAAAATATATAATTAAATTGATAATTTTATTAGGGTATAATTAAACCTCTTATGATTATCCCTATCATAGTTACGAGTCAATTGAGATAATCAAACTAAGTTCAGTTTTAATTTAAAAAAAACTCTTGGATTTAATTAAAAACATGATAGAGTAACCCTCCGACGCTGCCGCGGGTGTCGCACGACGCTCCGGTGCGGCTGCGGGTGTCGTGCGATGCTCCGGCGCGGCCGCAGATGTCGCGCGACCATCTGGTGTGGTTGCGGGGATCATGCGACACTCTGGCGCAACCGCGGGGGTCGCGCAACCCTTCTGTGGTGACTGCGAGGGTCACGCGACCCTTCCGTGGTAACTTCAAGGGCCGTGTGACGCCTCCGCGGCTGTCGTTGGGCATGGTGTCAGGTAGTGCCAGTGCCAATCGGGGGCGGAATGAATTGTTTAGCTCGTTTTGACCGGCTCGACATGAGATTTCAATTCTTTGCAGACAGTAAAACTTATATCTGGATGAGTGTTAGGTAGATAAGTTTGTCTACCAATTGTTGATATCGTCCTTTATCAACTACTATTTTATCAATTTGAGATCTTAACTTGGTATTAGGATCCTTAGGCATATCAATTGGCTTACATCCACTCGACCCAGTTTCTTGTAGTAGGTCAAGAACATACTGTCTTTGAGACACATAGATTCCTTTGTGACACAAAGATTCCTTTGTGACTTCTAGTAACCTCCAAGCCCAAGAAGTATTTGAGTTGTCCCCGATCCTTGATTGCAAACTCCTTAGATAGGAGTGACTTGAGCATTTTGATTTCTGGTTCATGGTTTCCTACGAGGACAATATCATCAACATACACAGTTAGTATTGAGATTTCCCACTTGAAAATATTTCACAAATAGTGTGTGATCGGCTTGAGATGGGAGTATGCATCTCTTTTAAGGACTTTAGCAAATCTATCAAACCAAGCTCTGGGTGATTTTTTGAGCCCATACAAGGCTCTCCTTAGTTTGCAGACTTTTCCTTTTGTACTATCTGTCTCAAATCCTGCCGGGACATCCATGTAAACTTCTTCCACAAGATCTCCATTTACAAATTCGTTCTTCACATCTAGCTAAATCAAGGGTTAATCTAAGTTAGCAGCAATAGACAGTAACACCAAGATGGTATTGAGTTTTGCAACAAGTGCAAAGGTCTTCTGATAGTCAATCCCATAGGACCGAGTGTAACCTTTTGTCACCAGTAGCGCCTTGTATCTATTTATGCTTCCATCTGGGTTTTGCTTGACTTAAAAAATCCACTTACATCCAACAGTTCTTTTCCTTGAGGTAGCTCAAATAGCGTCCAAGTCCCATTCTTTTCCTGGATGGTGTATTCCTCTAGGATTGCCTTGCGCTATTCAAGAACTTTTAGAGCTTTATACACAAATTAGGAATATTGATATTGTCAAGTGATGTTACAAATGCTTGGTACCCTGGAGATAAACGTGAGTATGACATATAGTTGTTCATCGAATGAAGAGTACAAGATCTGGTACCTTTTCTGTGTGCAATAGGTTCGTCCAATGTGGGATCTTTATGTGAAACTGGTTCTATTAGATCCTGCTGCATTTCCGGTTCAACTTGGCTTCGAGTTGACTCATGATACGACTGAGTTTCGTGCAAAGATGCAAGATGTTTTCTCCTCATATAGGCTTTCACTGCATCATGGGAAGGTGGTGTGTTCTTTTGTGGTTCCCAGATTGTTGTGATGATGATGGAGAGTAAGAAGTTGATGGGGATGATGGAGAGGGAGGAGTTGATGGAGGATTGAGTGATGATGATTGTTGTGATGATGATGGAGAGAAAGGAGTTGATGGGGGATGATGGAGAGGAAGGAGTTGATGGAGGGTTGAGTGATGATGATGGTTAGATTGATGAAGGACTCAATTCAAGAAGAGACTTCCAATTCTAATCCCAATGCTGCAATTCAATTTTGTTCTCCCCTTGAATGGGGATGATGGAGAGGGAGGAGTTGATGGAGGATTGAGTGATGATGATTGTTGTGATGATGATGGAGAGAAAGGAGTTGATGGGGGATGATGGAGAGGAAGGAGTTGATGGAGGGTTGAGTGATGATGATGGTTAGATTGATGAAGGACTCAATTCAAGAAGAGACTTCCAATTCTAATCCCAATGCTGCAATTCAATTTTGTTCTCCCCTTGAATTGTGATGTTGTAGTATGAAATGTTTTTAAAGAAGGTGACATCGATAGAGTGATAAAATTTCTGGGTGACAGGAGAGAACACTTGTAAGCCTTTTTTGTTAGTTGAGTATCCCAAGAAAATGCACTTAAGTTCTCGTGAATCAATCTTTCCCCAATATTGAGAGTGGATGTGGACAAATGCAATACATCCAAAGAGTTTGAGAGGTATGTTGGAGACAAGTTTGAGTGTAGGATACAAGTTTTGTAGAACTTGAAATGGAGTGCTGAACTTAAGAACTTTGGAAGGGAGACGATTAATAAGGTAGGTAGCTATTAGGACTGCTTCCCCTCAAAATTTGGTTAGAGTGTGAGTTTGAAAAGTATGGAGCGGGCTACCTCAATTATATGATGATTTTTCTGTTCAGCTACACCATTTTGTTGTGGTGTATCAACACATGAACTTTGTTGGACTATGCCATTGGATTGGAGATAGGAGCTAAGGCTGGAATTAAAGAAGTCTTTGGCATTATTTGTTTTGATAATGTGTATGTCGAACTGGGTCTTGATCATGGCATGAAAATTTTGAAAGATTTGTGTGATCTTAGATTTTTCTCTCAAAAGAAAAGTCCAACACAACCTTGTGTGATCATCAACGAAAAGTAAGAACTATCTGAGACCCACAAAATAGGGATAAAATAACAAGTTTCCTAGTCTGAATTTCAATAGTTTCTAAATGTTGTAGCCATTATTGCTAACTATTTTTTGTAGTGTTGTAAATGACGATAGGCAGTGACGGGATGGTCAGTGACCGCCTACCACTTAGGCCACCTAGGCGATTGAATTTTTTTTTTATTTTTATACATAATATTATAAATAATAATTATTCTTTATAATATTTAATTTTAATAAAATATATTAATTAAAAATTTAAAATATCTAAATATTTAAAAATAAAAATATAATTATATGTCCATATTAAATTAATGGGATACTTTTATTAGGCTTTAATTAAGGAGCAATGATAGGGAGAGTGAAAATGGGAGAGTGAAAAGCATAGTGAATGATGTGGCATGACGTGACATTTTACATACACACGTCCGATTATCGCTTGGACACCATCGGCGGCCTTCGACCGCCGCCCCGAATCAAACTATACCCTGAGGGGCACGGTGAACCCGTCGGAGATCGCTGCATGCAAGGTTCCACGTCATTCACTATGCTTTTCACTCTCCCATTTTCACTCTCCCTATCATTTTTCTTAATGCAGTCTATTTAAATTATCCTGATCATGGTTAGAAGCTGATTAAAATTATTAACCTAAAGTAATTGAATTAAATCCTAACTTACAACTTACTCGCGTACCTGTTTCGGTCGAGTGACAAGTTCAACACCGGGATTGCGTGATGAGTTTGTACGCCGGGTCTAGGCGACGCCTTTGGGCCCGTCACTAGGTTTGAGCGATGCCTTCGGGCTCGTCGGTAGGCCTGGGTAACACCTTCGGGCCCCACAGTGGTGGAAGAAGGTGAATTACCGTTTAAAGCACCGTCTCAGCCTGAGGTGATGCGATCGATGCCCATCTCCCGCCTAGGCGGCCTTCTTGATCGCCATTTAGAACACTGATTTTCTGCAATGTTTTATAGTTTTTCTTCAATTTTTTTGTTTTGTTTTCTGGCATTATTCTCAGCGAGGATAAAAGCCTTTTCAGAAAAAAAGCATATGGTTCCATCTTCTTCTTTTCCTTACTTCTTAAGTGCACAGTGATTCTGCTGCACACGTGTGGAAATAATGGATAACGTATTTTTCAATGGGTTTAGCCATTTGCTACTAGTTTTATGTGTTAATCCATATTAGTTTCATAGTATATATCCATTATCTGAGATTCGTACTTTTTTCTTCTGTTTCTTTTACAATGTAGACACAACTATGCTGTATATTTCTCTTGCTGTCTTTTGATTTGATGCACACCTTTTCGTTTTTGATGTTTCCATAGGTTCAAGCTGTTCTGAAGAAGTATGATATATTATTTATTGCTGATGAGGTTTTTACTCCTAACTTCTTTGAGAAAATTTATGAACTCGTTCCTATCTAATGAAAGCAATAGAAGATTTTTCATTGAGAAAAGACACAATTGTCTTATATATGTTCAGGTCATTACTGCTTTTGGAAGGTTGGGTACAATGTTTGGATGTGACAAATACAATATCAAGCCTGATCTTGTCTCCATTGCTAAAGTGAGTTTAAACTCTAATCTTCTTTTTAATTCTAAACTACAATCAATTCAATGTGGAGTTACGAGCGTAAATTTTCTTTATATTGCAGGCTCTTTCATCAGCATACCTACCAATTGGTGCAATACTTGTTAGCCCAGAAATTGTAGACGTTATATATTCTCAAAGTAACAAACTCGGTATGATTATAACCAATCAGTCTTGAATAGATTGTCATCATTTCTTACTGATTGCTAGCTAAAATCCATTGTTTTTCACATTTTAAACCTTATTGACCTTTTTAGGTTCATTTTCTCATGGATTCACATATTCAGGGCATCCAGTCTCCTGCGCTGTTGCTTTAGAAACTCTTAAGATTTATAAGTATGCATTCTCTTTTTCCATGTTGAATTGGTGACTAATACATCATTAACTAATCACAGTATTGTAATAATTCGAAATGGTTTTAGTGAATGTTTTCTTCCATTTAGCTTCCCAGGCTATATCAAAATCTACACGTAGATCTTCTAATCCTACTGTGTATTTTGTAATAACCTTTCTTTGATATCTCGCATCTCATCTCACATAATGCTGATAGTAACTGAAAAATGCTGTATAATGTTAGCAACTAATTAGTTAACAAAAGGTAATAAATAGTACGATGAAGGGAAATCTTTAGATGCTGGAAAAATAATTACAACCGGCATGATTCTACTGATCATATTTTGATTCTTTAAGAAATTTGATATAGTCTCATATTTTGCAGGGAAAGAAATATTACTGAGATAGTGCAAGCCATTGCTCCAAAGTTCCAAGAGGGCATCAAAGCTTTTTCAGATAGTCCCATCATTGGGGAGGTACACATTTTAGTAGGAATCTTGTGGCTATATCATCCTCAAATTACCAATCCCGTCTACAGTGGTGTCTTTTCTTGCTTGTTTTTGAGTTTCCATTTTAGATTTTGTGGAAACAATTATTTTTCTGTAGATACGCGGGACTGGTTTGATTCATGGAACTGAGTTCACTAACAACAAGTTACCTGATGAACAATTTCCTGCTGAGTGGGGTATGTTCAATCCTTAGTCTACAAGTTTCCTTCTGTTGCCTTGTGATCTATTTTTGCAGTAAGTTTTCTGCTGATTTCAGGTGTAGGTGCGATCTTTGGATCGGAATGTGAAAAGCGCGGAATGCTAATTAGAGTTGCTGGGGACAGCATAATGATGTGCCCTCCCTATATAATAACTCCAGATGAGATAGATAAAGTAAGTTATTCCTTTCATGCTAAATGTCCATTCCATCCACGGTTTGGTCTTCGTTAATTTAAGCAATTTCGATCTTGTTGAATCTAACTATTCCATTGTTTTAGTTGATCTACATCTATGGAGAAGCTCTGAAGAGCACAGAGGAGAAGGTTGCAAAATTGAAATCTAAGGTAGCTTGTTAGGCAATCATCTCTAGTGTGTAGTTGGAAGGAGTAGCATAGATCTCTCCGTGAGTAGTTGATTATGAAAAATACTCTACACAGAATATTACTAAATATTACTATTAGACAAAGAATATTGTTATTTTTTATTTTGTGAAAATTGCATATGCATTAAATATCTCTAAATAAGAACAGATATTTAGTCTTCATAGATGAAAATTTTTCGTGGGGCTGATTCGGTCGTCCCAGAATTAGTTAGCATAAACTGACATCTGATGCCAATTAAGATTTAGTATTTATAACATATTGGAGGTAAATTTTATCTCCTTAATTGATTGACGTTTGAAGTTTATATGCATATTGTCAATACATACCAATTGTATTATTGCAAACAACAATGATTTCATATACATCTTTGTTTTTCATTCAATTATGAACTGATTAATGGGTTTGCAAACACCATAAATTAATGTTTATAGGCAAAATTGGAAAGGCATGGCCAATACACAAGATTGTGTCAAAAATTTGGCTTCACAAAATGAGAGATTGATTTAAAAAAAAAAGCAAAATTGAACACACGTTTAAGTGGTTGGCTTTCCTCTTCTAAACTAAATTTCTAGAAAAACTTACAAAGCCTCCAACCAAAGCATAAATTTTCATTGTATTTCAGTCTATGTATAGACAGTTGACATTCACAATGAACATTTTGTAAGGAAAGTCTCATATATTATTTTTTAAATGAGTTTTAATATTTTGATGACCAATCTTCGACAAATATATATATATATATATATTCACTTGTATATTAATTTTCACGAGTATACTCCAAAATGATGGGTTCGGGAAGGAAAAGTAAAGGTTTATGAATTTAGCTAAAGTGTTAAGGGTGCGTTTGGTTAGGGGTTATCCTTGATAACCTTGGTTATCCATCCAAGGTTATCAACGAAAACTTTGTTTGGTTTCGATAATTAGCGATTCCCAAGTAATGATCGATGCCCGACACGTCAGTAAAAGGATCATGCAATCAGGAATCGAAAAATCTTAGGAAAGTAAGGTTTTTCTTGATTCCGGGGTTATACAATTTTTTTTTTCAAAATTATCTTTCAATATTTACATTTAAGATGAAAATAACCATTATAATTTATTAACTTTCGAAAGCGTTATTCACGATCGACGATTGACAACGACGGTCGACGGCCGGCGGTCGGCGGTCGGCGATTGACAACTGAACGCACCCTAAGAGTGTTCAAGGGGTGAAGAGAGAGAGTACAAAATAGTGCAAAGGATGAATTAAAAGAACATTAATATAAATTCATTTATATGTGTGGTTGTGAGTTATTTCTTATTTTTTAAAAAGAGACGAATAACTAAGAGGATCAGTTTTCAAATCCTATGAAGAATAAATATTTTGAAATTCGGATAGACAAATCAAGGAGAAAGTAGTCTATCTATTAGCAAAAATGTGAGAGAAAAGTAGGCAAGGTAATTAGAGAGAGAAGACAATGTCATGGAATCACATAAATATGCACAAAGATTAGTTAAGCTTTGTGTGCACAAGATTAGAGAGAAAAGTAGTCTATCTATTTATGCTAAGTTTACGCCTACATCTATATTTATTTACTATATACAAACATTAATTTCAAAAAAAAAAAAAATAAAAAACAATCCAAAATCATCAATAAAATAAAATAAAATAAAATAAAATGTTGGACCAGATAACGGACGAACTTGGGATGATCGGCTCGGTCCTACGAAAGTTTCCCATCGGTCATCAGGGTAAATCGAAAAGCGTTCGCGGTGGGCGGTCTAGAAACCTAACGTCTCAGGGTTCGCACCCTATTTGGAAGAAAAATTCCTGCAAAATACGTTGTAGCTAGGGATCGAACCGTGGATGCCTGGGATAGTGACTAGTCACCATACCGTTGCACCATAGCCCCGGGGGCAAAAATGTTGGACCAGGTAGCAGACGAACCTGGGATGTGACCGGTCCGGTCTCATGGAAGTTTCCCATCGGTTATCAGGGTAAATCGGGAAGCGCTCGTGGTGGACGGTCTAGAAGCCCAGGGTTCGCGCCCCATTTGGAGGGAAAATTCTTACAAAATACGCCGTAGCTAGGGATCGAACTGCAGATGTCTGAGATAACAACTAATTGTCTTACCGCTGCACCATAGACCTAGGGGCAATCCAAAATCCTCAAACATGTACGCATGGCGGAAGAACAAATTTCACATTTAAATGGGCTATGTTGATAAGGAACGATTTATTTAAATCAACATTTGAGGAAGCAATGACTTAACTTGACTCAAGTTCGCTAGCTACAAGCATGACAATATTAACAAAGAGCAATAGGAAAATAATTTCCATGAAGGGGAAAATGTCCTTTGTTATTCCATGCCAATTTTACCTTCTCCATCTTGCTTTTACAAAAATAGAAATGAAATAAGGAGAAGTGCATAGTATTGAGTTAATTTCTACATTTGCATTCAGTTTGTTTAATTTTTTAATGATAATGATACATTAGGTTAGCTATCCCATTCTAGATCATTCTAGATCATCAGTTAAACCCTATATGGCTCCATTGTGGCCTAGCACCCCTGCCTACATATGCGGGGACTCATTTGGCTTTCTGAGTTCCCTGTGCGATTCAACACTTGAATTTCTAATTATCTCAAGCACTCTGAGTTTCCTTCTAGATCCAACTCCTAGATTCCATGGCTCGGACTTAGCAAGCTACATTTGAAACTCATCCACCTGCACGACCACGATTCAAATGATAGTCCCTCCATGTCATGGTCTCTTGCTTGTAATAGTCGAGTAATCGACGTTATAAATGATAGATTCATCGAGACTGACAATTACAACAAATAACAGTTTTAGATTTAATTTTCTAGGAGATTGTGGTCACGATGTATTTCTCTTGCACATTCTGGATTTTTTGGATTATATCCATTCTACTTTCTCCTTTGTAACGATTTGACCGTTGAAAGGGCCTTGTCATAGACAACCTCTAACAGCATATGATGTTTCCTTTATGCATGCAGTTCAGATCATTCCTCTGCCTTAGTACTTGACTTAGCAATCAATTAACTACTTAATCAGCTCAACATCTAATTTTCTTAACCCCGGGTTATGATGCAGCAGAAGGATGATTAATTATTATCCCAGGACTATGATGCAGCGGAAGGATAATCAAGTAACTACGTAAGTAGTTTAACATCTAATTCTTTTCAATTTTGTCAATATATAACTTGATCAATATAAAGTATATTTAAATCATTTGTAAATACATGTAATTAATAAAATAAAAAGCACAATGAATTAGTAGTAAATACTTATCATTTGTAAATACACCATTTATGATTGACTTAATTATATAAGTAATCCTTATTCTTCCTCTTACAAAATATAGTTAAGGTATTATAAGATAGTTGCTATAAACAATTTGTTAGAACAGCCTCATATGGTATTCTTGGTGTATATATATATAATATATATATTATATATATATATATATATATATATATATCTATATATATAGTATCTTACAAGTTAGTAACTTAGGGATAAGAAGTTACAATTAGTTTAAGTAATGTAAAAATTTAGATGTTTGTAGAGATAAAGAGAGGGAAAGGGGGTATTAGAGCTACATTACCATATAAAATTTTGGTAGGGGCTCTTTTTATCCATATCATCGTCTCGCTATCAAAATTTATCAAAAATGCACCCAACTTTTATTTCATACCTAAAATACTAATGCAGGAGAGGATCCAAAATAATATTCAGATTTATATATTTAGGATTTTTTTAATTAGTTATATATTTTTATTTAGTTTGCTCCTAAATCTTAGGAAACCAAATCTTGTTGGGTTTTTTTTAATTGGTTATATATGTTTGTTTAGTTTGTTTCTAAATCTTAGGAAACTAAGATTTGTTGGTTAAATTTGTTCCTAAATTTTAGGAGATTAAGTCTGGTTGGTTTAGAGTTTTTTTAGGGATATGAGTACTATATAAACTCATGCTTAGATGATGTTTAGGACAAATTTTTTAGATATTGAATCAATTTGCTTCGGTTAAGCCACATTATGGCTATATCTCTATTGTTCTCTTCTCGCTCTTGTTTTTCTCAATAAGGTTTAAGCCCAGTTTTGGCTACTCCTTATCTCGTTATTACTTTCTTATTTTTTTCTCGTAAATCCCTCTGAAACTTCTCGCCCCAGAATAATCTATATTCTGCCCGGCGTCAGTTAGTATCAGAGCTCATTAAGATCCAATGGAGGGTCATCGTGGACGTGGTCGTGGTCGCAACAGGCAGGTTCCGATTGTGAAGAAACCTAAATTGAAACTTAAGGCTAAAATTGCTTTGAAACTTAAGTTCTGAGGGTTTAAATGTGAAGAAACCTAAACTAGAAAGGGTCAAAAGGGCTTAAGTCCTATATGTAAGGGTGTGGATTTGAAAAGATAAAGGAGGAGGACTAAAATGTAAAGTGGCACACCACTTAATCTACTCTTACCTGTGCCATATCCGACGCCCTTATTCTTCCCTTCTTGCGTGCCCTAGCCGCAGCGCCGACGCGATTTCTTTCCTTCTCCCTAGCGACGCACGAAGCCTCCTCTTCTTCCCCAGGCGAGTCTCTCCAATCCAGCCAGGCCGATCGGAGTTGGTCCTTGTGCTCCGACTACCGGAGCCTCTATTCTTTTCCTTCACGGCGGCTCCTCTCGCACTCGCGTTAGTCGTGGGCACAGGACATCGCCGCGTCCTTCTCTTAGTCGTGCCCTAGGTTGCTCTGGATTGGTGGGGGAGCACTGTTTCGGCGTCGAGTTTGCAAGGGGTGGTGTTGCGTATCGCAGGGATACCGTGTGGTTTGGGTGTGTCTTTCTCTCTTCATCTTCTTTGCCGTCACGGTGCGCCAAGCAGAGGTAAGAATTGCTTTCTATTAGAGTTGGATTTCTTATGATCAGATCTGTAGGAATACTTGTTTGGGCGTGTGGGTTGCTAGAAACAGTGATTTGTGATTGATCTTTTCTCCGATAGTATTTCATGAAAGCTTTTCAGTTGTAGAGGTGGTGTTGTGATTGTCTTCGGTTGGATTTTGTCTTGGTCTCAAGTTTTGGATGGACTTGATGATTGGTTTGTTGTGGGATGCTGTTTTTTTTGAATCTGTTGAATGGGTGTGGAATTCGTTTTGAGGTTTGGATAGGATCTTTATTGTGGATTATTTTAGTTTCTAAATGGTGGTTGTGTTTGGATCGGTTCTCTTTTGGAATCTAGGGTTAAAGCATATTCGGTTCTAGATCTTCTGGTGGATTTTTATAGTTTATTGTAGATCTGATGTTGTGGACTATGATTATGAAATTATGGATTTGGATTGGATTACAGGTTTTAGTCCTCCTTGTGATCACTGCCGTGAGTTTTTGGGTGGCAAGAAATCTGAGCAGTGGTGGCGTGAGCATCAGATCAAGACCTTGTTGCTGTGGTGATTGGCTGGCTTTTGGGTCAGAATAGAATGGGTGCCGAGGACCATTGAGCGTGCCAAATTAGTCATATTTTGGAGTTTTGGGGACCTTGCATTTGAGACCGGATTCAGGTAAGGTTAGTTTGGTTGTGTTGATCTTGAATGGATTGAGATCCGTATGATTGGTTTTGGTGATTGCTAGAAATGCCTTGATGCATGATTTTAGTATTGTGTTCAGGTTCTGAATTCTTATTCAATAGAATGGTTTTTGTTTGACCTGTGGATTTAGAATAATGATTTGGAGAACTTTCTGGAGCAATACCGAGTGATTTTGTGATTCTTGCCTTGATTGGATCGTCATTATGTTAAACCTAATGAAATCAATTAGTGATCGATTGTGGATAATGGGATGGTTAATTGGGATAAAGACATGAATGATTGGTTGAACTACGAATTAGGTTTAATTTGAGATTAAACCTAATAAACTAAACTTGATAAAGTTGGGCCTCGAAACCTAATAGGAATCTAATCTAAGAGCACGGGATCATTAAGGGTTAATCATTTAATTATGGTTAATTAAATGAAACGGGATAATAAGGACGATTCTAATAAATTGAGGTAGCTCGTTTAGCTAATTTATCACCTGTTATGATAGCTAAAAACTATGTCCTCTGATACAGGACATTGATCGTTGCTGATTAGCGGACGGGAGGTTCTTTCTGATACGAGCATCTTACGATTGAGGCGGGTACCCTTTGACTTATCTTTTAGATATTGTCATATTGCTATGCATTGTCTGTTATAGATAACAGTAAGTTTATACGCTATCCCTGAGTTATTATGCCTGTCCTGGATACTTGTTAGTTATCTTTGAGTTATCATGTCTACACTGGATACTTGTTAGTTATCCCTGAATTATTATGTCCGTTCTGGATACTTGTTAGTTATCCCTGAGTTATATTGCCTGACCTGGATACTTGTTAGTTATCCCTGAGTCATTATATCTGAACTGGATACTTGTTAGTTATCCCTGAGTTATTATGCCTGTCCTGGATACTTGTTAGTTATCTTTGAGTTATCATGTCTATACTGGATACTTGTTAGTTATCCCTGAGTCATTATATCTGAACTGGATACTTGTTAGTTATCCCTGAGTTATATTGCCTGACCTGGATACTTGTTAGTTATTCCTGAGTCATTATGTCTGTCCTGGATACTTGTTAGTTATCTTTGAGTTATCATGTCTATACTGGATACTTGTTAGTTATCCCTGAGTCATTATATCTGAACTGGATACTTGTTAGTTATCCCTGAGTTATATTGCCTGACCTGGATACTTGTTAGTTATTCCTGAGTCATTATGTCTGTCCTGGATACTTGTTAGTTATCTTTGAGTTATCATGTCTACACTGGATACTTGTTAGTTATCCCTGAATTATTATGTCCGTTCTGGATACTTGTTAGTTATCCCTGAGTTATATTGCCTGACCTGGATACTTGTTAGTTATCCCTGAGTCATTATATCTGAACTGGATACTTGTTAGTTATCCCTGAGTTATATTGCCTGACCTGGATACTTGTTAGTTATTCCTGAGTCATTATGTCTGTCTTGGATACTTGTTAGTTATCCCTGAATTATTATGTCCGTTCTGGATACTTGTTAGTTATCCCTGAGTTATATTGCCTGACCTGGATACTTGTTAGTTATCCCTGAGTCATTATATCTGAACTGGATACTTGTTAGTTATCCCTGAGTTATATTGCCTGACCTGGATACTTGTTAGTTATTCCTGAGTCATTATGTCTGTCCTGGATACTTGTTAGTTATCCCTGAGTTATTATGTCCGTTCTGGATACTTGTTAGTTATCCCTGAGTTATTATGCTGTTAGTTCCATACAGTATCAGGTAGTGTCATATCTAGATGTATGCTTAGAGATCGTGATGTATCTCCTGCCTTTGACCTTGAGGGATCTGTAGTTTTCGGCCAGTATACCTTGTAGGTTAACTGTATTTCCTGTTATAGGATTTCAGACTGAGACCTAGTATACTGAGGACTTGGGAGGGAGGTATGTGTATCTATCATACACCATCCTTGCATTGTTGCATGCCGGCGATCAGCGACTCCCTTGTGGTTGAGCCTAATCGTTTTCCGGCATATGATATGCACACACGGCCACTCATGGGTTAGTGGATACCGTAGCGTGTGTGCATTTGCTCTGTATTGCTCCGCTCAAACGCTCATGGGTAGTGGTTTTGGAGCGTGGTAGCAAGCAGGGATCCCTTCTCTTCCCATAGACCAGAGAAGATGAGAGAGATATCTCCCCCATATATATATGGGGCGGAGTGTTCACTCCACCAGCATCCTGTCCACTCGGTCACTCAGGAGCAGTGATAGCAGGGTGCGTACAGTGTCACAGCTCTACCCACTCGGCCGACACAGTATCGCCTGTCTCGGTGACTTGACTGGTGTTAGGGGGTGACCATGACATTGCATCATATGCATACGATGCATTGTGCACTTGATTGTGTTTGCTGCATTTATTTGCTGCACTTGATTGGCATGCATATACTGGATACCTGTATACCTTGGTTTATATGTTATACTTGTTCCATAGGGATTTATTTCACCCTCTGCAGGATAGATGGATTCTGGTATGTATCTTTATTCAGTATCTTCAGTATACCCCTTTCTTCCTATTGTTCATATGAGGTTGTATCAGCGTAGACTTCTATTGTTATTATAACATACTATGCATATCTACTGAGTATTCGCTGAGTTTATGGACTCACACCGTTGCCATATGTTTTTATTTCAGGTTGAGATACTTGGAGTCGCCAGAAGAGCCCAGCAGCCAGTCCCTACCCATCGCGACATCGGAGTTTTGTTTTTGAACTTGGCGATGTATTTTTAGTTCATATTTCCTTTAGGACTTTGTATATGTCTTGTGTGGGTTGTAGTGTGCCTAAGGGGTTATTGTGTATTGGTTGTTTCGTCGTAAGTCGGACCGGTCCGCAGTCAGGTATGATTTACTTAGTTGTCTTGTGCATTTGTGTCGTGTCTATATATATTTTGAGGCCTGAGGCCAAATATAACTGCGTGGTATTGTTATATTGTGGTGTGTATGTGTAAATTGTCCGCCGGACAGGGGAGGTGCTGTCCGATTTTATATTGGAACAGCGGCTCTTGGGTCTCGGGGCGTGACACTTCTCGCCCCAGAATAATCTATATTCTGCCCGGCGTCAGTTAGTATCAGAGCTCATTAAGATCCAATGGAGGGTCATCGTGGACGTGGTCGTGGTCGCAACAGGCAGGTTCCGATTGTGGAAGCCCAGCACCGTGATCGTAGTATCCAAGATATAATGATGATTGAGGATTTACAGAAGCAAGTTGCGGAATTAACCCAGCATTTGGCAGCGCGGGATCTTGAAGATCGTGAGATTTCTGATGGTAACTTTGAGTCTCCTTTCGAGAACCCGTATCATCGTCGTGCTACATATCGGGAACACCATGGTCGAGAGGAACGATTTGGGAACTTTGGTTTCCGAGTGGATCTTCCTGATTTTTTTGGCACATTACAAGCGGAAGGCTTCGTTGATTGGATCAACGAAGTAGAGAGGATTTTTGAATATAAAGAAGTACCTGATCACATCAAAGTAAAGTTGGTCGTTATCAAGTTAAAAGGCCGAGCTTTAGCATGATGGGAGCAACTTCGACGATCACGGGAGAGACAAGGTAAATCCAAAATCACTGATTGGGAAAAAAAAATGAAGAAACTAATGAGAACGCAATTTCTTCCCTTCGGCTACACCCAAACATTGTATCAACGACTCCATACCTTGAGGCAAGGAGCTAGAACCGTTGACGACTATACAGAGGAATTCTATCAGTTTATTGCTCGGAATGATTTGTCCGAGTCCGAGGAGCAGATGGTAGCGCGATATTTAGGGGGATTACGTCAACCCTTACAAGACACCCTGAGCCTTCACTCACTCTGGACCATTTCAGAGTCCTATCAGCGAGCCTTGACAGTTGAAAAATAACTAAACCGAAGACCGACAACTAGGAGCGATCAAAACACTCAAGTTGTTTGCCCTCAAGAGCCGCGCCCTTCTCAGCAGCCACCACAAGGTAACCCTAAGACCACTATCAAGTGTTTTCGATGTGGTGAACAGGGCCATCGAGCTTCGGAGTGTAAAAGATCCCCCGATCAAAAAAACAAGACTCTGCTAGTTGAGGAAGACATAGAGGATGAACTCGAACAGATTGATGAGCCGATTTATGATGACGATATTGATGACGAGGTTCTTTATGGCGATGGTCATGAGACTCTCGTTGTACGCAAGAGCCTATTGGTCCCTAAGGAAGAATCTGAAGATGATTGGCTGAGAACCAACATCTTTCACACGACGTGCACGGTTGTAGACAAAGTTTGCAAGATGATCATTGATAGTGGAAGCTGTGAAAATATTGTATCCGAAGAAGTTGTTCAAAAGCTACAGTTGAAGACAGATCGTCATCCAAAACCCTACAAGTTAGCATGGCTAAGTAAAGGAAGTGAGGTAACTGTAGAAAGGAGGTGTCTTTTATCTTTTGTTGGATCGGGTTGGACCGGCTAGAGGGGGGTGAATAGACGGGGAAAATTTTTTTATGAAAGTGGAGGCACTCGTCTTTAAAAAGAACTTGGTTGCAACTGAGAACGTTGCTTCCAAGGCAGTGGACGCTCAATAAAAATCTCCTTGTGGCGGAGAAGCCTTACAAAAATAGTACGCTAGAGATTTTACAAAATGAATAAAATGATTGATTTCTAAAGCAAAACCTCTAAGTCTATTTATAGCCTAAGAGAATAAATCTGGATTGTTGATTGTTGATCACTTTTCTCTTGGCCGTTGATCCATGGATGTAATCTGGATGGTTGATCTTGGATGGGATTAAACTGCATCCATTGGATTTGATTAAAGGATAATGTAACATTATCCTTTAAGTTTTAATTATTTTAATTAAAACTTTATCTTTCCTCGAGATGGCTGTTGGAATCTCCATGTCGCTGTTGTAATCTGTAAGTAGTAATATCGGCAACATTTTACTGCCATCGCCCTTTAGTCCAAATGGTAAGTGGGTTAGTGTGTGTTGTTGAGGTCTCGGGTTCGATCCTTCGTGGCACCAAATAATTTTCTCTTTTCTTTTGAGCGTTTGGACTAGTCTTTTTGATTCTTCGTCTTCTGGGTGATTTCCGGCCAACCGGAGTTAGGCTCACCCGAACCCGACTTCGGCCTTTCGCCCCTCGAGCGTCCCTCCTCCCGGCTTCTCGTCCCTCGGACACCGCGCACGTCCTTCTCGTTCCACCGGTGTACTCTTCCGCAGCATCCGCGTCCCTCGGATTGTACCGAGCCCGTCGGCTCACTTCCCCGCACAATCCTTCTCGTCCGCTACGTTTTACACTCGACTTCCTCCGTACCTAAGCTCCTGCACACTTAGCAGAGGGATTAAAACCAACAGGACCTAACCTAACTTGGTTGATCACATCAAAACCAATTGTGGCACCAACAATCTCCCCCTTTTTGATGTGCATCAACCCAAGTTTAGTTAGGGATAAACAACAAACAATAATAGTATTGTAACAGAATTAAGCATAAAAAAATTTTGCAATCATGTACATAACCTCCACCGAACTACTCTCCCCCTTTGATCACAGCAAAAATGGGACAAAAAAAATAGGGAAGGGAAAATATAATTAGGGAAGAAGAAAAATTTTAAGTGTGATAACAAATATTCTAAGTAAAAAGAATCGCATTATCACAAATTTTTCAAATTTAAAATGACATATTTTTTCAGAAGTTAATTCCAATTTTTTTATTGAAAAAAATAGATTTCAATAAACGATTCATAAAAAAATCGAACATTTATGAAAAAAAATCTGAATATTTTTGTCAAAGTTGAAGATGAAGATATGAGTTTAGACAACAATTTTCAGCTTTAAATTTGTTTATCAAGTCTGAAAATAACAGATATAAGTTTTTAAAGAATAATTTTTAAAAAAAAATCAAAAAATACTTCGAATTTTTTTTAAAAAAATTATAATGAGTTTTTCCACTATATCTGTATCATGAAAAATTAGATCAATAAAAATAAATTATTTATCTATTTTTTTTAAATTTTAATTTCAAATTTTGACTGAAAATAGTTGAAAAATATTAACATAACTTTTGTAAAAGAATTCTGCACAAAAAAACTTATCAGTTTAAAATAAATTTTGGAACCCAAAATAAATTTTCATCTACGGGGTTAATCAAAAACTTTGGAGGAATATAATTTCTAGGAATTTTTCTAATCTGGCCCTTATGATTTTTAACATACCAATTCAGATTTTCAGGATAAAAATTCTTTTTAATTCTTAAACATGCAATATCATTTTCTAATTTCTCCACTAGATTCTTCAAATTTTCATTTTCTATTTTTAATTGGTCGGATAGAACAGATGAGCATACAGTGCCAAATCTTTCTTTTAACTCAGAGTTTTCTATCTCTAATTTATTCATCGACTTAATCATGGATTTTATTACCGAGTAGATTCGAGCAGGTGGAAGTAGACATACCTCACTTACCGGGTCGGTTTCGAAAAGCGAGGTTCCTCCTTCGTCGTCGCTTTCTTCTGACGTCTCTCCCCCTTCATCAGTGCTCCCTTCTTGATGGTTTGCCATCAGCGCAAGTCCCGCATATTCTTGACCTTCCGACTCCTCTGACGAGGACTCATCGTCGAGTTGGATCTTCCTTGTGTTCAGTGCGGCGATGTCTGATTTCTTATTCTTCTCTTCATGCAATTCTAGGAATTTCTCCCAGAGCTCTTTTGCCGAGTTGTAATTCTCGATGCGGTTAATTTCTTGCGCGGGAAGAACGGCTAGTAGATGAAATTCAGCTTTGCCGTTTGCTTCAAAGTCTGATTTCTCCTTCTTGGTCCATGACTTTATTTCTTTATCCTTGCCGTTGTTGTCTTTAGGAACTGAAAAATCATTTTTCATAATTATTAGCAATTCAATATCAGTTTTAAAAAATACCTGCATTCGGCGCTTCCACATCGCGAACTCCCCCTCAAACTTGGGCGGATAGATTACGGCTCCGACCATTTTCTTAAAATTGCTGCAGTTGGACGGTTAGTCCTTCTGCGGCGGCCTGGCTCTGATACCACTTGTTGGATCGGGTTGGACCGGCTAGAGGGGGGTTAATAGACGGGGAAAAAAAATTTATGAAAGTGGAGGCACTCGTCTTTAAAAAAGAACTTGGTTGCAACTGAGAACGTTGCTTCCAAGGCAGTGGACGCTCAATAAAAATCTCCTTGTGGCGGAGAAGCCTTGCAAAAATAGCACGCTAGAGATTTTACAAGAATGAATAAAATGATTGATTTCTAAAGCAAAACCTCTAAATCTATTTATAGCCTAAGAGAATAAATCTGGATTGT
Source organism: Boesenbergia rotunda (assembly GCA_024364735.1). Taxonomy (NCBI): domain Eukaryota; kingdom Viridiplantae; phylum Streptophyta; class Magnoliopsida; order Zingiberales; family Zingiberaceae; genus Boesenbergia; species Boesenbergia rotunda. The sequence continues at coordinate 586,516 of JAGFNQ010003577.1, forward strand.
TGATTGTTGATCACTTTTCTCTTGGCCGTTGATCAATGGATGTAATCTGGATGGTTGATCTTGGATGGGATTAAACTGCATCCATTGGATTTGATTAAAGGATAATGTTACATTATCCTTTAAGTTTTAATTATTTTAATTAAAACTTTATCTTTCCTCGAGATGACTGTTGGAATCTCCATGTCGCTGTTGTAACCTGTAAGTAGTAATATCGGCAACATTTTACTGCCATCGCCCTTTAGTCCAAATGGTAAGTGGGTTAGTGTGTGTTGTTGAGGTCTCGGGTTCGATCCTTCGTGGCACCAAATAATTTTCTCTTTTCTTTTGGGCGCTTGGACTAGTCTTTTTGATTCTTCGTCTTCTGGGTGATTTCCGGACAACCGGAGTTAGGCTCACCCGAACCCGACTTCGGCCTTTCGCCCCTCGAGCGTCCTTCCTCCCGGCTTCTCGTCCCTCGGACACCGCGCACGTCCTTCTCGTTCCACCGGTGTACTCTTCCGCAGCATCCGCGTCTCTCGGATTGTACCGAGCCCGTCGGCTCACTTCCCCGCACAATCCTTCTCGTCCGCTACGTCTTACACTCGACTTCCTCCGTACCTAAGCTCCTGCACACTTAGCAGAGGGATTAAAACCAACAGGACCTAACCTAACTTGGTTGATCACATCAAAACCAACTGGGGCACCAACATCTTTTTCTATTGGCAGCAAGTATTATGATCGAACATGGTGTGATGTTGTGTCAATGGACGCATGTCACTTATTGTTGGGACGACCGTGGCAATATGATAACAGCGTCATTCATGATGGGCGAAAGAACACATACACCCTCAGCATCAAAGGGAGGAACATCGTATTGGCTCCCCGACGAGAAGGAACTCCTTCAAATTTGGTAACCAATAATTCTACACAACTTTCTATGTCTAGATTTTTGAATGAGATGAAGCACAGAGATGTAGTCTATGCTTTGTTTCCTGCAATGTAATAGATCCGGACTCGGATCTACCAGCTGAAGTGCAACAACTCTTATCAGACTTCGCTGAGTTGATGGTCGAAGACTGATAAGCACCATTTTATTGATTATTTTAAGTGCTTAAATCCATGTTTGATCCATGTTTTTATTGTTTAATTGTGATTTTACCCTAGGTTTTAGGATTTTCTATTATTTTGGACTTTATTGCAAAATTACATATTTTTGGATTATTTGGCCACTAATTTTCTGATATATTTTTGTAGGCATGAAAGGATCCTAGACCTAGGGTATACTGGGTCAAACTTGAGTCGGATGTGAACCGGATCGAATTATCAAGCCTACGATTAATCCGGGCCGTCCGATTCAAGAGCGGCTAGATCTGAGCCATCCGGGATGATCTGAAGCAATCCGAGCTAGGGTTAGGGTTGATCAAGCTCTATGATCAAGATCTGAAGGTTTCATCCCAATCGGAGCTAAATCAACCGTTGGATCAAGCAAGGAGGGCTCTAGAGCGTCCATTCACAGATAGAGTTGATCTGGACCATCCGTTGCATATCTGGAGGATCCGAGCTACCACAAGGCAGATCTTGACCCCAGATCATCATCATTAAAGTTTGGCTTCAATCAGAGCAAGATCAGCCGTTGGATTTCATCAAATCAATCAGAGCCGTTCATTCTTAATTACTTAAGGAAATTTTTCCCAGCCTTCTCCTTCGTCGCGTTTCCTCGCCGTTCTTCGTCTTTCTCGTTTGTTCTTCATTTCTTAGCCAATTTCTTCAATCCAAGGGGCGCGACCACCTCAATTCTTCATCTAGATCGAGATTTGGATCATTGGAGATAGCTTGGGTGGAGAATTCAGTTCGAATTTCATCCGGACAGTGGTGTTTGAGGGTTTCGGCATCTCTGCTAACTACTCACTTGTATCTCGTCCACAGCCACTTCCGACCATCCGAGCTGCTTGTAGGGGTTCTCAGGTGAGCTCAGATTGCGTCTCAATCCATCATCGCAGTCCATCCATCGAGATAGAAGAGTTTGGACTGGAAAATTCCAGCCGCGTGCAGTTTGAACAGAATTTCATCAATCCAAGCTGCGTTCCATTGATTTGCTGTGCCTAGGGGTTCGAATCCAGCTCTTGATTGACAACCAAGAAGATTTCGAGCTTAGGGAAGATTGAGGAGTAGTTTAATTCATTTAATTTCTGTTTTTGTAGCTGTAATTTCATTACTGCATTTGTTCTGTTCTGTATTTTCGTTTCAGATTAGTTAACTTGGTTTAATGCTTTGTTTCTGCTGTAATTAGGGTTTAATCCAATCAGTTTAGTAATTAGGAAGTTTGTTTAGTGGATAATTGTGTTTAATTTCAGTTAATTTCAGTTCAAAAGCTTGCGTGCCAATTGCAGTCGCGTGCCACTCTCATTTCTGCATAATTGTAGCTTTAGGACTGCACGTTTCTTCTATTAGCTTCTTAAGTTTGTGTTGAGCAACCCTTAGATGTTTTATATCTCGTCTGAACATTAGATTTTGCACCCCAATTCAGCTTGTCTTGCATTGAATCATTTCCGAATTTTGTTTCTTTTTCTGCAATTCCTGCATTTCTGCACTTCTACAAATCTGCATATCAGATTTTGTTGGCAGTCCAGATTGTGATCAAGCTCAGCCTCTGCACTGAATTGAGTCCAATTTAACATGTCCTATAGAGTACTTTGTGCTCGAATTTAGCTTGTATTCATCAGCTTTTGCAATTTGATCAGTTACTTAAATTCTGCATTCAATGTATCAATTTTTCAGAATTCATTCTCTGCAATCCATTTCTCATTTCAGTTGTTTCTGAGTTGAATCGTTCTATTCTCAAATTGCAGTAACCTTTACTTATGTTCTGCATGATAGAAACGGATCTGAACTTGTTTTCCACAGCCTGCTGATTAGTTAGCATTGAGTTTCAATCACATTTCTGCATTGTTGCGGTTTGGATAGGCTGAAGTTTTTATCATTGAGACCTGAGTTTGAAATTCTATTGCATTCGAATTCAGTGGTTTTATTTGGTTTTAACCTCCCAATCAGTTTCTGAATGTCGCAAAACATTTCTGCATCTCTGCATTTCTGCATAGAGCCCTTGCAAGTCCATATCCGGCTTTAGCTTGATTTAATTGAGCTGATCTTGGTCTAAAGTTCTGCATTTATTTTTGCAACTTCTTCACTGGGAGTTAAACTTTCAAAGCTGAGCTAATTGGTTTCGTATCTGATCTGCCAGTGTGTTGTTTCTGCCGGTTGCAGTTTCCTGTTGGCACACTAGACTTCACCTCTTGCATGTGTGTATCAAGTAAGAAATTTCAGCATGACTTGGAGTTAAGCTTGCTTGAGATGCTACTTGTTCTGAATTTCATATTACTGAAGTTAAACATACCTTTAAGTAAACTTTTGTAGTTGAAGTCAGTTTTGCTTTTGGAGTAAATTCCAGATTGAATTTCTGTTCCCTTGTAAAAAAAAATGAATGTTGGCATTAATTGGAATCAAGTTGGACGCAATTGGTAGAATGGAACTACACTAATAGCAGTTTTATCTGTATCTAGTCGCTTCTGGACTCTAGACTTCATTTCTGCACTTAGGATCACATGTCCTGCATGAGTTTTAATTGGATGTTTCAGCTCAGTCATAATTCATTTGTTTGGCACCTTGGCTTGATTGGGTTTAAAGTTGGTTGTGTCTTCCATTGCATTTATCTAGTTAAGTTTGCTTCACTAAGTTTCTTTCTTCTCGGTAAGTTTTATGTCTAATTGAAGCAAGAACCCAATTCACATTCGAAACCCAAATTCTCAAACGACACCTAAATACAAGTAACGAATCAAACAACGTCAACTAGTCCCCGAGAAAAATACGACCTGTGGCCCCTATATTACATTTTCATATTCTGATTGTAAAAAGGGTTTCCAGCATTTCATTTCCAGTTATTCATTCATATTTAAATTTGATGAGCCCATACATTTCGTGACAAATTAAACTAGTATATTTGGGCCCGTCAAAGACCTTCCTCCACGACTTCCCCTTATGATAGATATTCAGCACCAGATTGATCTTGTCTCGGGGTCAAGCTTGCCTAACCGACCGACATACCGTCTTAACCCTAAGGATGTCGAAGAGCTACAACGACAAGTTATGGAGCTATTGAGACAAGGCTATATTCGCGAGAGTATAAACCCCTGTGCAGTCCCTGCCCTACTTGTACCAAAGAAAGACAGTTCATGTCGCATGTGTGTTGATAGCCGAGGTATCAACAAAATCACAGTGAAGTATAGATTTCCGATTCCTCGTTTAGATGATATGTTAGATCAACTTTCTGGTTCTAAGATCTTCTCCAAGATCGATCTTAGGAGTGGATACCACCAGATTCGAATCAAGCCAGGAGATGAATGGAAGACAGCCTTCAAGACACAACATGGGTTGTACGAGTGGATGGTCATGCCTTTTGGACTATCCAATGGCCCCAACATGTTCATGAGATTCATGCATCAGGTCTTGCGGCATTTCCTGGGAAGATTCGTAGTTGTATACTTTGACGACATCCTTATTTATAGTCCGACGAGGGCTTTACACCTTGATCACCTCCGAACTGTTTTTGAGAAGCTAAAGGCGGAATCCTTGTTCGTCAACAAAAGGAAGTGTTCTTTTTTCACGACTACAGTTTCTTTTCTTGGATTTATAGTGTCTACTGAGGGTGTCCGTGCAGATCCATCAAAGATAGAGGCAATCTTAGAGTGGCCACAGCCAAAAACCATTCATGACGTCTGAAGTTTCCATGGATTGACCTCTTTCTATCGCCGATTCATTCAAAACTTTAGTACCTTAATTGCTCCTATAATTGAGTGTCTCAAGGAGCGCGAGTTCAAGTGGAGTGAAGCAGCTATGACTACTTTTCAGCTGGTGAAACAAAAGATGACTGAAGCACCTGTTCTATCACTTCCAGATTTCGACAAACTGTTCGGAGTAAACTGTGACGCATCTAGCGTTGGCATTGGTAGTGTTCTAAATCAATCAGGACACCCTATTGCCTTCTTCAGTGAGAAACTATCTGGTGCCAAGAAAAATTATTCTACCTATGACCTGGAATTCTATGCTATTGTGCAATCCTTAAAGCATTGGCGCCATTATCTCGTGCAGAAGGAATTTATCTTATTCACAGATCATGAGGCTTTGAAGTACTTCAACGGTCAACATAAGTTGAGTAGTCGACACGCTAAGTGGATAAATTACTTGCAGGAGTTTACCTTTACACTGAAGCATCAATCAGGGAGACGTCGAACTCGAGGACGAGTTCTCTTCAACTCCGGGAGACTGATGCAGGTGTGATCCAAAATAATATTCAGATTTATATATTTAGGGGTTTTTAATTAGTTATATATTTTTATTTAGTTTGTTCCTAAATCTTAGGAAACCAAGTCTTGTTGGGTTTGTTTTAATTAGTTATATATTTTTGTTTAGTTTGTTCCTAAATCTTAGGAAACTAAGTTTTGTTGGTTAAATTTGTTCCTAAATTTTAGGAGACTAAGTCTGGTTGGTTTAGAATTTTTTTAGGGATATGAGTGCTATATAAACTCATGCTTAGATGATGTTTAGGATAAGTTTTTTAGATATTGAATCAATTTGCTTCGCTTAAGCCACGTTACGGCTATATCTCTATTTTTCTCTTCTCGCTCTTGTTTTTCTTAATAAGGTTTAAGCCCAGTTTTGGCTACTCCTTATCTCGTCATTACTTTCTCTTTTTTTTTTTCTCGTAAATCCCTCTGAAACTTCTCGCCCTAGAATAATCTATATTCTGCCCGGCGTCAAATACCCTTTTATTTATTTATTTTTATCAAACTGTAGAAATATGAATAGATGGCTTGATAATCATGTAGGTGCAATCAACTTCTAATTAAATTTAATCGGATTGATCAAGCTTAAGTTGACTCGAGTTAAGTTTTAATATTTGAGTAATATGTAAGTGGTAAAGTGAGATGTCAAGTAGATTTAACTAATACTTAAAAATATATGAAAAGTCTAAGTAGGTCATGGATGACTAGATGCATGGCGATCGGAAGTCCAACATGGAATTGTCATGAGACGGAAAGTCCAAGTGAGGCTTCCATCATGGATGAGAACTTTAGTCTTACATTGGGAGATGCTGACTTGAAAGGGTTGATTTATATTGTGTCACAACATTGATGTTGTGAACATATGCAAGAGAAGAGACTTTCTCTCATGCGTGAATCACACATGAGATGTAAATCTATGATTTGGATTGTACTGAATCAAGTTGACTTGTATGCGAGCACGACTAGTGCAGGTTGAATGTTGGATTAGCGAGGACAAAATTTTCCCAAGTGGATCAACCCGTATCAACTTGTGTTTTTCCACATGGACCTTTTTAAACGATGATTAATTGAGAATCTGTAATTGACATAATGAAACGTTGGCGTTTCGAGCTTGATGAGTAATGGTGGAAATGGTCATTAATTGGCCATTGAACGCTTGAAGCAAAAAGGTGGAACCGCCTAATTGGTCATTGAACGCTTGAGCTCCCATATAAGGAGGTTGTGACCATAAACAAAGAACACACCACGTAATGTAGAAGCAAGAGCCATCCACCTTCGTCCCCTTATCTTCTTTTAATCGTGCACCTATTCGGTTGCTCTTGGCAATAGCTTCGCCATGAACAACCAGTGCTTGATATAAAATCGGTTCGACTGGCTAGATGGGTGAATAGCCCTGAAAAATAAAATTAAATCTTTTTCTTCTCAATTTAGCAAAGATAACAGATTAAGCAGTTATAACAACAATCAACAACATAGATAACTAAAGAAGAGGCTACCAGATTTTTTACTTAGTTGTAACCTGAGTAGTTGCTATAATCCAAGATAGTTGAAAGCTTAATCTCTAAATATCTCCTTGTGTAAGTAGAGAAACCTCTTACAGACTCTTGATGGCTCAGAGAAGATTTAGAAATGAATACAAAATTGTTTATAATAAATTGATAAAGAACTCTGAGCTAAGGGACTTTATTTATATAACCGAAAAACTTATTGATGTACTGATGTGACACATCTTGGGCGCCCGAGTGCAACATGCTAGTGCAATCAACATCTAGGGGTTTGATGTTTGACAATGTACCTAAGTTTAACTGGTCAAGTGCGTTATGAGCTCGGCGAGTAATGGCGATAAATGGTCATTTCACATTGCCACGGGTCTAAGCTCTTATATAAGGAGGGTGTGACCATAGGCAAATAACACACTACCAAAAACAGAAGCAAGAACCATCTACCTTTGCCCCCTTATCTTTTCTTAGTTGTGCACCCATTCAGTTGTTCTTGGTGATAGCGTTCGGGTACAAATTTGATTTGTCACAAACAACTAGTGCTTGATTGTAGATATAGTCTTCCCATTGTATCATAGGAAATAGTTGTCCAACATGACCTCTTTGCACAACCAGAAAGGGTGAATATGTTTTAAGAAAATTGCGTCAAATGCAAGTCTCGACATCTTCCTTTCCTATCTCGACGACCTGCTCAGGCGCTTTGTGTCCACTCAAGAGCACTCAGTGTTCACTTGGCAACATTCAACTTGCCCTCTGGAGCACTCGGTTGACTCAACACTTGGGACTCGATGACTCAACCCTCGGCTTACTCGACACTCAACAGCTCGGGCACTCTGCAACTCGACGCTTAGCCATACAAGGAAGCTCGATTATACAAGGCAGCCTAATCTTCAAGACATCATAGTCATCCCAAGCAACTCATCTTTCCTTGCTTGGCAGTTTGAGATTATCTACTCAAAGCTATCTCGACAGATAATGGCTGCAACCCAGTCTTCCAAGTAGCTCAGCTTCTCATCTTTTCCTACTTGACAGCCTGAGATTATTGACTTAAGTTATCTCGATAGATAGTAGCCGCCGCCATTTTTGACGATTTCTCTTCTTGTCTTTTTCTTAAATTTTCTTCACGTCAACTCATAGGATAATCGGTATCATATCTTGTCCGATGCTAGTTATTATGCACAATGAATAATTTATTATGGGAGCCAAGTATATTATGCTTGATGAGAATTAGTATTTTTTTATGAATAAAGAATCATATATAAATATATTATTTTTAATGCATTTCATTGTATAATCTTCGATCTTAATTATCTCGAGTATCTTATAATTTAGTGATTTAGTGTCTACAGGAGGAGAAGTTATGATTAATTACTTTAAGTAATGTAAAAATTTAGATGTGTTCGGCGCGGGGGGGGGGGGGGGGGGGGGGGGAGAGAGGAGAGAGAGAGAGAGAGAGAGAGAGAGAGGTGCTTTAAAACCAAATACCATACAAAAATCTTTAATATGCGTGGATTTTTTTTTTTTCCATTTGTTCCAAAAGGAAAAAAAAGGAGTGATTGTGATAATCCACATTGACAACAAGAAAACATAAGTATGCCCTATATCATAGTGTGTGTCTATATATATAAAATTAACTTCATAATATCAATCCAAACAACATTAATAAATAAATATGCACGATAAATTTATTTAAATCATTAATAGGTATTTATATATTCCAGTAAACATTCGATTAAGCATTATTTAATATTTGATCATGGAAAACACTTGTTCATCCAGATCTGCAATGATTAATGGCAGTACAACCACGGTTGTATGAATTAGTTGGGTTGTAAGGATTAGCTTCAGGTTTATAGGGGTGGAGTGGATGAAAAACAGCATTCCCAAATCCTTGTTGTAGGAGGCGACGATTCACCTTGGACTCAAGTTGGTCAGTTGCAGCAGTAGCATGCATCACTACAATCACAAAATGTAAGAAAAAAATAATCATCACAATCAAAGAAGATAACCTCCTTTGTTTTCCCATTTCTCTTTTCCCTTCTCCCTCTAGTTTGTACAAACGAATTGAAACAATAAGGAAATTAAACTTGTGGTTTGTATCACGTTTATTTGAAAGTTTCCTTTCATTTGGAATGATTATATATTGGTGAGAATTTGATAATCAACCGCATACATGAAACAAATCACCTTAACAATATTGGATAATTTTAGACAAAAACTTATCCAATTTTGATTGACATCAAAGGTTTCATGGACCATGATCTCTTATTTTGGCAATTAGCTAGGGTTATATATACTCTTATTTTGGATTATGCATAGAACAAGGAAAGAAATATTCATAATTTCTATCTACAATAATTTAACAAACTAATAATATGACTCAGAATACATCCAGCATAACATAGACATCATATATTTTGATGAGAATTTCTTTGATGTTACCACTAATATGAAACCTATGGAGAGATGTACATCTAATGTTAAAATTTGGCAAAGTTGAAGCATCAAAATTGTTTTATGCAGTAGGTAGTAACCCTAATTGATAAAATAATGATATCTAGCCGACCATCATTGTAGTGAGGGCATGAAACTATTTTGAGTTCCTATACCGAAATTGCATTATCAACTGTCTTGTCAACTCTCTGTGCATTGTATATAACACGATAAGAATAATTACGGAACTATGGGAGTCTCTTGATAAGAAGTATAACACGGAGGATGCGGGAAACAATAAATTCATCGTGGGTTAATTCCTGGACTACAAGATGATCGACTCCAAGACGATGATCAACCAAGTCTCGGAACTTCAAACAATCTAATTGCACGAGATTCACTCAAAGGGAATGGTGCTTAGTGAAATCATCTAGGTGGCAGCTATCAATGAGAAGCTTCCTCTAGGCTGGAAGGGCTTGAAGAACTATTCGAAGCACAAGCGAAAGAAGATGAATGTGACAAGTGTTCTGAGAGAAAGCTATTCTCTCAGGTTTCTGTAATAGCTAACATGGTCGAGGATGGCCATTGCTTGAAATGTAAGAATATCAAATCTTCCAAAATGAGACCCAAATGAGACGTAAGCAAGAAGGAATTTTCTAGGAGGTTTGCACTAAAAGAAAATTATTTTATAAATACGTATGAATGTGGGGGTGTTTTGCTAAAGTTTAAGGTTGCGTTTGGTTAGAGGTAATGTAATCCAGTTTGTAATATAATTGACCCTGTAATGAATCCAGATTACATGTTGTTGGCCTTGTAATCCAGATAACAATACTTTTACTAGCTTTTGTAATGCAGATTACATTACATTACAGTTTTAAAACTGTACTAAACAAAGTTATCAATCTTGTAATGTAATCCTGATTACATTACAAGGCTGATTACCCCTTACCAAACGTAGCCTTAGTGTTTTGGAAATACATTAAATATATGTAAAGATAGTTTTTCTAAATGGACATTTAGAAGAGAAAATTTACATGAACACCTAAAGGGTTTCTGCTCCAGAGTAGAAAAATAAGGTTGTAGATTGAAGAACTCGCTATATGACTTGAAACAAGAACCAAAGCAGTGACATGAGAAATTTGATAATGTCATGAAGGAAAGTGGATTTAAGATCAATGAATGTGATAAATATGTCTACATGAAAGTTACAAGAACGAATATGTCACCTTGTGCCTATATGTAGATGTCATACTTATCAATTAGAGTAATGATAATATAATTAAATCCACTTAAGATATGTGAATTTAAGATTTAACATAAAAAATATGCGCTTAAAAGATGTGATTCTAGGAATTAAAATTTTTAGAACAATAGAAGGATGAGATTGATGTCGATGAAATATATTAATGCAAAATAAACCCAACCTATGTAGATTGAAGATCCAAGACCTAGATTCAAAGGGATAACCTAACTGTACTGACTAAGTGGGAGGAACTACCCAATAAAAGGATGGAGATTAATTATACGACTTTTAATGGTTTAATAGAGTAATGTGGAATACTTTTGAGAGATTACTTATGTAAGAAAGAAGTGAGGTTGCTTTGAAAAGATTTGAAAGCACAATTATTAGAACTTCTCATAAAACCAAGCATATTGACGGTGAAGAACGAACACACTCATGATAATTAGTTGTATCAGGGAGAGTCCTGAGTGAGATATGTCAATGCTTACACTGATGACAAAATTATTCTAGGATATCATGTGTACTGTTTGCCAGTAAGTAAACATGTTTTCACAAGAAAAGGTTCAAAACCTACCATCCTATATTGGACTAAATTACTAAATGCTATTACATACCTTATTTCTATTCACATGAGGGATTGTTAGAAATGTGAATAAAAAAATATGGTGGATGAAAAAGACTCTATTTTGAATAGAATTTTAGTCCTGCATTAGGAGTAGGTGGCTTGAAAGGTTGATTTATATTATCATATTTTAAATACCGAAATTTAAGGGGTTAAAAAGGAAAAGTTTGAAACATAGGGGTGTAGTTGCAATTATTTGAACTAGATGGGGGTTTTGTGCAAAATGTCAAAAAAAAAACTAATAAGCCCTAAGTTCCCTCTAATTAATCCCTCTCCTCTGCGCCGATTCCTCTCGAAATCGCCCAACGCCACAGCCGTTTCCGAGCAAGCGACGCCGCTGTGCGGTTCCTCTCCACGCAACGCCAACGAGCAGCAACCGACGCCGCCATCTTCCGTCGCAGCCACTCGCCGCCCGAAACCGCCGCCGCAAGCCTCCCCGATCGTAAGCCCGAACCGCCTCCACCCGAGCTCATCCGCGGCGACCTTCCTTGCCTCGCCTCCTCGTGCCGCGCGTAGCTTGCCCGAGTCGAATTGTTGCCGTAGACATTCACAACGTTGTTGTTTCTTTCCGGGTAAGGACAAGTAAGGAGTTTTTCCTATCCTTGAATTGATCTGGACTAGAGGCTAAGGTGGCTAGGTTTTATCAGGTCTGAGCAGAGGAAAGAGTGGTTTATCGCAAGTAAGAATTGGTGGTGTTGATCTCGAGCTTCTGATTTTGTGTCCGTGTGTTCTCTGATTTTCTTCACCGGACTCTGAGCAGGTGAAAAGCGCTGGCATCAAATTAAGGTAAGTTTTGATTAGTTTGGTTTAAGCTCTAAATGATGTAATGTTAGATTGAAATGGATATGGATGATAGGTGTATCAACAACTAGATTGGCTTACTCAATTAGCAATGGATTTAAAATGATTAATTGTGATGGCTAACTAAGTTGATTTAATAGATGTGTTAATTATCAGAGTTAATTGATGATTAATTGGGTTGGGTTAAATTAGTGGATTAATTTCTTGATTAACTAAGGAGTATTGGTTGGATTAGGTTTGATTTGGTTTTGTTGGATCAGATCTGAGTGACTGAGCTTTGTGTGGTTACTTACTCTGTTGTGGATTCTTTTGAGCAGTAGGGTAGAAAAAATTTAATTGTTGTTTTGTAGGAAATTGCTTCATTTTGAGATGGAGGCTATTTGGTTGTTTAAAATCTAATTCTTTACGTGGTTGTTTCCCTTGCCGTGAGTCACATGGAGAGTTTGGGGTTTTAAAATTGGGAAAGAGAAATCTTGGGTTAGCTAGGTATAATGAGATTTTATGTATTTGTAGTTGGTCTTGGATGGTGGGCCTTAATTTTGTTTATATACAGTTTAACTAATTTATTTAATTGTATAATTTAGTTAAACTTTTGTATTGATTCAGGATCTTGATTCAGACTCGTTCGGTTGATCGTGGAAGGTCCTCGTTTATGAAATTCTTCAATAAAAGGCGGTACTTCTCATTTGTACTCGTGTAGTTCTTTTACCTTTAAGCATGATTGTTTATGTCTAATTAGGATGCTTGACTTTGTTCTTTGCCGTTGATTGTTTATTGTTGCCGTTGATACCTTTCTTCGTTGATCTTCGAGTTATTCGAAATTTTATATCTGTATAGTCTTCCGTTGGATTTCTGTTCTGTAAAGTACCGCTTGTACGCGAGTACTTAGAGGTTCATTAAACACAACTAGGTTTATTTGACATTAGGAATATCCTACCTAGTAGTTTAGTGGCATGTTCGTTGTTTTCTGGTTGACTTCTGGTTGGTTCTTAGTTGGTTTCTGATACTTGTTGTTTCTACCGACGCATCGTTGTTTTTCGGTTGTTCGTGCATCTTGTATCATGCACCATATCTGCACGTTACATACTAACGACTATTGACTTTCATTTGATTAAGCCGTCGTTAGTCATTTAGTTGCTTAGTTCACTCAACCACTTGTTGTCGTGGTAGTTGCTAGAGTGCGAGCAACTATCCTGTTATGTCACACATGTTGGAGTTGTAGGCAAACAGTGACACCCTCACCGTTGTTTTAGAGGGATATTAGAGCTGTTGATAGCTCCCCCTTTATTCCGGGGTTTAGAGCAGTTGGCTCCCCAGTATTAGAGCTGTTGATAGCTCCCTCTTTATTCGGGGTTTGGAGCAGTTGGTTCCCCAGCATTAAAGCTGTTGATAGCTCCCCCTTTATTCCGGGGTTTGGAGCAGTTGGTTCCCCAGCATCCTGCCCACTCAATCATGTGATTGTTGTACTTGGTTGACATTCATGTATATGTCGAGATTTTGATGTCGCGTTGTTTTATACGTACTTAGAGGTTTTGATGATGTTATATCATGTGATTTTTCTTACATGTTTAGTTGTCAGTATATTATCTATCATGTCGTTTTATATATGTTGTATATGTTTTGGTCTCCTTACAGTCCTTCTGGACTGTACCTGTTGTTTCTCTACATATTATATCTTTTGTTATGTCATGCTATTGTTTATTCTTATACCCGTTGAGTCCGCCCGGACTCACCACCCATGCTTTCTTCTTTTTGTTTCAGATAGCAGGTAGTTGCATTTCTTGCAGTCAGGAGAGAATCTACTTGCCAGTCCCTCGGTATAGTCGTTTTGGGTATTCGGTTTTAGTTGTTTTATTTTCTGCACCTTGTGAGTTTTATTTTCTTTTTGTTTACGATGGCTGAGCCATCAAATTATTATAAAACTGCGTGGTGATATTTTTATTTCCTGTTATGATGGCTGAGCCATCTTTTATGATTGGAGTATATGTATTATTTGTCCCAACTTGTCCGCCGTACAGGGGAGATGTTGCCCGATTTTCAAGTAACCATGTGTCTCTGGGGGTGTGACATCATAAGAATTGATGTTGTTCACATATGTATGGGAAGAGATTCTCTCTCACACGTGGGCCTGCAGGGGTGCAAATTTAGGAGATGGATTGCACTGAACCAAGTTGACTCATGTGCGATAATACCTACGCGTGTCGACTATCGTACTGATAAAGGCAATATTAGTCCAAGTGAATAAACTCGTGTTTTGCCACATGAACCTTTTTGCTAATTACTTATCTGTAAAATGGATGTGTTAATTGATGTTTATTGGAGAATCTGTAACTGGTCAAGTGTGTTAGGAGCTTGGCGAGTAATGGCAATAAATGGTCATTTCACGCCGCCACGTGCCTGAGCTCCTATATAAGGAGGGTGCGACCATAGGCAAATAACACACTATCGAAAGCAAAAGCAAGAGCTATCCACCTTTGTCCCCTTATCTTTTCTTAGTTGCGCACCCATTCAACTGTTCTTGGTGACAACGTTCGGGTACAGATTTGATTTGTCACAAACAACAAGTGCTTGATTGTAGATGTAGTCTTCCCATTGTATCTTAGGAAATAGATGTCCAACATGACCTCTTTGCATAGTTAGAAGGGAGAATATGTTTTATGAAAATTGCGTCAAATGCAAGTCTCGACATCTTCCTTTCCTATCTCGACGACCTACTCGGGCGCCTTATGTCCACTCAAGTGCACTCAGTGTTCACTTGGCAACACTCAACTTGCCCTCTGGAGCACTCGGCTGACTCAACACTTAGTACTTGATGACTCAACCCTCGGCTTACTCAACACTCAACAGCTCAGGCACTCTGTAACTCGACACTCGGCCATACAAGGAAGCTCGGCCATACAAGGAAGCTCGACCATACAAGGCAGCCTAATCTTCAAGACATCATAGTCATCCCAAGCAACTTATCTTTCCCTGCTTGGCAGTTTGAAATTATCCACTCAAGCCATCTCAACAGATAATGACTGCAACCCAATCTTCCAAGTAGCTCAGCCGCTCATCTTTTCCTACTTTGCAACTTGAGATTATTGACTTAAGTTATCTCGATAGATAGTAGCCACCGTCATTTTTGATGATTCACTACAAGAAAAATACTCATTAACAATGGTTTTTTACCATTGTCGTAGGCTTAAAAACACTGTTGTTAAAGGTCGTATTGTTAAAAGGGGTGCTAAAAAATAACAGTTAAAAATCGTTGTCTTTTAGTCAATGACAACAGTGAGACAATGGTTTTTCACCGTTGCCTTTTAATATGATCGACAACAGTTTAACAATAGTATTAAACCGTTGTTTTGTGTGATTTAAACAATAGTTTGACAACAAACAAAAATCGTTGTCTTTTGTTTGAGACAGACAACAATTTAACAACAAAGAAAACCATTGTGTTTCAATTAAAAGGCAATAGTTTTACAACAATTTAAAATCGTTGAATTAGGGATTATGTTTAGCATCATTTTAAAATGTTATCTTATTGAGCAAATACACTTCAAACTATATATCAATCAAACTTTATATAAAATTAGTCCAAACATCATCAAAATATCATTGATCAAGAACCTATATGCACGAATTACAATGAATATGTCATCAATATACTTATAATCTACCAACAATTAAACCAAAAAAGTATATATCCATATTCCACAAACTTCTGACTCAAGTTTACAATTAAATAATATCCTAACAGATAGAGAATCACACTTATGAATTCTAATATAACTTGCATTGTTGAATCAAATTTCTCCTCTTGTCCATCTTCTAAGATATTGTTTCCTGTCTGTGAAAACAAAAATCATATATGATAAGCCAATTCAACAACAATTATATTCAACAACAACAATAGTATAAAAATAAAGGGATATGAGTGCATGAGACGAAGGCTGCTTTGTTTTTGATCATTTAAATATAAAACATCAAGAACTACCACTTAGAGCATAAACATCCATCACACCTCACGTCACATAAGAAAAGTTTTTTTTTTTGTATCGGATTAGAATGCACTTAATCAACTTCATATTACTAACAGCCATCAAAAGATTGACTAGAAGCACAATTCAGTTACCTGCTAAAGCTAAGTAGCAGATCTCCAGCCAATATAATATATTTCTAGTGAATCTCTTACTCATATTCGCATTACAACTTGCAGCCACACCAAAATAGAGTGCACATATCATGTAGTCATATAAGAAAGGTTGACATGTACAAATTTTAATTCAAGTTAAAGCATTATAGGTACATTATTAATGCTCAGTGATGTGCTAAAAAAAGGGGCGTGTATTCAAGTACATTTTTTCACATTATCTAACAAAATTTTAAAGTTGTTAACAATTACCAATTATTAAAGATAAATCCAATATCTCCACCTTGATCAACCGCTACAGCTAATACCAAATCCAATAAGCTAGAATTAAATTCTACAGTTCCATAATCAATTAGTACACCAATTCCTTCATACTAATCAACATCAACTCGATCCAGATTCATCTAAAATCAACAAGATCCATTACCTCTCCAACCGGTAACACCACCAAATTTTACCAATGTAATGAACAACCTCAACTTGTCCAATTCCCAATCTAACATCCCACCAACAAGAACAAATCTCAATCACAAAGCTCTCGATCAGAGCATTTCAAACCCCACAGGGGTTAACAAATTTCAACCCAACATCATCAAAGAACTAACCTTCACCAATACAAATTGACATCACCAACCCTATTGAACAAAATATCAATCTAAGGAAAAATAAACTTCAACCACTCACAAGCTACTTCATGGCAAAAGAACACACCACAACCAAAACCTACAATCAATCATTCACAGCGATGAGGCAAAGCATTATCCAGATTCCAATAAACACAGAGATCATGGAGCTAATTGGATCCCAAAGCATAATCAAAATTGTAATATATATATTGTAAGGATCTTACCTCACGAAACCCACGAATAAAGGTCTTCTTCCATGCTCGGATCCAGCAATATCAACCCCCTTCCAAAGGGTTCAGAACAGTATCTTCCTCTCCCTTGATATGTTGTTTCAGCGATGGAACTAGGCGTCATAGGACGGCTTGCGAAAACAGTAGCGGCGGCACACGACACTCAGGTAATGGAGAGGATCGAAGAAGTCCTTGCAAGAATTGGGGGTGTAGATATAAGCTCCGACGAAGACAATGGTCGCGGGGATGCTGTCATCGTTCGCGTGGAGAAAGCAGAAAGCTTCACCGCCGACGAGAGCAGGAAGGAGATCGTGAGGATTTAGGCGTCGTCAGTTTTCTTTGAGGAGGAGCAGGAGAAAGATGGCGTCGTCGGACAGGTGGTGCCCTCGCTGGTGGCCGGAGAGGAGGCGGCTGGCTCAGCCGGCTGTGACAAACCCTTCGCCCGAGTGGAGATCGCGGAGGAGAGGTGAAGAGGAAGAGGGGTTCGGCGAGAGAGATTAGGGCACGGGCGAATACAACAACATAAAGGATTTATACACATACATATAATTAAACCATAATTTTCTGAAAATTATTCCGCGACTGTAACTAGTCCATCATGCCTATTTGTCCCGCCTATTTGTCCCGCCTATCATTCCAAAAATTTCTAAAAATTATACCATAATTTTTCATATAATTGTTTTAAATTTTAACTCCTATTTATGGTGGTTATATATATATATATATATATTTATATATATTCCTATATATATGTTTATATATATTATTTTATTCTATTCATTTATTTATTTATTATTGTTATAATTTTTTATCCATATTTTACAAATGGGACGAGGCGGGGTTGGCTTTTTCATCTAGATCTCCCCAACCCTACATTATACCTCTGCTCCCGTTCTCGATTTTGTCTAATTGAAGAAACTTCATTGGGCTCGATCTTATGGGGATTAAATAAAAAAATTGACTGTATTTTTTAATTAAAATTACTTTAATATTATTTTTTATTAAAAAATATCTTTTTTTAGACATGTTGAAGCTTTGACAAAAAAATGTATTTCACATATATATTAGTTCAATTAAACTATTGTATATTATCATGTAAGCAACACTAATAAACAACGGTTAATTAAACCCGTTGTCGTAGGCTCAAAAAACGAGCTTATAGATATCAGTTTTAAAAAACTGTTGTCTTTGACATATATAAGACAACGATTTTTTAAAAATAGTTGTCTTTTTTTTTCAAAAAAAAAATGATCAACTATAACAGTTTTTAATAAAACCATTGTTAAATGGAAAACAGACAATAGTTTTTCAAAAATCTGTTGTGTATTGGGTGTTGTTAAATCCTAAAATTTTTATAGTGATTTGTCTTCCTATCTTTTTCTTAAATTTTTTTCACGTCAACTCATAGGATAACCGGTATCATATCTTGTCTGACGCTAGTTATTATGCACAATTAATAATTTATTATGAGAGCCAAGTATATTATGATTGATGAGAATTAGTATTTTTTTATGAATAAAGAACATATATAAATATAGAGTAATGATAGGGAGAGTGAATTTGGGAGAGTGAATGGGAGAGTGAATGACGTGGCAGTTATTGTATACACGTCCGATCGTCGATCGGACACCAACGGCGACCTGATCTGATCACTGTCCCGAATCAAACTATGTCCTAAGAAGATCAGTGAACTCATCGGGAATCGCCGTAATTATGATCTCGTCGCATTCATCGTCAATCCGACGAGATCTCAATTACCGGCGACCCTGCCGGGTTCACCATCCCCCAAGACATAGTTTGATTCGGGACGACAATCAGAGGTCATCGGTGGTGTCCGATCGGCGATCGAACATGTACACATTAGCTACACATCATTCACTCTCCTAAATTCACTCTCCCAATCATTACTCATAAATATATTATTCTTAATGCATTTCATTGTATAATCTTCTATCTTAATTATCTCGAGTATCTTATAATTTAGTGCCTACGGGAGGAGAAGTTATGATTAATTAATTTAAGTAATGTAAAAATTTAGATGTTCGAAGAGAGAGAGGGAGAGAGGGAGAGAGAAAGAGGTGCTTTAAAACCAAATACCATAGAAAAATCTTTAATATGCGTGGATTTTTTTTTTCCCATTTGTTCCAAAAGGCAAAAAAAAAAGAGGAGTGATTGTGATAATCCACATTGACAACAAGAAAACATAAGTATGCACTGTATCAGAGTGTGTGTCTATATATATAAAATTAACTTTATAATGACAATCCAAACAACATTAATAAATAAATATGCATGATAAATTTATTTAAATCATTAATAGGTATTTATATATTCCAGTAAGAATTAATATTTGATCATGGAAAACACTTGTTCATCCAGATCTACAATGATTAATGGCAGTACAACCACGGTTGTATGAATTAGTTGGGTTATAAGGATTAGCTTCAGGTTTATAGGGGTGGAGTGGATGAAAAACAGCATTCCCAAATCCTTGTTGTAGGAGGCGACGATTCACCTTGGACTCAAGTTGGTCAGTTGCAGCAGTAGCATGCATCACTACAATCACAAAATGTAAGAAAAAAATAATCATCACAAACAAAGAAGATAACCTTCTTTGTTTTCCCATTTCTTTTTTCCCTTCTCCCTATAGTTTGTACAAAAGAATTGAAACAATAAGGAAATTAAACTTGTGGTTTGTATCACGATTATTTGAAAGTTTCCTTTCATTTGGAATGATTATATATTGGTGAGAATTTGATCATCAACCACATACATGAAACAAATCGCCTTAACAATATTGGATAATTTTAGACAAAAACTTATCTAATTTTGATTGACATCAAAGGTTTCATGGACCATTATTTTGGCAATTAGCTAGGGTTATACTCTTATGTTGGATTATGCATAGAAGAAAGAAATATTAATAATTTCTATCTACAATGATTTAACAAACTAATAATATGTCTCAGAATACATCCATCATAAAATAGACATCATATAATTTGATGAGAATTTCTTTGATGTTACCACTAATATGAAACCTATGGAGAGATGTACATCTAATGTGAAAATTTGGCAAAGTTGAAGGATCAAAATTGTTTTATGCAGTAGGTAGTAACCCTAATGATAAAATAATGATATCCAGCTAACCATCAGTACTGTAGTGAGGGCATGAAACTATTTCGAGTTCCTATACCGAAATTGCATTCTCTATTAACATTTGGAAAACTTGGATGGCTAAAAGGCGAATTAATCCAAATTTAAGGGCTTGTGCGGGATTGGCTAAATTTTGAGGGGTTAAATGCAAAAGATGCCATCCACTTAAACCTCCTTCCTCTCTCTTTCCGCCCGATATCTCTTTTCCCCTTCTCTCTTTGTTTTCTATTTTCCCCGATCAACCCTTTTCTCCTCGACGCAACCGAGAATCTGGAGCCGACCTCGTCTCCCCATGCGTTCGGTGTCGCCGGTTCCAGCCGAGATTCGGTGGTCTAGAGTCACCACCATTTTCTCCGGCAGGTTCTAGTTTCCTTCATCCTTGGGCCGATCTGTCCTTTTGCGCGATCGTCTGTTCTTCTCCATTTGCAATAGAGCAGCCCAGATCCAGGCGGAACAGATCATCGTCTTCCATCTCCGACTCCGGGTAGGTTTGAGGAGGAGATCTCTGTTTCCTTTTCTTTTACGGTTGATCTGGTTTGGATCCTTTCTTGACCTCTGTTCGTTTCTTGGGCGTGATACCAACGATCTAGGGCTAGGGGGAGATCCTAGCTCAGATTTAGAGCTAGAGGTGGACGATCCTTCTTCTAGTCCTGTTCTCGATAAATTCGTACAGAGGTGGACGGCCGACGAATTCTCAGGTAAGGGATGATGGTTTAGGTTTATTGTTGTGCTGCGGTTTTGGGGATTCATGCTCAAAATTCGATCGACTGTTTAGATCTTGACCTGGAATTCTTCTCCTTTATCGAAAGTTCTTTGGTTATACTTTGTGATTGGATTCATATTCGTTATGTGTAGTGTAGGTTCTATGAGTCTTTAATGGAGAATCGAAATTGGATTGAGATTTTGCTACCCTTGCTTATGGTTTGAAT
Source organism: Boesenbergia rotunda (assembly GCA_024364735.1). Lineage (NCBI taxonomy): Eukaryota > Viridiplantae > Streptophyta > Magnoliopsida > Zingiberales > Zingiberaceae > Boesenbergia > Boesenbergia rotunda. Next base: position 607,508 of record JAGFNQ010003577.1, read on the forward strand.
GATTCTATTCTTGTTTGGATTCGACAGTAGGTTTGAGTGCTTTGATCCCATGTTTTTAGTAGCTGATGCAACTGGATTTTTGGGTGGCTTGAATTGGTGTTGGCTGGTATGCTTTCTTGATTTGGTTTGAGGCTGCCGAAGGGAGGAGGTTTTGGGTGGTGATTATCATGTTGTTGGTTTTGGCCGTGAGCTCCATTGATTGGGGTGAGCTGATTTGTGTTAGTGTTGTTTTGGATATTTTGGTTTGGTAGTGGCGAGTGGGACTTTAGGTTAAGTTTAGGTTAGACCTAATCTGAATCCACTCTTGATAGGTTGAGTTAAATCATTTAATTATGGTTAATTAAATAATTTTGAAAATCGAAATTAACCCTATGAATTAGGGAATGATGTGTTACTTACTATAGTGTAAATAGCTAAGGATTTACGATTTTGATGTAGGACATTGACTGAGTCTACCCGCTGTGGATATTATTTTGGACCGGGGGGGGGGGGGGGGTTCTCGTCACACGGATTTCTTCATATCGAGGCGGGTACTCTTGACTTATCTTTTTTAGAGATAGTCACCTCTTATGCATAGCTAGATATGGATAGCAGTATGGATACCTGTTAATTTCACTTCTGTACTATTTCTTTCAGTATTTGTTATCTATTAGGTTTACTGCTTATTGTTCCTTATTACTGCGTGGTTTGGATTTATGGACAACTTACCATATAACTTTGCGTTAGGATCTAGGATATGGTGCATACCGGTTATCTGGACTACTGCATATCATGTAGATGACAGTAGTGTTAGATAGTGAGTGATGCATGAGATAGTGACATGCATCATCGTTGCCCGTAGCATAGGTGGGCGACCTTTGACTCCCTGGAGGTTGAGATGGGTCGTCGGACATGTTACTGGTGTAGGGGCATACGTAGGCGACCTTTGACTCCCTGAAGGTTGAGATGGGTCGTCAGACTTGCCAGATTACCTGTCGTGTAGTCTCAGTTCCACTCTTCGTTAGTGGATTATAGGTCACGGCGCTGCGACAGGTCCCCTATTCAGTCCGGAGATAGTTAGGGGTGTGGGAGCGTTGCTTTTCCCTAGGGCAGAGTACGTTTAGGATTTGAGACCCTGCTCATTCGGTTTCGCGGGTTACGCGATGGTGGCCATCTGAGTGGAGGGAGGACCCGGTCAGAGCCATATCCACTCAGTTTCGCATAGATGCGACGGTGGCCGACTGGTGTCAGGGGTGACCCATGTTGTATCATGAGCATACTATGCATTTCTGCATTTGGTTGTGATTGCTACACTTGATTGCTACATGTGGTTGACATGCATACTATTGTGTTTAGATCGGCACAAGTATGTACTTCCTTTCAGTGGTTCAGTTTTGCATTTCCTCTTATTGCATTTTCTTTAGGTAGTGTTAGATGGTGACTTATTGCTGGTATACCTTCCTGTGCATATTGGTCTGTATTCACTGAGTTCTTTGGACTCACTCCGTTAGCGTTTTTCCCCCTTTCAGGATGATCGACTGAAGTGCCTGGAAGCCTGTCCCAATTAGCGTGAGTCGAGACAATTTCCTGGTTTTTTTTTCTGTATTTGATGTCGTACATGTTGGTACCCCTTTTTGTTTATTCTTTCATTGTATTTCCGCTGCTGTATTTTTGATTTGATGTGCCGTTTCACATGACGGTGTAGTTGTACTTTTGTGTGCCATGGAGGCCTTTGTTTCTATTTGTTTTGTTGTAAGTCATACCGATATGCAACTTTTCTCGTCGTCGTCATTTTCTTCCATTTCAGTGGTTTGTTCCAGCCCTATCAGCTGTGGTACAGGCGAGCTGAGTGGGCCGCAGTGTTTGGTTTTACGAATTGTCCGCCAGGTCGAGGGTGAAGCATTCCGGTTGGTATCGGACGAGCGATTCCTTGGGGCGTGACATTCTCAACTGTCTTGTCAACTCTTTGTACATTGCATATAACACGATAAGAATAACTAAGGAACTATGGGAGTCCCTTGATAAGAAGTATAACACGGAGGATGCGAAAGACAATAAATTCATTGTGGATTCATTCCTGGACTATAAGATGTTTGACTCCAAGACGACAATCAACCAAGTCTCGGAACTTCAAATAATCTAATTGCACGAGATTCACTCAAAGGGCATGGTGCTTAGTGAAATCTTCTTGGTGGCATCTATCACTAAGAAGCTTGGTCCAAGCTGGAAGGGCTTCAAGAACTATTCGAAGCACAAGAGAAAGAAGATGAATGTGAGAAGTGTTCAGAGAAAAGGCTATTCTCTCATGTTTCTGTGATAGCTAACATGGTCGAGGATGGTCATTGCTTGAAATGTAAGAATACCAAATCTTCCAAGATGAGACCCAAATGAGACGTAAGCAAGAAGAAATTTTCTAGGAGGTTTGCACTAAAAGAAAATTATTTTATAAATACGTATGAATGTGGGGGTGTTTTGCTAAAGATTTAATGTCTTGGAAATACATTAAATAGATGTAAATATAGTTTTTCTAAATGGAGATTCAGAAGAGAAAATTTACATGAACAACCTAAAGGGTTTCTTCTCCAGAGTAGAAAAATAAGGTTTGTAGTTTGAAGAACTCGCTATATGACTTGAAACAAGAACCAAAACAGTGACATGAGAAATTTGATAATGTCATGAAGGAAAGTGGATTTAAGATCAATGAATGTGATAAATATGTCTACATGAAAGTTACAGAGAATGAATATGTCTCCTTATGCCTATATGTAGATGTCATATATTTATCATTGAGAGTAATGATGATATAATTAAATCCACTTAAGATATGTTGAATTTAAGATTTAACATAAAAAATATGGCCTTAAATGATGTGATTCTAGGAATTAAAATTTTTAGAACAACAGAAGGATGAGGTTGATGTCGATGAAATAGATTAGTGCAGAAAAACCCAACGTATGCAGATTGAAGATCCAAGACATAGGTTCAAAGGGATAACCTAACTGTACCGACTAAGTGGGAGGAACTACCCAATAGAATGATGGAGATTAATTATACGACTTTTAATGGTCCAGTTGAGTAATGTGGAATACTTTTGAGAGATTAATTATGTGAGAAAGAAGTGAGGTTGCTTCGAAAAGAATCGGAAGCACAATTATTAGAACTTCTCATAAAACCAAGCACATTGATGGCAAAGAACGAACTCACTCATGATAATTTAGTTGTATCAGGGAGAGTCCTGAGTGAGATATGTCAATGCTTACACTGACGGCAAAATAATTCCAGGATATAATGTCTAGTAAGTAAACATATTTTCACAAGAAAAGGTTCAAAACCTACCTATCCTATATTGGACTAAATTAGTGAATGCTATTACATATACTATTTCTATTCACATGGGGGAATGTTATAAATATGAATAGAAAAGTGTGGTGGATGAAATAGACTCTATTGCGAACAAAATTTTAGTCCTACATTGGGAGTATATAGGTGGCTAGAAAGGTTGATTTATTTTATCATAAGCATTGATGTTGTGCACATATATATGGGGAGAGATTCTCTCTCACGCGTAGGCATGCAGGGGATGTAAATTCAGGGTTGGGATTGCACTGAACCAAGTTAACTCGTGTGCAACAATAGCTATGCGCATCGTCTATCAGACCGATAAAGGCAAAATTAGCCCAAGCGGATAAACTTGTGTTTTGCCACATGAACCTTTTTGCTAATTACTTATGTGTAAAATGGATGCATCAATTAATGGTTAATGGAGAATCTATAACTGGTCAAGTGCTTTATGAGCTCGGAGAGTAATGGTGATAAATGGTCATTTCATGCTGCCATGGATCTGAGCTCCTATATAAGGAGGGTGCGACCATGGGCAAATAATACACTACCGTAAGTAGAAGCAAGAGCCATCCACCTTTGTCCCCTTATCTTTTCTTAGTTGTGCAACCATTCAACTGTTCTTGGCGACAACGCTCGTGTACAAACTCGATTCGCCACGAATAACCAGCACTTGGTCGTAGATGTGGTCTTTCCATTGTATCTTAGGAAATAGACGTCCAACATGACCTCTTTGCATAGCTAGAAGGGACAATTACGTTTTAAGAAAATTGCATCAAATGCAAGCCTCGACATCTTCTTTTCCTATCTTGGCGACCTGCTCGGGCGACTTATGTGCACTCAGGAGCACTCGTGTTCACTTGGCAACACTCAACTTGACCTTTGGAGCACTCAGTTGACTCAACACTTGGTACTCGGTGGTGACTCAACACTCGGCTGACTCGACACTCAACAATTATGTAATTTTTTTATACATAATTGCCACCACACTTAATGTGGTTATTTTCTCTATTGGTGGTCTTTTTTTGTTAATGGGCTTCTAGTGATCATGTAGGTCGTGCCCTCAATGATTAATCATAGAGGTTATCTTCAATTATTTGATGGTACATATGGCTAATTAATGTTGTCACTTTTTATTAATACGAGATATTTTTACGATGTTATTGTTATTGTTGAATTGGATTAAAAACATATGATTTGTCTTTTCAATGGTAGGAAATGATATCTTAGAACATGCAAAAGCAAGAAAATTTGATCTAACAATATAAGATATTTTGGAAATTCATATGCGTGTTTCTCTATTTGTTGTGGACACTATATAATTTTGTAAACTTAGCTAAGAAGTTTGTGGAATGTGATTACATACTGTTTTGGATTAATTGTTGGTATATGTAAAAAAATGATTAACGAGGTTTTTTCACCCTCGGGCGACCGGCCCGGCCTCACGAAAGTTTCCCACCGGTCGCTAGGGTAAATCGGGAAGCGCTCGCAGTGGCAGTCTAGAAACCCAGCGTCCTAGGGTTCGATATCATAGTGCATGTGTGTCTATATATATAAAATTGACTGTATAATAACAATCCAAACAACAATAATAAATAGATATGCATGATAAATTTATTTAAATCATTAATAGGTATTTATGTATTCCAGTAAAAATTCGATTAAGCATTATTGAATATTTGATCATGGAAAACACTTGTTCATCCAGATCTGCAATGATTAATGGCAGTACAGCCACGGTTGTATGAATTAGTTGGGTTGTAAGGATTAGGTTCAGGTTTATAGGGGTGGAGTGGATGAAAAACAGCATTCCCAAATCCTTGTTGTAGGAGGCGACGATTCTCCTTGGACTCAAGTTGGTCAGTTGCAGCAGTAGCATGCATCACTACAATCACAAAATGTAAGAAAAAAATAATCATCACAATCAAAGAAGACAACCTCCTTTGTTTTCCCATTTCTCTTTTCCCGTTCTCCCTCTAGTTTGTACAAACGAATTGAAACAATAAGGAAATTAAACTTGTGGGTTGTATCACGTTTATTTGAAAGTTTCCTTTCATTTGGAATGATTATATATTGGTGAGAATTTGATAATCAACCGCATACATGACACAAATCACCTTAACAATATTGGATAAATTTAGACAAAAACTTATCTATTTTTGATTGACATCAAAGGTTTGATGGACAATGATCTCTTATTTTGGCAATTAGCTAGGTTTATACTCTTATGTTGGATTATGCATAGAACAAGGAAAGAAATATTAATAATTTCTATCTACAATAATTTAACAAACTAATAATATGACTCAGAATACATCCAGCATAAAATAGACATCATATGTTTTGATGAGAATTTCTTTGATGTTACCACTAATATGAAGCCTATGGAGAGTTGTACATCTAATGTTAAAATTTGGCAAAGTTGAAGCATCAAAATTGTTTTATGCGGTAGGTAGTAACCCTAATTGATAAAATAATGATATCTAGACCATCATTGTAGTGAGGGCATGAAACTATTTTGAGTTCCTATACCGAATTGCATTCTCAACTATCTTGTCAGCTCCCTGTACGTTGCATATAACACGATAAGAATATCTAAGGAACTATGGGAGTCCCTTGATAAGAATTATAACACGGAGGATGCGGGAGACCATAAATTCATTGTGGGTTGTTTCCTGGACTACAAGATGATTGACTCCAAGACAATGATCAGCCAAGTCTCGGAACTTCAAATAATCTAATTGCACGAGATTCGCTCAAAGGGCATGGTGCTTGGTGAACACTGCTAGGTGACAGCTATCAATGAGAAGCTTGTCACGCCCCCAGAGACACATGCTTACTCAAAAATCGGACAGCATTTCCCCAGTACAGCGGACAAGTTGGGAGAAATAATATATAATCTCCTCATATAAGATGGCTCAACCATCAAAACTGAAAAATAAATACACAACCACATAGTTTATATAAACAATAATGATAGATATAAAATAATCTTAAACATCGCAAAACTGTTAATGTCTTTTAGCAGAAATAAAGCTATCATAAAGTCCGAATACAAAGAAAACTCCATCATAAGCCCAACATGAGCATACCTCAACTACGACAATATTGGACTAATAAAACATCTAACAACCCATGAAGTAAATGCGAACACAACGAAAATATAGAAATAAATTACTGCGATAGTAAACCAAATACGGAACAAACTCGACACCGTGGGGCTGGCAACTGAATCCTCTCCTGGCTCTAAGTAGTGCATCTACTTGCTACCTGAAACAAAAATAGGTGGCAGGGGTGGTGAGTCCGGGCGGACTCTGCGAGTATATAAGTAGACAATTGCATGATATTATAAAGATATAAGAAGCAACAGATAACAACGATGTACAGTCTTTAGGAAATAGAGGACATCAAAGCATGTATAAAAATAACGTGAAAACATGCAAGATAACATAGTAGCAACAAACACGCATGTCAACCAAATGCAGCAATCATAGCTCATATAAATGCAACAAACATATGAAAATGCATAAATGCAATAGATGCATATGATGCAATGACATGTGCATGTCACCCCTGATGCCAGTCAAGCCGCCAACACATCACATCTGTGTGGACGAGTGGGTAAGACTGTGATAACTGTACGCACTCCAACGAATACCACTGATAGATGTGGTTGAGTGGACAGGATGCTGGAAGCCAACTACTCCAAAAACCCCGATATATAGGGGGAGCCACCAACAACTCTGATATCCCTCGAAAACAACGGTGAGGGTCAACTGCTTGTCTACAACTCCAACATCCACTGTACATGAGTGGTCGAGTGTGACGTAATAGGACGGTTGCTCCCACTCTAGCAACTACCACAACAAGTGGTTGAGTGGCAAAGCAACTAGATGACTGACGATGACTTAACCATATGGAAGCCCAACAGTTGTCAGTATGCAACGGTGCATGTATGGTGCATGATACCAATAAGCACAAACAACCGAATAACAACGATGCAACAACAAAAACAACAAATACCACAAAATAACTAGAAAGCAACGAATATGCAACTAAACTACTAGGTAAAGTGGCTCTAATGCCAACCATCCTAGTGGTGTTGAATGAACATTTAAGTACTCGTGTCCGAGCGGTACTTTACAGAATGGAAACTCAACGAGATACTGTACGGATATGAATTTTCGATTAAACTCGAAGGTCAAACAAAGAAAGTATCAACAGGCGATATAAAATAAACAACAACAAGGAATAACGTCAAGCATACCTATTCAGACATAATAAGCCATGCATTTAAAGATAAAAGAACTACAAGAATACAAAGGAAAAGTACCCGCCTTAATTATAGATATCCGTAAGTGAAAAGAATCCTCCCACAATCGATGACGTGAGTCCAAAGTCAATGTCCTGTATCAAGGACACAGTTTAACTATTCTATAAAATTAATTAAAATAGCTAAATTAACAATTAACCGTAAAAGAGTTATTCAAATTATCACGTTAATTTAATTAATAAAAAAATGCTAAGTTCTAACTTACTCTGTATTACTAAGGTTAGGTTTACCTTATGTTTAGTCTAAGCCCAACACATCAAGAATACCAAAACCTATCCAAATTCAGTATTAGGATTAAATGATCCCTAACCCAAATCAAATTATCCCAATACCATTAAACCTCATAATTCCTGCAGCTTGCCCAAATCATCAACCTCATGCATTTAATATTAACCATGCTTTACATAGTTTGGAAGCGATCCCAAAATAATACAATGATGGTCATAGCAAAGTTACATTCGTTGACATACAATTCACTCAACTTATACAAGGTAAATTAATAAATTTTTAATTCATTTGTTGAAAAGGATCTAGAACACTTATAAGAAAGTGATATAGAATTGATTATGTATAAGAAAGTGAGGTAGCAGAGATAACATAAAACTCTTTGATGTCTGTAAAATGAACAAACTGCTTATAATAATCCTACAGCTCAATAAGCAACAAAAATGACACGCATTAGCCCCAGATTATTCTTCATTCACGACAAGGATCGAATCTAGATGGAGGAAGAAACAACTCCACCGTACCTTGTGCTGGTCAACAATAATGCTGCGCCCTAAAGGTGAGCCCAGCAACTCCTATGGGACGACTAGGGAAGCAGGATAAACTGAGGAGATCGCGTGGAGAAATCGCAAGGTGAGGGTTGTCGGCGTCGCGCGTTTGTGAAGAGAGTCGACGTCGCGCGTTTGAGAAGAGAAGGGAGAGGGCTTTCGTTGAGGGAAGAGTCGCCCGGTGTCTTCTTCGTGTGTGCCGAAGAGGAGGAACGAGAAGAGGAGGACGCTTGCGACGGGCTTCGACGGGCGCAGAGGAGAACCGCTCGCTGCGTGCGGGCGGGCGACGTCGGGGCAGAAACACGGGGAAGTTTTAGGGTTCTTGGATGCTTTAGGATTTTTGGGAGAAGTTTGAGGATTTTATAAAGTATATGACATCTTGCAAAATCAACCCTCCATATTCTGATATTCAACAAAGCTTCCTCTAGGCGGGAAGGGCTTCGAGAACTATTCAAAGCACAAGCGAAAGAAGATGAATGTGACAAGTGTTCAAAAAGAAATTCTCTCAGGTTTCTATGATAGCCAATATGGTCGAGGATGGTCATTGCTTGAAATGTAAGAATACCAAATCTTCCAAGATGAGACCCAAATGAGACGTGAGCTAGAAGAAATTTTCAAGGAGGTTTGCACTAAAAGAAAATTATTTTATAAATACGTATGAATGTGGGGGTATTTTGCTAAAGTTTTAGGGGGCGCTTGGTAAGAGGGTTTAGAAGGTGGGAATGGGAATAAAATCTATTTCATTCCCATTGATGATGCTTTATATGGGAATCGGAATCAAAATAAGGATATGATACCCTTGATTTCATAACCCACCCCCCACTAGGTTATCACCAAACCCATAAACCCCTCAATCAAACCCATTATCATTCTCATTGCCAAATTTATACCAAGCACCCCCTTAATGTTTTGGAAATACATTAAATGGAAGCAAAGATAGTTTTTCTATATGGAGATTTAGAAGAAAAAATTTACATGAACAACCTAAATTGTTTCTGCTCTAGAGTAGAAAAATAAGGTTTGTAGATTGAAGAACTCGCTATATGACTTGAAACAAGAACCAGCAGTGACATGAGAAATTTGATAATGTCATGAATGAATGTGAATTTAAGATCAATGAATATGATAAATATTTTTACATGAAAGTTACAGAGAATGATTATGTCACCTTAAGCCTATATGTAGATGTCATACTTGTCATTGAGAGTAATGATAATATAATTAAATCCACTTAAGATATGTTGAATTTAAGATTTAACATAAAAAATATGGGCTTAAATAATGTGATTCTAGGAATTAAAATTTTTAGAATAACAGAAGGATGAGATTGATGTCGATGAAATATATTAGTGCAAAAGAAACCCAACCTATGTAGATTGAAGATCCAAGACCTAGGTTCAAAGGGATAACCTAATTGTACCGACTAAGTGGGAGGAACTACCCAATAAAAGGATGGAGATTAATTATACCACATTTAATGACTCAGTAGAGTAATGTGGAATACTTTTGAGAGATTACTTATGCGAGAAAGAAGTGAGGTCGCTTCGAAAAGAATTGGAAGCACAATTATTAGAACTTCTAATAAAACCAAGCATATTGATGGCAAAGAACGAACACACTCATGGTAATTTAGTTGTATCAGGGAGAGTCATGAGTGAGATATGGCAAGGCTTACACTAACGGCAAAATAATTCCAGGATATCATGCCTACTGTTAGCCAGTAAGTAAACATGTTTTTATAAGAAAAGGTTCAAAACCTACCAATCCTATATTGGACTAAATTATTGAATGCTATTACATCCACTATTCCTATTCACATGGGGGAATGTTAGACATATGAATAGAAAAGTGTGGTGGATGAAAAAGACTCTATTGTGAACAGAATTTTGGTCCTACATTGGGAGTATATAAGTGGCTTGAAAGGTTGATTTATTTTATCATAAGCATTGATGTTGTGCACATATATATGAGGAGAGATTCTTTCTCATGTGTAGGCCTGCAGTGTTGTAAATTCAGGGTTGGGATTGCACTGAACCAAGTTGACACGTGTGCAACAATACCTATGCGCGTCAACTATCAAACGATAAGGGCAAAATTAGCCCAAGCGGATAAACTTGTGTTTTGCCACATGAACCTTTTTGCTAATTGCTTATGTGTAAAATGGATGCATCAATTAATGATTAATGGAGAATCTGTAACTGGTCAAGTGCATTATGAGCTCGGCGAGTAATGGTGATAAATGGTCATTTCACGCTGCCATGGGTCTGAGCTCCTATAGAAGGAGAGTGCAACATCGGGCAAATAATACACTACCATAACTAGAAGCAAGAGCCATCCACCTTTGTCCCCTTATCTTTTCTTAGTTGTGCACCCATTCAACTGTTCTTGGCGACAACGCTCGTGTACAAACTCGATTTGCCACGAATAACCAGTGCTTGGTTGTAGATGTGGTCTTCCCATTTTATCCTACGAAATAGACGTCCAACATGACCTCTTTGCATAGCTAGAAGGGACGAATATGTTTTAAGAAAATTGCATCAAATGCAAGCCTCAACATCTTCCTTTCTTATCTTGGCGACCTGCTCGGGCGACTTATGTCCACGCAGGAGCACTCGGTGTTCACTTGGCAACACTCAACTTGCCCTTTGGAGAACTCAGCTGACTCAACATTGGGTACTCGGTGGTGACTCAACACTCGGCTGACTCGACACTCAACAATTATGTAATTTTTTATACATAATTGCCACCACACTTTTTGTGGTTACTTTCTCTATTGGTAGTCTTTTTTGGTTAATGGGCTTCTAGTGATCATATAGGTCGGGCCCTCAAAGATTAATCTTAGAGGTTATCTTCAATTATTTGATGGTACATATGGCTAATTAATGTTGCCACTTTTTATTAATACGAGATATTTTTATGATGCTATTGTTATTGTTGAATTGGATTAAAAACATGTGAATTTTCTTTTCAAAGGTAGGAAATGATATCTTAGAACATGCACAAGCTAGAAAATTTGATCCAACAATACAAGATATTTTGGAAATTCATATGTGTGATTCTGTATTTGTTGTGGGCAGTGGGCACTATATAATTTTGTAAACTTAGCTAAGAAGTTTGTGGAATGTGATTACATACTGTTTTGGATTAATTATTGGTATATGTAAGTTCTTGATTAATGATACTTTGATGATATTTGAATTGATTTTATATAAGATTTGATTGATATATAGTATGAATTGTTGTTAGCCTAATATTTTTAAATTATTTAAATAATTTATCTTTTAAATATAAAATAATGGTTTTAAATGCATTATTTAAATAAAACAATGATTTGAAAATGATGCAAAACATAATCAATGATAATGATTTTAAATTGTTGTTATAATATTGTCTTTCAATTGAAAACACAGTGATTTTCTTTGTTATCAAATTGTTGTCTATCTTAAACAAAAGATAACGGTTTAAAATCATTGTTAAATTGTTGTCGATCGTGCTAAAAGAAAACGGTAAAAAATCATTGTCTTTAACCGTTGTCTTTGAGTGCCACTTTTAGCAACATGTCATTTAACAATAGGTTTTTAGGCCTACGATAATGGTAAAAAACTATTATTAATGAGTATTTTTCTTATAGTTAGGATCGCTATCTTATCTTGTCCAATGCTAGTTATTATGCACAATGAATAAATTATTATGAGAGCCAAGTATATTATGATTGATGTGACTTAGTATTTTTTTATGAATAAAGAACATATATAAATGTATTATTTTTAATGCATTTCATTGTATAATCTTGTATCTTAATTATCTCGAGTATCTTATAATTTAAAAAATGATTAATGAGATATTTTTAACCTCGGGCGACCGGTCCGGTCCCACAGAAGCTTTTCACCGGCCAGGATAAATCAGAAAGTGCTCGTGATGGGCGATTTAGAAATCCAACGTCCCAGAGAATCTTATAATTTAGTGTCTACGGGAGGAGAAGTTATGATTAATTAATTTAAGTAATGTAAAAATTTAGATGTTGAGAGAGAGAGAGAGAGAGAGAGAGAGAGAGAGAGAGAGAGAGAGAGGAGGATTGTGATTCCATCGACCCAAGTATTATAGACTATTGTGTCTATATATATAAAATTTATAATAAAATAAAAACATTAATAAATAAATATATGATAAATTTAAATCATTAATAGGTATTTATATATTCCAGTAAAAATTCGATTAAGCATTATTTAATATTTGATCATGGAAAACACTTGTTCATCCAGATCTACAATGATCAATGGCAGTACAACCACGGTCGTATGAATTAGTTGGGTTGTAAGGATTAGCTTCAGGTTTATAGGGGTGGAGTGGATGAAAAACAGCATTCCCAAATCCTTGTTGTAGGAGGCGATGATTCACCTTGGACTCAAGTTGGTCAGTTGCAGCAGTAGCATGCATCACTACAATCACAAAATGTAAGAAAAAAATAATCATCACAATCAAAGAAGACAACCTCCTTTGTTTTTCCATTTCTCTTTTCCCTTCTCCCTCTAGTTTGTACAAAAGAATTGAAACAATAAGGAAATTAAACTTGTATCACGTTTATTTGAAAGTTTCCTATCATTTGGAATGATTATATATTGGTGAGAATTTGATAATCAACCGCATTTCATGAAACAAATCACCTTAACAATATTGGATAATTTTAGACACAAACTTATCTCATTTTGATTGACATCAAAGGTTTCATGGACCATGCATGATCTCTTATTTTGGCAATTAGCTAGGGTTATACTCTTATTTTGGATTATGCATAGAACAAGGAAAGAAATATTTATAATTTCTATCGGCAATAATTTAACAAACTAATAATATGACTCAGAATACATCCAGCATAAAATAGACATCATATATTTTGATGAGAATTTCTTTGATGTTACCACTAATATGAAACCTATTGAGAGATGTACATCTAATGTTAAAATTTGACAAAGTTAATGCATCAAAATTGTTTTATGTAGTAGGTAGTAACCCTAATTGATAAAATAATGATATCCAGCTAACCATCAGTACTGTAGTGGGGCATGAAACTATTTTGAGTTCTTATACCGAAATTACATTCTTATCTGTCTTGTTGACTCTCTGCACGTTGTATATAACACGATAAGAATAACTAAGGAACTATGGGAGTCCCTTGATGAGAAGTATAACATGGAGGATGCGGGAGATAATAAATTCATTGTGAGTGGATTCCTGGACTACAAGATGATTGACTCCAAGACGATGATCAGTCAAGTTCTGTAGGAACTTCAAATAATCTAATTGCACGAAATTCACTCAAAGGGCATGGTGCTTAGTGAAATATTCTAGGTGGTAGCTATCAACGAGAAGCTTCCTCCAGGCTGGAAGGACTTCAAGAACTATTCGATGGACAAGCAAAAGAAGATGAATGTGACAAGTGTTCAGAGAGAAAGCTATTCCCTCAGGTTTCTGTGATAGCCAACATGGTCGAGGATGGTCATTGTTTGAAATGTAAGAACACCAAATCTTCGAAGATGAGACCCAAATGAGACATAAGGAAGAAGAAATTTTCTAGGAGGTTTGACTAAAAGCAAATTATTTTATAAATACGTATGAATGTGGAGGTGTTTTGCAAATGTTTTTGTGTTTTGGAAATACATTAAATGGATGTATGATACTTTTTCTAAATGGAGATTTAGAAGAGAAAATTTACATGAACAACCTAAAGGGTTTTTGCTCCAGAGTAGAAAATTAAGGTTTGTAGATTGAAGAACTCGCTATATGACTTGAAACAAGAACTAAAGCAGCGACACAAGAAATTTGATAACGTCATGAAGGAAAGTGGATTTAAGTTCAATGAATATGATAAATATGTCACATGAAGGTTACAGAGAATGAATATATCACCTTGTGCCTATATGTAAATGTCATACTTATCATTGAGAGTAATGATAATAAAATTAAATCCACTTAAGATATGTTGAATTTAAGATTTAACATAAAAAATATGGGCTTAAATGATGTGATTCTAGGAATTAAAATTTTTAGAACAACAGAAGGATGAGATTGATGTCGATGAAATATATTAGTGCAAAAGAAACCCAACCTATGTAGATTGTAGATCCAAGACCTAGGTTCAAAGGGATAACCTAACTGTACCGACTAAGTGGGAGGAACTACCCAATAAAAGGATGGAGATTAATTATACGACTTTTAATGATTCAATAGAGTAATGTGGAATACTTTTGAGAGATTACTTATGTGAGAAAGAAGTGAGGTTGCATCGAAAAGGATTGGAAGCACAATTATTATAACTTCTCATAAAACCAAGCATATTGATGGTAAAGAACGAACACACTCATGATAATTTAGTTGTATCAGGGAGAGTCCTGAGTGAGATATGTCAATGCTTACACTGATGGCAAAATAATTCTAGGATATCATATCTACTGTCTGTCAGTAAGTAAACATGTTTTCACAAGTAAAGGTTCAAAACCTACCTATCCTATATTAGACTAAATTACTAAATGCTATTACATACCCTATTTCTATTCACATGGGGAATTGTTAGAAATGTGAATAAAAAAATGTGGTGGATGAAAAAGACTATTGTGAACAGAATTTTAGTCCTGCATTGGGAGTAGGTGGCTTGAAAGGTTGATTTATATTATCACAAGAATTGATGTTGTGTACGTATGTATGGGAAGAGATTCTCTCTCACGCGTGGGCCTGCAGGGGTGCAAATTTAGGATCTGGATTGCACTGAACCAAGTCGACTTATGTGCGACAATACCTGCACATGTCGACGATCGGACTGATAAAGGCAATATTAGTCCAAGTGAATAAACTTGTGTTTTGCCACATGAACCTTTTTGCTAATTACTTATGTGTAAAATGGATGTGTTAATTGATGATTACTGGAGAATCTGTAACTGGTCAAGTGTGTTATGAGCTCGACGAGTAATAGCGATAAATGGTCATTTAATGCCGCCATGTGTCTGAGCTCCTATAAACGGAGCGTGCGACCACAGGCAACTAACACACTATCGATAGCGGAAGTAAGAGCCATCCACCTTTGTCCCCTTATCTTTTCTTAGTTGTGCACCCATGCAACTGTTCTTGGTGACAACATTCGGGTACAGTTTTGATTTGTCACAAACAACTAGTGCTTGATTGTAGATGTAGTCTTCCCATTGTATCCTTGGAAATACATGTCCAACATGACCTCTTTGCACATCCAGAAGGGCGAATATGTTTTATGAAAATTGCGTCAAATGCAAGTCTTGACATCTTCCTTTCCTATCTCGACGACCTACTCGGGCTCCTTATGTCCACTCAAGAGCACTTAGTGTTCACTTGGCAACACTCAACTTGCCCTCTGGAGCACTCGGTTGACTCAACACTTAGTACTGGATGACTCAACCCTCTACTTACTCGACACTCAACAACACGGTCACTCAATAGCTCGGGCACTCTGTAACTCGACACTCGGCCATACAAGGAAGCTCGACCATACAAGGAAGCCTAATCTTCAAGACATCATAGTCATTACAAGCAACTTATCTTTCCCAGCTTGGCATGAGATTATCCACTCAAGCAATCTCGATAGATAATGATTGCAACCAGTCTTCCAAGTAGCTCAGCCGCTCATCTTTTCCTACTTGGCAGCTTGAGATTATTGACTTAAGTTATCTCGATAGATACTAGCCACTGCCATTTTTGATGATTTCTCTTCTTATCTTTTTTCTTAAATTCTTTTCACGTCAACTCATAGGATAATCGGTATCATATCTTGTCCGATGCTAGTTATTATGCACAATTAATAGTTTATTATGAGAGCCAAGTATATTATGATTGATAAGAATTAGTATTTTTTATGAATAAAGAACATATATAAATATATTATTTTTAATCCATTTCATTGTGTAATCTTCTATCCTAATTATCTCGAGAATCTTATAATTTAGTGCCTACGGGAGGAGAAGTTATGATTAATTAATTTAAGTAATGTAAAATTTTAGATGATCGAAGAGAGAGAGGGAGAGAGAGTGTTAAATACCGAAATTTAAAGGTTGAAAAGGTAAAATTCGAAACTTAGGGGTCTTGTTTGGTTTAATCAAACTTGGAGGGCTTTATTGTAAAAAGGCAAAATCATTATTTAAAACCCTATGATCCCTCTCCTCGTTTCTGTTCCCCCCCGATCTCCTTCTCTGCCCCGATGCCGCCTTCTCCCTCGACGTGCCACAAACGCTCGACGCCGAACCCCTCGCTCGAGCAGTTCCCCGTTGCAATCCCCTCACTTCTCCTTCACTTGTTCCGACGCCCACCTAATCGCGTTGTCACTTTCGCGCAAGCAAGTCGCGCCACACCGCAAATTCCTCTTCGCGTGCAATCGGCCGGATCTAGGCTCCGGCGACCTACTCCTCAGTTTTCCTTTGAATGATCTATCCTTGGGCGATAAAGAGGTAAACCCTAGATCTTGCCGTGATCCTCTTTTGATTTCGGGTAAGAATTTTATTAGGGTTGATCTTGAACTGAATTGGGTTTGGTATTCTTGAGTTATGTCTTCGATTTTTGGTTGCTCTGTGTTATGGATTTAATTCCTGTTTTGGTTTGGTGTTTTCTGTTGTGAGTTTTGGGAGATTAAGTTGACTGAGTGGGTAAAGGAAAACCCAGTTCGTACTGGTTGATTTCATATATCAATAGTTAGTTAAGCTTTTACTGACTTGAAGTTGTGAAGAATACGAGGATCAGAGGAATACAAGTACTCTAACAACGTTTGCTTATTTTCGTGTATTCCTTCTTGTATTGTCTCCATTAGTGAATGAATGAATGAATACCGTACTTTATTCATGGTGATCAGATTACATGGGTTCGAAGTCAGTAAGGGTGATCAAATATAATGGGTTTTATGATGCTAAACCAATTAATGAGAGGGGGGGCGGGGGAATGTAACTGTGTTCTATTTTCCTTGTATTTGCCGTGAGCTTGAATGGTATGAGTTGGTTGTTTTGATCAACTGTGCATACAATATGGTGTTTCTAATGAGTAAGGATTGGTAGTTAGTTTATGGAAGCCACTGTGCAGGGTAATAATTAGGGTAAGAAATCAATTGGGATTCTTGAAGTTTAAATATGTGTTGTTCATTTGTTAGGATTACATGATGGGTTAAATCAGCGGCTAATTGAAGTATATAATTAAGATTTGTCCTAATTGTATCTGGTTTTTTGTGGGGTAGTTTAATCAATTGTGAAAGATAGATACAATTGAATTGAAAGATGTTGTAATTATGGATGACCTTAATTTTGTTTATACACAGTTTAACTAATTTATTTAATTTTTATAATTAGTTAAATTTATGTATTGACTCAGGACCTTGAATTTGGACTCGTTCGGTTGATCGTGGAAGGTCCTCGTTTACGAAATTCTTCAATAAAAGACAGATACTTCTTGTTTGTACTCATGTAGTTTTTTTACCTTTAAGCATGAATGTTTTATGTCTAAGTAGGTTGCTTGACCTTGTTCTCCTTGTCGGTTGTTATTTTAACATCGTCGTTGATACTTTCTTCATTGATTTTCGAGTATTCGAAATTCCGTATCCGTACAGTCTCCTGTTGAATTTTTGTTCTGTAAAGTACCGCTTGAACCCGAGTACTTAGAGGTTCATTAATCACAACTAGGTTTATTTAGCATTAGAATTATCCTACCTAGTAGTGTAGATGCATAATCGTTGATTTCTGATACTTGGTTGATTGTATCATTGCATTGTTGATACTTGTTGGATTTGTTGCATCGTTGGTTTTTGGTTGTTCGTGCATCTTATATCATGCACCATACCTGCGCCGTTGCATACTAACGACTGTTGGGCTGCCATTTGATTAAGCCGTCGTTAGTCATTTAGTTGCTCTGTTCACTCAACCACTTGTTGTTGTGGTAGTTAGAGTGCGAACAACTATCCTGTTATGCTACACATGTTGCAGTTGTAGGCAAGCAGTGACACCCTCACCATTGTTTGCGAGGGATACTAGAGTTGTTGATAGCACCCCCTTTATTCTGGGGTTTGGAGCAGTTGGCTCCCCAGTATCCTCTCCACTCAACCACGTGTATTAGTAGTATTTGTTGGAGTGCGTACAGTTGTCATTGCCCTACCCACTCGATCACACAGATGGGATGTGTTGGCAGCTTGACTGGTGTCAGGGGTGACACATGTCATTGCATCATATGCATTCTCTTGTGCTTGTTGCATTAATATGAGCTATGGTTGTTGCATTTGGTTGACATACATTTATATGTTGGTTTTATGGTTGTCACATTATTTTATACATGCTTAGTTGTTATTCAATTTTATACCATGTTGTTTTATATATGTTATGTAGGTTTAGGTATTCTCATATTTTTTTTAGAGACTGTACCTGTTGATTTCCCTACTTGTTTTATCTTCATTATGCCATGCTTTTGTCTATTCATATACCCGCTGAGTCCTCATTGACTCACCACCCTTCTTCTTATTTTTGTTTCAGGTAGCAAGTAATTGTATTACTTGGAGCTAGGAGAGGATTCAGTTGTCAGTCCCACGTTGTCGAGTTTGTTTTCTATATTGGGTTATTATCGCAGTACTTTATTTCTGCATTTTCGTTGTTTCCGCATTTTCATTTCCAAGACTGGATTTGTTTTATTAGTCCGATATTTGTCTTAGTAGAGTTTTGTTTAGTTCATATTAAGCCGGTATGTTTCTTTTGGACGTTCTTTGGAGTTTTCTTTTTTTTTTGTTTGTGATGGCTAAAGCATCCAATTATTATAAACTGCGTAATAGTGTTTATTTTTCTTATTTTTGTGATGCTAGCCACATGTGGCTAAGCTATATTGGAGAGGTGTTATGTATATATGTTCCAACTTGTCTGCTGTACAGGGAGTATGCAACCCGATTTTTCAAGGAAGCATGAGCCTCTGGGGCGTGATAGAGTGAAAGAGGTGCTTTAAAACCAAATACCATACAAACATCTTTAACATGCGTGGATTATTTTTCCCATTTGTTCCAAAAGGAAAAAAACAAAGGAGTGACTGTGATAATCCACATTGACAACAAGAAAACACAAGTATGCCCTTATCATATTGTGTGTCTATATATATAAAATTAACTTCATAATATCAATCCAAACAACATTAATAAATAAATATGCACGATAAATTTATTTAAATCATTAATAGGTATTTATATATTCCAGTAAACATTCGATTAAGCATTATTTAATATTTGATCATGGAAAACACTTGTTCATCCAGATCTGCAATGATTAATGGCAGTACAACCACGGTTGTATGAATTAGTTGGGTTGTAAGGATTAGCTTCAGGTTTATAGGGGTGGAGTGGATGAAAAACAGCATTCCCAAATCCTTGTTGTAGGAGGCGACGATTCACCTTGGACTCAAGTTGGTCAGTTGCAGCAGTAGCATGCATCACTACAATCACAACATGTAAGAAAAAAATAATCATCACAAACAAAGAAGATAGCCTCCTTTGTTTTCCCATTTCTCTTTTCCCTTCTCCCTCTAGTTTGTACAAAAGAATTGAAACAATAAGGAAATTAAACTTGTGGTTTGTATCACGTTTATTTGAAAGTTTCCTTTCATTTGGAATGATTATATATGGTGAGAATTTGATAATCAACCGCATACATGAAACAAATCACCTTAACAATATTGGATAATTTTAGACAAAAACTTATCTAATTTTGATTGACATCAAAGGTTTCATGGACCATGATCTCTTTTTTTGGCAATTAGCTAGGGTTATACTCTTATTTTGGATTATGCATAGAACAAGGAAAGAAATATTCATAATTTCCATCTACAATAATTTAGCAAACTAATAATATGACTCAGAATACATCCAGCATAAAATAGACATCATATATTTTGATGAGAATTTCTTTGATGTTACCACTAATATGAAACCTATGGAGAGATGTACATCTGTTGTTAAAATTTGGCAAAGTTGAAGCATCAAAATTGTTTTATGTAGTAGGTAGTAACCCTAATTGATAAAATAATGATATCCAGCTAATTAACCATCAGTACTGTAGTGGGGACATGAAACTATTTTGAGTTCTTATACCGAAATTACATTCTTATCTGTCTTGTTGACTCTCTGCACGTTGTATATAACACGATAAGAATAACTAAGGAACTATGAGAGTCCCTTGATGAGAAGTATAACATGGAGGATGCGGGAGACAATAAATTCATTCTGAGTTGATTCCTGGACTACAAGATGATTGACTCCAAGACGATGATCAGCCAAGTTCTGTAGGAACTTCAAATAATCTAATTGTACGCAATTCACTCAAAGGGCATGGTGCTTAGTGAAATCTTCTAGGTGGCAGCTATCAATGAGAAGCTTCCTCCAGGCTGGAAGGGCTTCAAGAACTATTCGAAGCACAAGCAAAAGAAGATTTATGTGACAAGTGTTCAGAGAGAAAGCTATTCTCTCAGGTTTCTATGATAGCCAACATGGTCGAGGATGGTCATTGCTTGAAATGTAAGAATACCAAATCTTCCAAGATGAGACCCAAATGAGACGTAAGGAAGAAGAAATTTTCTAGGAGGTTTGCACTAAAAGAAAATTATTTTATAAATACGTATGAATGTGAGGGTGTTTTGCTAAAGTTTTTGTGTTTTGGAAATACATTAAATGGATGTAAAGATAGTTTTTCTAAATGGAGATTTAGAATAGAAAATTTGCATGAACAACCTAAAGGTTTTTTGCTCCAGAGTAGAAAAATAAGGTTTGTAGATTGAAGAACTCGCTATATGACTTGAAACAAGAACCAAAACAGTGACATGAGAAATTTGATAATGTCATGAAAAAAGTGGATTTAAGATCAATGAATGTGATAAATATATTTACATGAAAGTTACAGAGAATGAATATGCCACCTTGTGCCTATATGTAGATGTCATACTTATCATTGAGAGTAATGATAATATAATTAAATCCACTTAAGATATGTTGAATTTAAGTTTTAACATAAAAAATATGGGCTTAAATGATGTGATTCTAGGAATTAAAATTTTTAGAACAACAAAAGGATGGTTGATGCCCATGAATATATTAGTGCAAAAGAAACGCGATAGAACTCAACAGAGTATAGTCTCTAAAAAATAGAGGATGCCAAAGCACATATAACACAACGTAAAACATACAGGATATCATTGTATCTATCAACATGCATATCAACCTAATGCAACAACCATAGCTCATATAAATGCAACAAACACAAGAAAATGCATAAATGCAATAAATGCATATGATTCAATGACATGTGTCACCCCTGACGCCAAACAAGCCGCCAACACATCACATCTATGTGGCCGAGTGGGTAGGGCTGTGACAAATGTACACACTCCAACGAATATCACAGATATCCCTCGGATACAACGGTGAGGGTGTCAACTGTTTGCTTACAACTCCAACATCCACTGTACATGACTGGTCGAGTGTGGCGTAACAAGATAGTTGCTTCTACTCTAGCAACTACCACAACAAGTGGTTGAGTGGCAAAGCAACTAAATGACTGACAACGACTTAACCACATGGAAACCTAACAGTCGTCACTATGCAACGGTGTAGGTATGGTGCATGATACCAATACGCACAAACAACCGAATAACAACGAACAACCAAATAACCACGATGCAACTACAAAAGCAACAAACCAGAAACCAACGAATATGCAACTAAACTACTAGGTAGGGTGTCTCTAATGCCAACCATCCTAGTGGTGTTTAATGAAAAACCAACGAGCGATACTTCATAGAATGCAAAACCAACGAGAGACTGTACTTATACGAATTGTAGATTAAACTCGAAGGTCAAACAAGAAAGGTATCAACCGATAATATAAAATAACAACAACAAGTAACAAGGTCAAGCAGACCTATTTAGGCATAACAAGTCATGCATTAAGATAAAAGAACTACTAGAGTACAAAGGAGAAGTACCTACCTTTATTATAGAAGTTCGTAAATGAAGAAGACCTTCCACGATCAACCAAACAAATCCAAAGTCAAGGTCCTGTATCAAAGACTAAATTTAGCTATTTATAAAATTAAATAAATTAACCAAATAAACTACGAAACCTAATTAGGATATATCCTAATTACAACATGCATTCAAATAAATCCTCAAATAACAACGTCTTTCTTAACCTAATTTATGACAATTAGGTTAACCCTCATCTTAACTCAAGGAACAATGCTCGATCTATGATTAATTCATAATTAAACTGAATCATCTACTCGTATTCCCCAAGTCCAATAATTGATGATCCATGGCAAAACTACTAAAAGCCCAATTAAACATGTATAGCTCACGACAAGTGCACTACAGAAACAGAATAGCAAGGACTCAAACTAAAAATAATAAGAACTAACAGAACCCATATCAAGTCATGTTAACCTACTACTCAACATACGCTCAAGGCAAACTATATTACAGAACCAAACCTCAAACCTAATTTTTTGAATATCAACTCTCCCAAGTATACACGGCAAAAGGAAACTAAGATCAAACATATACAACCAAAAGCTATTCTCATCCCAAACTAACACAGATTCTTCATGCTTCCAATTCCACCTGATAATGGAACACTCAAACATCATTAAATTAACTTAAATTGAACAACACTAAACGATCCTTAACTCAACTGACCACGACAAGGGACTCACTGATGCCTCCACCTCCTTGCTCTGATCGCCGACCTTAGAGAGGAAGACTCGGGTTGTGCGGCAGGAGAAAGAAGGGAACTCAGGCGAAGCGAAGAAGAGACGTCGCGATATGGTGATGTCGCCGGCTGAAATCTCATGAAGAGGACCTTGCGCGACTAGGGTTCGCGGCAAAGAGGGATCGCTCGACGACCGAGGTCATGTCGACTTGTGTGCGCGGACAAGGAGGAAGGAGAAGAAGAAGAAAGCGCGTCGACGGCTTTGGCAGTTGCGCTCGCTGCGGCGTCGGGCGAAAACTGTCGGCGAGTGCGGGCGTCGCGGAGAAAATGAAGAGAAGAGAAGAATTACCAAGGGAATTTATGGTTTTAATTAGTTTTTGGATATTTTGCAAAAAGAACTTCGAAGTTTGAATAATTCCAACTAGGCCCCTAATTTTCGAAATTTACCATTTGAACCCCTAAATTTTTAGTATTTAACAGTTTCGTCACTCAACCACTTGTTGTGGTAGTTGATAGAGTATGAGCAACCGTCCTGTTACGCCACACTCGACCACTCTTGTACAGTGGATGTTAGAGTTGTAGGTAAGCAGTTGACACACTCACCATTGTTTTCGAGGGATATCAGAGCTGTTGGTGACTCCCCGTTTATTCTGGGGGTTTTGGAGTAGTTGACTCCCTAACATCCTGTCCACTCAACCATATTTATCAATGGTATTCGTTGAATTGCGTACAGTTGTTACAACCCTACCCACTCGGCCACACAGATGTGATGTGATGGCGGATTAACTGGTGTCAGGGGTGGCATATGTCATTGCATCATATCCGTCTATTGCATTTATGCATTTTCTTGTGTTTGTTGCATTTATATTAGCTATGATTGCTGTATTTGGTTGACATACATGTATGTTTGATACTATGTTCTCTCGTATGTTTCACATTGTTTTATACATGCTTAGATGACCTCTGCTTCCTAGAAACTGTACACTGTTGTTTCCGTTGCTTGATATATCTTTTATGATGTCATGCATTTGTCTACTCATATACCCACAGAGTCCACCCGAACTAACCACCGCCACCATCCATTTTTGTTTCAGGTAGCAGTAGATGTATTACTTGGAGCGAGGAGAGGATCCAGTTGTCAGTCCCACCGTGTCGATTCATTTTGGAGTTGTCTCAGGGGTTAGTTTATTTTTTTCGTAGTTGTTTTATTTTCTACACTTCGTGAGTTCCGCATTTTTATTTCCTAGACTGTATATATTTTATTAATCGGTATTATTGCAATAGATTTATGTTTATATGTTACTGGACTGGCGTGTTCATTTTTGGGATTTATATTGGAGTTTTATTTTGATTATGGACTCTCTACTTCTTTTAAATTTGCTTAAAGATAGTAATTGCGTGGTTGTAGATTACTTTACTATTGTGATGCCAGCCGTGTGTGGCTAAGTTATATTTTGTGGAGGGTTATGTATATTTGTCCCAACTTGTCTGCCGTACAGGGAAGATGTTGTCCGATTTTCGAGCAAGCATGAACTTCTGGGGGCGTGACAATATAATTTTGTAAACTTAGCTAAGAAGTTTGCGGAATGTGATTACATACTGTTTTGGATTAATTGTTGGTATATGTACGTTCTTGATTAATGATACTTTGATGATATTTGAATTGATTTTATATAAGATTTGATTGATATATAGTTTGAATTGTTGTTAGCCTAATATTTTTTTTAATTATTTAAATAATTTATCTTTTAAATATAAGATAATAGTTTTGTAAATGCATTATTTAAATAAAACAATGATTTTAAAATGATGCAAAACATAATCAAAGATAATGATTTTAAATTGTTGTTAAAATATTGTTTTTCAATTGAAAACACAACAATTTTTTTATGTTATCAAATTGTTGTCTATCTTAAACAAAAGATAACAGTTTAAATTCATTGTTAAGCTGTTGTCGATTGCGCTAAAAGAAAACAATGAAAAATCATTATCGTTGACCAAAAGATAATAATTTTTAACTGTTGTCTTTGAGTGCTGCTTTTAGCAAAATGTCATTTAACAATAGTTTTTGATGATTACGACAATGGTAAAAAAATTATTGTTAATGAGTATCATGTTTGATGGGCGGTCAAGAAGCCCGCGTCTCAGGATTCACGTCGCATTTGGAGGGAAAGTTAGATGTTCAGAGGGGGGAAGAGGTACGTGCTTTAAAACCAAATACCATACAAAAATCTTTATATGCGTGGACTTTTTGTTTTTCCATTTGTTTCAAAAGGGAAAAAAAGGAGTGATTGCGATAATCCAGATTGACAACAAGAAAACATAAGTATGCCTTGTATCATAGTGTGTGTCTATATATATAAAATTAACTTTATTATAACAATCCAAACAACATTAATAAATAAATATGCATGATAAATTTATTTAAATCATTAATAGGTATTTATATATTCCAGTAAAAATTCGATTAAGCATTATTTAATATTTGATCATGGAAAACACTTGTTCATCCAGATCTACACTGATTAATGGTAGTACAACCACGGTTGTATGAATTAGTTGGGTTGTAAGGATTAGCTTCAGGTTTATAGGGGTGGAGTGGATGAAAAACAGCATTCCCAAATCCTTGTTGCAGTAGCATGCATCACTACAATCACAACATGTAAGAAAAAAATAATCATCACAAACAAAGAAGATAACCTCCTTTGTTTTCCCATTTCTCTTTTCCCTTCTCCCTCTAGTTTGTACAAAAGAATTGAAACAATAAGGAAATTAAACTTGTGGTTTGTATCACGTTTATTTGAAAGTTTCCTTTCATTTGGAATGATTATATATTGGTGAGAATTTGATAATCAACCGCATACATGAAACAAATCACCTTAACAATATTGGATAATTTTAGACAAAAACTTATCTAATTTTGATTGACATCAAAGGTTTCATGGACCATGATCTCTTTTTTTGGCAATTAGCTAGGGTTATACTCTTATTTTGGATTATGCATAGAACAAGGAAAGAAATATTCATAATTTATATCTACAATAATTTAACAAACTAATAATATGACTCAGAATACATGCAGCATAAAATAGACATCATATATTTTGACGAGAATTTCTTTGTTGTTACCACTATATGAAACCTATGGAGAGAAGTACATCTAATGTTAAAATTGACAAAGTTGAAGCATCAAAATTGTTTAATGTAGTAGGTACTAACCCTAATTGATAAAATAATGATATCCAGCCGACCATCATTGTAGTGAGGGAATGAAACTATTTCGAGTTCTTATACCGAAATTGCATTCTCAACTGTCTTGTCAACTCTCTGTACGTTGTATATAACACGATAAGAATAACTAAGGATCTATGGGAGTCCCTTGATAAGAAGTATAACAATGAGGATGCGGGAGACAATAAATTCATTGTGGGTTAATTCCTGGACTACAAGATGATTGACTCCAAGACGATGATCAACTAAGTCTCGGAACTTCAAATAATCTAATTGCACAATATTCACTCAAAGGGCATGGTGCTTAGTGAAATTTCTAGGTGGCAGCTGTCAATGAGAACCTTCCTCCAGGCTGGAAGCGCTTCAAGAACTATTCGAAGCACAAGCGAAAGAAGATGAATGTGACAAGTGTTCAGAGAGAAAGCTATTCTCTCAAGTTTCTGTGATAGCCAACATAGTCGAGGATGGTCATTGCTTGAAATGTAAGAATACCAAATCTTCCAAGATGATCAGACCCAAATGAGACGTAAGCAAGAAGAAATTTTTAGGAGGTTTTGCACTAAAAGAAAATTATTTTATAAATACGTATGAATGTGGGGGTGTTTTGCTAAAGTTTTAGTGTTTTGAAAATACATTAAATGGATATAAAGATAGTTTTTCTAAATGGAGATTTTGTCACGCCCCCAAAGGCACATGCTTACTCGAAAATCAGGCAGCATCTCCCCTGTACGGCGGACAAGTTGGGATATATACTACATCATCTCATCAATATAGCTTAGCCACATGTGGCTAGCATCACAACAATAAGAAAAATAAACACAACCACGCAGTTTATAATAATTGGATGGCTCAGTCATCACAAACAAAAGAAAAGAAAACTCCAAAGAACGTCCGACGTAATATGAAATAAATAGAACTCTTCTAAGACAATTATCGGACTACTAAAATCCTGACTTGGAAATAAAAATGCGGAAACAACGAAAATACAGAAATAATTGCAATAATAACCCAATATGGAAACAAACTCGAAAACGTGGGACTGACAACTGATCCTCTCCTGGCTCCAAGTAATGCAACTACCTGCTACCTAAAACAGAAATAGGAAGCAGGGGTGGTGAGTCCGGGCGGACTAAGCGGGTATAAGAACAAACAATAGCATGGCATAATCAAGATGTAAAAGTAGAGAAAACAACCGGTACAGTCTCTAAGAAATATAAGAATACCTAATCATGGACCTAAACATGTATAACATATCAAAACAACCTGGCACAAAGCAAAACGACAACTAAGCATGTACGAAAAACCTCATGATATCACAATATCAAAACATACATGCATGTCAACCAAATACAGCAAACAAAGCTTATATAAATCTGGGGAGCCAACTGCTCCAAACCCAGAATAAAGGGGGAGCAATCAACAGCTCTAATGCTAGGGAGCCAACTACTCCAAACCTCGGAATAAAGGGGAGCTATCAACAACTCTAATACTTGGGAGCCAACTGCTCCAAACCCCGGAATAAAAGGGGAGCTATCAACAACTCTAATATCTCTCTAAAACAATGGTGAGTGATGCACGAACAACGGGAAAACAACAATGCTCCGGTAGAAACAACAAGTATCAGAAACCAACTAAGAACCAACCAGAAACCAACGAACATGCAACTAAACTACTAGGTAGGATATTTTTAATGTCAAATAAACCTAGTTGTGTCTAATGAACCTCCAAGTACTCGCGTACAAGTGGTACTTTACAGAACATAAATTCAACATGAGACTGTACAGATACGGAATTTTTGAATACTCGAAGATCAACGAAGAAATATATTAACGATGACATAAAATAACAACAACAAGATCAAGGCCAAGCAGACATATAAAGACATAATAAGCCACGCATTAAGATAAACGAACTACATGAGTATAAATGAGAAATACCCGCCTTTTATGTAGAACGTAAACGAAAAGAGAATCTCCCACGATCAACAGTGCGAGTCCAAAGTCAGGGTCATGTATCAAGGACATAAATTTAGCTATTCATAAGATTAATAAAAATAAAACTAAACTATTCATTAATCATAACAAGAATCAACCCAAAACTTAAACCATCATGTTACAAGGATAGCTCACGGGGCAATTCATAAGTAATGAACAACTCTTAATTCAACCCTATCAAACCCTCATATTCACGTATTAAGGATATAAGGTTGCTTCCCAATAACGACTCCACCATTCTAAATCAGATTAAGCTATGAGAGTTCAAACCAAAAACATTTAACAGTTAACCTAATTCAAAATCCCCACTAAAACAGTTCACGACAGATATCAAGAACAAGACATCAACAAATCAGATGCGAAAACCAACAAGAAAAATCCACAAAAACATTAATTCAGAACATGCTCCAAAACAAATCCATGAAGGTATTCTTCAATAGCTCATGACACAACTCAAGGAAGCCCCAATGTACCCCATGACAAAATTGGATCAAGCGCCCATTACAACCTACTGCCAACTCAAATCAAGGTTCATCTCAACGAGATCCAACCTCAACTCCATCAAAAACGAATCAAAATAAATTCCAATCTCTCATCAGGGTTCACGGCACAAACTTGAACACAAAAAGGGAAACTCCAAAAGCAACAGAAAGGGTACAAGATCCAAAAACAACAGCAACTCCAATTCATCCTACTGATCTTACACAATTTCATCCACAGATTACCCAAAACCAAATACGCCTTACCTGTGACAAATTTTCGAGTTGGTGCCGACGCAACTTCTTACTCTGAATTTGACAAGATCGGTGACCCCAAGGAAGTTTGTGATCCAACTCCACCCCTTCCCAGCGCGATCCTCACCAGACGACCTCGAGGAGATCGCGCAAAGAAAGGAAAGATTGCTTTAGGGCTTGCGCGAGGGAGAGGAGTCTCAGGGCTTCTTGTTTGTGCGCCCGTAGAAGACGAAGAAGAAGAAGGGAAGGAGAAGAAGTGGAAGGAAAGGTGGCGCTCGATCGCTGGGAATGAAGGGCGGCGGCGTCGGGCAGAGGCGAAGGGCGTGCGACGTCGGGGCGAGGAGGAACGACAGAAAACTGAATCGGGAAAAGGAATTGTATGGGCTTATAAATGATTTTGGCTCTTTTGCAAAAGGACCCTCCAAGTTCAATAATTTCCAACTAGCTCCCTACTTTTCAAATTACCCCCCTAAAAACTCAGTATTTAACTGATTTAAAAGAAAAAATTTACATAAACAACCTAAAGGGTTTCTGCTCCAGAGTAGAAAAATAAGGTTTGAAGATTGAGGAACTCGCTATATGACTTAAAACAAGAACCAAAGCAGTGACATGAGAAATTTGATAATGTCATGAAGGAAAGTGAATTTAAGATCAATGAATATGATAAATATGTCTACATGAAAGTTAAAGAGATTGAATATGTCACCTTGTGCCTATATTAGATGTCATACTTATTATTGAGAGTAATGATAATATAATTAAATCCACTTAAGATATGTTGAATATAAGATTTAACATAAAAAATATGGGCTTAAATGATGTGATTATAGTAATTAAAATTTTAGAACAATAGAAGGATGAGATTGATGTCGATGAAATATATTAGTGCAACAAAATCCAACCTATGCAGATTGAAGATTCAAGACCTAGGTTCCAAGGGATAACCTAACTGTACCGACTAAGTGGGAGGAACTACCCAATAAAAGGATGTAGATTAATTATACAACTTTTAATGGTCTAGTAGAGTAATGTGAAATACTTTTGAGAGATTACTTATGTAAGAAAGAAGTGAGGTCGCTTCGAAAAGAATTGAAAGTACAATTATTAGAACTTCTCATAAAACCAAGCATATTGATGGCAAAGAACGAACACACTCATGATAATTTAGTTGTATCAGGGAGAGTCCTGAGTGAGATATGTCAATGCTTACACTAACGACAAAATAATTCCAGGATATCATGTCTACCGTCAGCAAGTAAGTAAACATGTTTTCACCAGAAAAGGTTCAAAACCAACCTATCCTATATTGAAAAATGATTAACGAGATTTTTCCAGCCTCGTGCGACCGACTCGGCCCCATGAAAATTTCCCACCCTACCTATCCTATATTGGACTAAATTACTGAATGCTATTACATACACTATTTCTATTCACATGAGGGAATGTTAGAAATATGAATAGAAAAGTGTGGTGGACGAAAATGACTCTACTGTGAACGGAATTTTAGTCCTACATTGGGAGTATATAGGTGGCTTGAAAGGTTGATTTATTTTTGCATAAGCATTGATGTTGTGCACATATATATGGCCAGAGATTCTCTCTCACGCGTAGTCCTACAGGGGGTGTAAATTCAGGGTTGGGATTGCATTGAACCAAGTTGACTCATGTGAAACAATACCTATGCGCGTCGACTATCAGACCGATAAGGGCAAAATTAGCCCAAGCAAATAAACTTGTGTTTTGCCACATGAACCTTTTTGCTAATTACTTATGTGTAAAATGGATGCATCAATTAATGATTAATGCAGAATCTGTAACTGGTCAAGTGCATTTTGAGCTTAGCGAGTAATGGTGATAAATTGTCATTTCACGCTGCTATGGGTCTGAACTCCTATATAAGGAGGGTGCGACCACGGGCAAATAATACACTACCCTAAGTAGAACCTAGAGCCATCCACCTTTGTCCCCTTATCTTTTCTTAGTTGTGCACCCATTCAACTGTTCTTGGCGACAACGCTCCTATACAAACTCGATTCGCCACAAATAATCAGTGCTTGGTTGTAGATGTGGTCTTCCCATTGTATACTAGAAAATAGGTGTCCAACATCACCTCTTTGCATAGCTAGAAGGGACGAATATGCCCTCGCGAGCATGACGCGATTGGTAATGTCTCACTTGTTGATGCCTCACTTCCCGGGTTCGATTCCTCCTTGGTAGAGCGCGCAGTATGCTGACAGAAGAAATTGCCACAGGTTGTTGTGTGGTCGGGTCATCGGGTACTAATATCATCAGTAGTGAAGTCGCCACGTGTCTCCGTCTCGCGATTTACCCTCGTTGACCGGTGGTGACTCTCGTTGAAGGCTGTGGGACAGAGTCGGTCAGCCAAGCGGATTAGTCGGGCGCAAGCCTGGATACCCCTTGTAAATAAAAAAAAAACAAAGAAGGGACGAATATGTTCAAATGCAAGCCTCGACATCTTCCTTTCCTATCTTGGCGACCTGCTCGGGCGACTTATGTCCATTCAGGAGCACTCGGTGTTCACTTGGCAACACTCAACTTGCCCTTTGGAGCACTTGGCTGACTCAACACTTGGTACTCGGTAACGGAACACTCGGCTGACTCGACACTCAACAATTATGTAATTTTTTATACATAATTGCCACCACACTTTATGTGGTCACTTTCTCTATTGGTGGTCTTTTTTGGTTAATGGGCTTCTAGTGATCATGTAGGTCGGACCCTCAAAGATTTATCTTAGAGGTTATCTTCAATTATTTGATGGTACATATGGCTAATTAAGGTTGTCACTTTTTATTAATACGAGATATTTTTATGATGTTATTGTTATTCTTGAATTGGATTAAAAACATGTGATTTTTCTTTTCAAAGGTAGCAAATGATATCTTAGAACATGCACAAGCCTGAAAATTTGATCCAACAATACAATATATTTTGGAAATTCATATGCATGATTCCCTATTTATTGTGGGCACTATATAATTTTGTAAAGTTAGCTAAGATGTTTGTGGAATGTGATTATTTTGGATTAATTGTTGGCATATGTAGGTTCTTGATTAATGATATTTTGATGATATTTGAAGTGATTTTATATAAGGTTTGATTGATATATAATTTGAATTGTTGTTAGCATAATATTTTTTAATTATTTAAATAATTTATCTTTTAAATATAAGATAACAGTTTTGTAAATGTATTATTTAAATAAAAATGATTTCAAAATGATGCAAAACATAATCAAAGATAATCTTTAAATTGTTGTTAAAATATTGTCTTTCAATTCAAAACACAATGATTTTTTTTTGTTATCAAATTGTTGTCTATCTTAAACAAAAGATAACGGTTTAAAATCATTGTTAATCTGTTGTCGATCGCGCTAAAAGAAAATGATAAAAAATCATTATCGTTGACCAAAAGATAATGATTTTTAACGGTTGTCTTTGAGTGCCTCTTTTAGTAACATGTCATTTAACAATAGTTTTTTAGGCCTACGACAATTATAAAAAATTATTGTTAATGAGTATTTTTCTTGTAGTGAGCATAATCACTATCTTATCTTGTCTGATGCTAGTTATTATGCACAATGAATAATTTATTATGAGAGCCAAGTATATTATGATTGATGAGAATTAGTATTTTTTTATGAATAAAGAACATATATAAATATATTATCTTTAATGCATTTCATTGTATAATCTTCTATCTTAATTATCTGGAGTATCTTATAATTTAAAAAAAAAAATGATTAACAAGATTTTTTCAACCAATCTCGGGCGATCGGCCCGGCCACATGGATGTTTCCCACCGACCACCAGTATCTTATAATTTAGTGCCTACGGGAGGAAAAGTTATGATTAATTAATTTAAGTAATGTAAAAATTTAGATGTTCGGAGAGAGAGAGAGAGAGAGAGAGGGACAGAGGTGCTTTAAAACCAAATACCATACAAAAATCTTTAACATGCGTGGATTATTTTTCCCATTTGTTCCAAAAGGAAAAAAACAAAGGAGTGACTGTGATAATCCACATTGACAACAAGAAAACACAAGTATGCCCTTATCATATTGTGTGTCTATATATATAAAATTAACTTTATAATAACAATCCAAACAACATTAATAAATAAATATGCATGATAAATTTATTTAAATCATTAATAGGTATTTATATATTCCAGTAAAAATTCGATTAAGCATTATTTAATATTTGATCATGGAAAACACTTGTTCATCCAGATCTACACTGATTAATGGTAGTACAACCACGGTTGTATGAATTAGTTGGGTTGTAAGGATTAGCTTCAGGTGTATAGGGGTGGAGTGGATGAAAAACAGCATTCCCAAATCCTTGTTGTAGGAGGCGACGATTCACCTTGGACTCAAGTTGGTCAGTTGCAGCAGTAGCATGCATCACTACAATCACAAAATGTAAGAAAAAAATAATCATCACAAACAAAGAAGATAACCTCCTTTGTTTTCCCATTTCTCTTTTCCCTTCTCCCTCTAGTTTGTACAAAAGAATTGAAACAATAAGGAAATTAAACTTGTGGTTTGTATCACGTTTATTTGAAAGTTTCCTTTCATTTGGAATGATTATATATTGGTGAGAATTTGATAATCAACCGCATACATGAAACAAATCACCTTAACAATATTGCATAAATTTAGACAAAAACTTATCTAATTTTGATTGACATCAAAGGTTTCATGGACCATGATCTCTTATTTGGGCAATTAGCTAGGGTTATACTCTTATTTTGGATTATGCATAGAACAAGGAAAGAAATATTCATAATTTCTGTCTACAATAATTTAACAAACTAATAATATGACTGAGAATACATCTAGCATAAAATAGACATCATATAATTTGATGAGAATTTCTTTGATGTTACCACTAATATGAAACCAATGGAGAGATGTACATCTAATGTTAAAATTTGGCAAAGTTGAAGCATCAAAATTGTTTTATGCAGTAGGTAGTAACCCTAATTGATAAAATAATTGTATCCATTCGACCATCATTGTAGGGAGGGCGTGAAACTATTTCGAGTTCCTATACCTAAATTGCATTCTCAATTGTCTTGTCAACTCTCTGTATGTTGCACATAACACGATAAGAATAATTAAGGAACTATGGGTCTGAGAATACAGAAATATGAGGGGATTAAAGGCAAAATAACTCTAACTTAAGGGCTTGCGTGTAAGTAGTTGAAATTAGGGGGTTGTTTTGCAAAATGGCGTCTCACATTTAATCCCTGTGGCCGGACACGAGCGTAATCCCTAGGTCTCGCGATTACTCTCTTGTTCTTCGACTTCTTCCTTTCTCCGTTCTTCGCTCGCCGCAAGCCCACCTCGTCGGCTCCGGCGATCGACGAGCCTTCAAGTGTAGATCACGGGGGGAGAAGGGACCTCTTGCCGAGCGCATTCAGATCTCTGGCGGAGGAGATTGGGACCCGTCACCGCCGGCCACCGTCGCTGACACCCTAGGTCATTCGTTCTCCGACTATGGGTAGGTAAGTGGATGTTGTGTGGATCGTGTTTCTCTTTTCTCCAAGGATGCAAAGGTTCTTGGCTAACTCTCGGATCCACGGCAGCTACCCCTGGTGATCTTTGATCTTCGTCAGATTTGGGGATCCTTGTCGCATGGGTGCTGGAGTGAGATCACTGGAATTTTGGCATTCTAATCTGTTCTAGGTATGATATCCGATCGTTGATGTTGTTTTGTTTGAAGCTCTGTTTATGCCTTATGTTAAGATTGGAGTTCTTACGAAATTCGTGGGGATTTTCGATATGGTTCTTGTACACGAATTGGGATACCTGTTTTTGATAATCCATTATCCTCAGATCTGTGTAGTTTGGTTGTAATCTTTGATATTGGTAATGATATGTGGATCTCATGTTGTGTATGTTCTATTGCTCTGATCAGATATCGATTCTTGTTAGAAATTCTGTTGGGATTAGGTTTGTTCTTGGATGAAATCTGAACCATGATTGCTGCTGGATCTGTCCTGGGGGTGAGTTGTGGATGTTTCGGATTAGGCGATGGATGTAGTTGGGTGGTGTTTCTATGATGCTGTCGTGAACTTATTGATTGGGGTTGAGTTGTGGTGTTAAGGATGTAGTTGTAGTTCTAATTGGAATTGGAATTGGTTTTGTGTCTTATCCGGTGCTCTTCTTCTTTATTGCTACAGTCTGATTGGGTACAGGTATGCTTAGGTTTGGTTGGCTGTTTTTTGATTTTTCTTGATCATGTGGTATTTAGGAGCATGATGGATAGCCATCAACTAAGAACTTAGGTTGGATTTTGGATAAAACCTAGTATTGATTATTTGGTTAAGCTAGATACGACCTAGTATCTAGCTTGGTTAGTATCATTTGCTATGATAGCTTATATTATATGCATGTTACAGGACACTGATTGATCTGCTTTTGGATATTTGGACGGGGGGTTCTCATCGCTTACGGACTTCTATATTAGAGGCGAGTACTTCGGACTTATCTGCTCAGATATTGTCACAGTTGTTATGCATAGTTAGTTATAGATAGCAGTAGAGTTTTATTTACTCCTGCTTCCGTATATTTATATTTGATATTAGTTGCTTGATTAGGTGATAGGTTTACTTCTGTATGACTACGAGGTTGGACCTCCTTACCCTGTTATTTAACACATATTGTTA
This sequence comes from Boesenbergia rotunda, assembly GCA_024364735.1. NCBI lineage: Eukaryota > Viridiplantae > Streptophyta > Magnoliopsida > Zingiberales > Zingiberaceae > Boesenbergia > Boesenbergia rotunda. The sequence continues at coordinate 643,310 of JAGFNQ010003577.1, forward strand.
TGTATTTTAGATTAGTGATAGAATACCTACACCCCGTACTAGGGTTAGGATATGGTGCGTGATTAATCCTGGACCCCTACATACCATGTTGATGATTGTAGGATTGGTTAGGAAGTGTTGCATGAGTGGATGTCATGCATCACGTCGGTACTATACGTGTTTGGACGACTCCTGGCTTCCTGGTGGTTGAACACGGGTCGTCAATCATGTCCAAAGAGTAGAGGCATACTTAAGCGAACTCTGACTTCCAAGTGGTTGAGACTGGTTGTCAGATATGCCTTAGGTCTTGCATAGCCCCAGGTGCGTTGGCTACTCATGCATTCTGCATAGCCCCAGGTGCGTTGGCTATTCATGCATCTTGCATAGCCCCAGGTGCGTTGGCTACTCATGCATCTTGCATAGCCCCAGGTGCGTTGGCTATTCATGCATCTTAGCACAGTTGTGTTGTTTGCATTATGGTACTTGTTCGTACTTACGGTACTTAGTCATAATGTATATTTGACCTGCGCCTTCAGGAGGTATGTTTACATAGAGTCTGGAGACCTTATGTTGCTCGTATGGCATCTGGATCTTTATACCCGCAGGTTAGCCTGACTCTGGTACGTATCATTTGTTCTTGGTATTCTAGTATTCAGCATTTCCTACTTTTGTATCTGATACCGTTGTCAGTTTGACTCTTTCTGCTAGTATAGCTTACTATGCATATCAGATATTTGTATTCGCTGAGTTCTATGGACTCACACAGACAACCTTGTTTTTATTTTAGGATGATCATCTGGAGTGTCTGGCGGCCTATCCCAGTTCGCGTATTATCCGAGACGATTTCCGGGGTTGTTTTGTATTTTGATTGTGGTACATGTTGGTACCCTTTCCTTTATTTGTTTTGTACTTTTCATTTTCGCTGCAGTATATGTTTTGCTTTGTTGTGTCGTTTATTTTCACGGCAGTATAGTTGTACTTTTGTATGTCATAGAGGCCTTGATTTCATTTAGCTTTATCGTAAGTCGTACCGGTACGCAACTTTTATCGTCATTTTCGTTTTCCTTTATTTCAGACGCTTGTTCCAGCCCTATAGGCTGTGGTACAGGCAGGCTGATGTAGTTGTGGTGGTTAGGTTTTCATATTGTCCGCTGGGACGAGGGAATAGCTGTCGGTCAGTATCAGACAAGCGGCTCTTCGGGGCGTGACTATGGGAGTTCCTTGATAAGAAGTATAACACGGAGGATGCAGGAGACAATAAATTCATTGTGGGTTGATTCCTGGACTATAAGATGATTGACTCCAAGACGACGATCAGCTAAGTCTCGGAACTTTAAATAATCTAATTGCACAAGATTCACTCAAAGGGCATGGTGCTTAGTGAAATCATCTAGGTGGCAGCTATCAATGATAAGCTTCCTCCAGGCTGGAAGGATTTCAAGAACTATTCGAAGCACAAGCGAAAGAAGATGAATGTGACAAGTGTTCAGAGAGAAAGCTATTCTCTCAGGTTTCTGTGATAGCCAACATGGTCAAGGATGGTCATTGATTGAAATGTAAGAATACCAAATCTTCGAAGATGAGACCCAAATGAGACATAAGCAAGAAGAAGTTTTCTAGGAGGTTTGCACTAAAAGAAAATTATTTTCTAAATACGTATGAATGTGGGGGTGTTTTGCAAAAGTTTGTATTTTGGAAACACATTAAATGGATGTAATGATAGTTTTTCTAAATGGATATTTAGAAGAGAAAATTTACATGAACAACCTAAAGGGTTTCGACACCAGAGTAGAAAAATAAGGTTTGTAGATTGAAGAACTCGCTATATGACTTGAAACAAGAACCAAAGTAGTGAAATAAGAAATTTGATAATGTCAAGAAGGAAAGTGGATTTAAGATCAATGAATGTGATAAATATGTCACATGAAAGTTACATAGAATGAATATGCCACCTTGTGTCTATATGTAAATGTCATACTTATCATTGAGAGTAATGATAATATAATTAAATCCACTTAAGATATGTTGAATTTAAGATTTAACATAAAAAATAGGGGTTTAAATGATGTGATTCTAGGAATTAAAATTTTTAGAACAACAGAAGGATGAGATTGTTGTCGATGAAATATATTAGTGCAAAAGAAACCTAACCTATGCAGATTAAAAATCCAAGACCTAGGTTCAAAGAGATAACCTAACTGTACCGATTAAGTGGGAGGAACTACACAATAAAAGGATGGCGATTAATTATATGGCTTTTAATGGACCAGTAGAGTAATGTGGAATACTTTTGAGAGATTACTTATGTGAGAAAGAAGTGAGGTCGCTTCGGAAAGAATTGGAAGCACAATTATTAGAACTTCTTATAAAGCCAAGCATATTGATGGCAAAGAACGAACACACTCATGATAATTTAGTTGTATCAAAGAGAATCCTGAGTGAGATATGTCAATGCTTACACTGACGGCAAAATAATTCCAGGATATCATATCTACTGTCAGCCAGTAAGTAAACCTATTTTCACAAGAAAAGGTTCAAAACCTACCTATCCTATATTGGACTAAATTACCGAATGCTATTACACACACTATTTTTATTCACATGGGGGAATGTTAGAAATATGAATAGAAAAGTGTGGTGGATGAAAAAGACTCTATTGTGAACAGAATTTTAGTCCTAAATTGGGAGTATATAGGTGGCTTGAAAGGTTGATTTATTTTATCATAAGCATTGATGTTGTACATATATATATATATGGGGAGAGATTCTCTCTCGCGTGTAGGCCTGTCGGGGTGTAAATTCAGGGTTGGGATTGCACTAAACCAAGTTAACTCGTATGCAACAATACATATGCGCGTCAACTATCAGACCGATAAGGGCAAAATTAGCCTAAGTGAATAAACTTGTGTTTTGCCACATGAACCTTTTTGCTAATTACTTATGTGTAAAATGGATGCATCAATTAATGATTAATGGAGAATCTGTAACTGGTCAAGTGCATTATGAACTTGACGAGAAATGGTGATAAATGGTCATTTCACACTGCCATCGGTCTGAGCTCCTATATAAGGAGGGTGCGACCACGGGCAAATAATACACTACCATAAGTAGAAGAAAGAGTTATTCACCTTTGTCCCCTTATCTTTTCTTAGTTGTGCACCCATTCAATTGTTCTGGGCGACAACTCTCGTATACAAACTCGATTCGCCATGAATAACCAGTGCTTGGTTGTAGATGTGGTCTTCCCATTGTATCCTAGGAAATAGACGTCCAACATGACATCTTTGCATAGCTAGAAGGGACGATTATGTTTTAAGAAAATTGCATCAAATGCAAGTCTCGACGTCTTCCTTTCCTATCTTGGTGACCTACTCGAGCGACTTATGTCCACTCAGGAGCACTCAGTGTTCACTTGGCAACACTCAACTTGCCCTTTGGACCACTCAGCTGACTCAACACTTGGTACTCGGTGACTCAACACTCGGTTGACTCGACACTCAACAATTATGTAATTTTTTATACATTATTGCCACCACACATTATGAGGTTACTTTCTCTATTGGTGGTCTTTTTTGGTTAATGGGCTTCTAGTGATCATGTAGGACGGGCCCTCAATGATTAATCTTAGAGGTTATCTTCAATTATTTGATGGCACATATGGCTAATTAATGTTGTCACTTTTTATTAATACGAGATATTTTTTTGATGTTATTGTTATTGTTGAATTGATTAAAAACATGTGATTTTTCTTTTCAAAGGTAGGAAATGGTATCTTAGAACATGCACAAGCGAGAAAATTTGATCTAACAATATAAGATATTTTGAAAATTCATGTGCGTGATTCTCTATTTGTTGTGGGCACTATATAATTTTGTAAACTTAGCTAAGAAGTTTGTGGAATGTGATTACATACTATTTTGGTTTATTGTTGGTATATGTAGGTTCTTGATTAATGATACTTTGATGATATTTGAATTGATTGTATATAAGATTTGGTTGATATATAGTTTGAATTGATGTTAGCCTAATATTTTTTAATTATTTAAATAATTTATCTTTTAAATATAAGATAACGATTTTGTTAATGTGTTATTTAAATAAAACAATGATTTTAAAATGATGCAAAACATAATCTAAGATAATGATTTTAAATTGTTGTTAAAATATTGTCTTTCAATTAAAAACACAACTATTTTTTTTGTATCAAATTGTTGTCTATCTTAAACAAAATATAATGGTTTAAAATCACTGTTAAATTGTTGTCGATCGCGTTAAAAGAAAATGGTAAAAATAATTGTCGTTGACCAAAAGATAATGATTTTTAACCGTTGTCTTTGAGTGTTCCTTTTAGCAACATGTCATTTAACAATAGTTTTTTAGACCTACGACAATGGTAAAAAACTATTGTTAATGAGTATTTTTCTTTTAGTGAGGATAATCGGTATCATATATTGTCCGATGCTAGTTATTATGCACAATGAATAATTTATATGAGAGCCAAGTATATTATGATTGATGTGACTTAGTATTTTTTTTATGAATAAAGAACATATATAAATATATTATTTTTAACGCATTTCATTGTATAATCTTCTATCTGAATTATCTCGAGTATCTTATAATTTAGTGCCTACGGGAGGATAAGTTATGATTAGTTAATTTAAATAATGTAAAAATTTAGATGTTCGAAGAGAGAGAGAGAGAGAGAGGGGAGAGGTACGTGCTTAAAAACCAAATACCATACAAACATCTTTAATATGCGTGGAATTTTTTTCCCATTGCTCCAAAAGGGAAAAAAAAGGAGTGATTGTGATAATCCACATTGACAACAAGAAAACACAAGTATGCCCTTATCATATTGTGTGTCTATATATATAAAATTAACTTTATTATAACAATCCAAACAACATTAATAAATAAATATGTATGATAAATTTATTTAAATCATTAATAGGTATTTATATATTCCAGTAAAAATTCGATTAAGCATTATTTAATATTTGATCATGGAAAACACTTGTTCATCCAGATCTACAATGATTAATGGCAGTACAACCACGGTTGTATGAATTAGTTGGGTTGTAAGAATTAGCTTCAGGTTTATAGGGGTGGAGTGGATGAAAAACAGCATTCCCAAATCCTAGTTGTAGGAGGCGACGATTCACCTTGGACTCAAGTTGGTCAGTTGCAGCAGTAGCTTGCATCACTACAATCACAAAATGTAAGAAAAAAATAATCATCACAAGCAAAGAAGAAAACCTCCTTTGTTTTTCCATTTCTCTTTTCCCTTCTCCCTCTAGTTTGTACAAAAGAATTGAAACAATAAGGAAATTAAACTTGTGGTTTGTATCACGTTTATTTGAAAGCTTCCTTTCATTTGGAATGATTATATATTGGTGAGAATTTGATAATCAACCGCATACATGAAACAAATCACCTTAACAATATTGGATAATTTTAGACACAAACTTATCTCCTTTTGATTGACATCAAAGGTTTCATGGACCATGATCTCTTATTTTGGCAATTAGCTAGCTAGGGTTATACTCTTATTTTGGATTATGCATAGAACAAGGAAAGAAATATTAATAATTTCTATCTACAATAATTTAACAAACTAATTATATGACTCAGAATACATCCAACATAAAATAGACATCATATATTTTGATGATGTTTCCACTAATATGAAACCTATGGAGAGATGTACATCGAATGTTAAAATTTGGCAAAGTTGAAGCATCAAAGTTGTTTTATGCAGTAGGTGGTAACCCTAATTGATAAAATAATGATATCTAGCCGACCATCATTGTAGTGAGGGCATGAAACTATTTCGAGTTCCTATACCGAAATTGCATTATCAACTGTCTTGTCAACTCTCTGTACATTGTAGATAACACGATAAGAATAATTAAGGAACTATGGGAGTCTCTTGATAAGAAGTATAACACGGAGGATGTGGGAGACAATAAATTCATCGTGAGTTGATTCCTGGACTACAAGATGATTGACTCCAAGACGATGTTCAGCTAAGTCTCTGAACTTCAAACAATCTAATTGCACGAGATTCACTCAAAGGGAATGGTGCTTAGTGAAATCATCTAGGTGGCAACTATCAATGAGAAGCTTCCTTTAGGCTGGAAGAGCTTCCAGAACCATTCGAAGCACAAGCGAAAGAAGATGAATGTCACAAGTGTTCAGAGAGAAAGCTATTCTCTCAGGTTTCTGTGATAGCCAACATGGTCGAGGATGGCCATTGCTTGAAATGTAAGAACACCAAATCTTCCAAGATGAGACTCAAATGAGACGTAAGCAAGAAGAAATTTTCTAGGAGGTTTGCACTAAAAGAAAAATATTTTATAAATACGTATGCATGTGGGGGTGTTTTGCTAAAGTTTTAGTGTTTTGGAAATACATTAAATGGATGTAAAGATAGTTTTTCAAAATAGAGATTTAGAAGAGAAAATTTACATGAACAACCTAAAGGATTTTTGCTCCAGAGTAGAAAAATAAGGTTTGTAGAATGAAGAACTCGCTATATGACTTGAAATAAGAACCAAAGCAGTGACATGAGAAATTTGATAATGTCATGAAGGAATGTGGATTTAAGATCAATGAATGTGATAAATATGTCTACATGAAAGTTAGAGAGAATGAATATGTCATTTTGTGCCGATATGTAGATGTCATACTTATCATTAAGAATAATGATAATATAATTAAATCCACTTAAGATATGTTGAATTTAAGATTTAACATAAACAATATGGGCTTAAATGATGTGATTCTAGGAATTAAAATTTTTAGAACAGTAGAAGGATGAGATTGATGTCGATGAAATATATTAGTGCAAAAGAAACCCAACCTATGTAGATTGAAGATCCAAGACCTAAGTTCAAAGGGATAACCTAACTATACCGATTAAGTGGGAGGAACTACCCAATAAAAGCATGGAGATTAATTATACGACTTTTAATGTTTCAATAGAGTAATGTGGAATATTTTTGAGAGATTACTTATATGAGAAAGAAGTGAGGTTGCTTTGAAAAGAATTGGAAGTACAATTATTAGAACTTCTCATAAAACCAAGCATATTGATGGTAAAGAACGAACACACTCATGATAATTTAGTTGTACCAGGGAGAGTCCTGCGTGAGATATGCCAATGCTTACACGATGGCAAAATAATTCTAGGATATCATGTCTACTGTCTGCCAGTAAGTAATCATGTTTTCACAAGAAAAGGTTCAAAACCTACCTATCCTTTATTGGACTAAATTACTGAATTCTATAATACCCTATTTCTATTCCCCTGGGGGATTGTTAGAAATGTGAATAAAAAAATGTGGTGGATGAAAAAGACTCTATTGTGAACAGAATTTTAGTCCTGCATTGGGAATAGGTGGCTTGAAAGGTTGATTTATATTATCACAAGAATTGATGTTGTGCACATATGTATGTGAAGAGATTCTCTCTCACGCGTGGACCTGTAGGGGTGCAAATTTAGGATCTGGATGGCACTGAACCAAGTTGACTCACGTGCGACAATACCTGCGCATGTCGACTATCGGACTGATAAAGGCGATATTAGTCCAAGTGAATAAACATGTGTTTTGCCACATGAACCTTTTTGCTAATTACTTATGTGTAAAATCTATGTGTTAATTGATGATTACCGGAGAATCTGTAACTAGTCAAGTGTGTTATGAGCTCGGCGAGTAATGGCGATAGAGGGTCATTTCACGCCGCCACATGTCTGACCTCCTATATAAGGAGGGTGCGACCACAGCCAAATACACACTATTGAAAGCAGAAGCAAGAGCCATCCACCTTTGTCCCCTTATCTTTTCTTAGTTGTGCACCCATTCAATTGTTCTTGGTGACAATGTTCGGGTACAAATTTGATTTGTCACAAACAACCAGTGCTTGATTGTAGATGTAGTCTTCCCATTGTATCCTCGGAAATAGATGTCCAACATGACCTCTTCGCACAACCAGAGGGTGAATATGCTTTATGAAAATTGCATCAAATGCAAGTCTCGACATCTTCCTTTCCTATCTCGACGACCTACTCGGGCACCTTATGTCCACTCAAGATCACTCAGTGTTCACTTGGCAACACTCAACTTGCCTCTGGAGCACTCGACTGACTCAACACTTAGTACTCGATGACTCAACCCTCGGTTTACTCGACACTCAACAGTTCGGCCACTCAACAGCTCAGGCACTCTATAACTCGACACTTGGCCATACAAGGAAGCTTGGCCATACAAGGCAGCCTAATCTTCAAGACATCATAGTCATCCCAAGCAACTTATATATCTTTCCCTGCTTGGCAGTTTGAGATTATCCACTCAAGCCATCTCGACAGATAATGACTGCAACCCAGTCTTCCAAGTAGCTCAACCGCCATCTTTTCCTGCTTGGCAGCTTGAGATTATTGACTTAAGTTATCTCGATAGATAGTAGCCACCGTCATTTTTGATGATTTCTCTTCTTATCTTTTTCTTAAATTTTTTTCACGTCAACTCATAGGATAATCGGTATCATATCTTGTCCGATGCTAGTTATTATGCACAATTAATAATTTATTATGAGAGCCAAGTATATTATGATTAATGAGAATTAATATTTTGTTATGAATAAAGAACATATATAAATATATTATTTTAAATGCATTTCATTCTATAATCTTAATTATCTCGAGTATCTTATAATTTAGTGCCTACGGGAGGAGAAGTTATGATTAAGTAATGTAAAAATTTAGATGTTCGAAGAGAGAGAGGGAAATAGGTGCTTTAAAACCAAATACCATACAAAAATCTTTAATATGCGTGGATTTTTTCCCATTTGTTCTAAAAGGAAAAAAAGAGTGATTGTTATAATCCACATTGACAACAAGAAAACATAAGTATGCCCTTATCATATTGTGTGTCTATATATATAAAATTAACTTTATAATAACAATCCAAACAACATTAATAAATAAATATGCATGATAAATTTATTTAAATCATTAATAGGTATTTATATATTCCAGAAAAAAATCGATTAAGCATCATTTAATATTTGATCATGGAAAACACTTGTTCATCCAGATCTACAATGATTAATGGCAGTACAACCACGGTTGTATGAATTAGTTGGGTTGTAAGAATTAGCTTCAGGTTTATAGGGGTGGAGTGGATGAAAAACAACATTCCCAAATCCTTGTTGTAGGAGGCGACGATTCACCTAGGACTCAAGTTGGTCAGTTGCAGCAGTAGCATGCATCACTACAATCACAAAATGTAAGAAAAAAATAATCATCACAAGCAAAGAAGATAACCTCCTTTGTTTTGCCATTTCTCTTTTCCCTTCTCCCTCTAGTTTGTACAAAAGAATTGAAACAATAAGGAAATTAAACTTGTGGTTTGTACTTTGTATCACGTTTATTTGAAAGTTTCCTTTCATTTGGGATGATTATATATTGGTGAGAATGTGATAATCAACCGCATACATGAAACAAATCACCTTAACAATATTGGATAATTTTAGACACAAACTTATCTAATTTTGATTGACATCAAAGGTTTCATGGACCATGATCTCTTATTTTGGCAATTAGCTAGGGTTATACTCTTATTTTGGATTATGCATAGAACAAGGAAAGAAATATCAATAATTTCTATCTATTTTAGATAAAGTTAATCATTAAACTATAGATTTAGCCTTTATATATGTTGAGTCCATAAATATAAAAATTTTCAAGGTGGAAGTTAATATGTGTAATCATACTCACACATGACGATTATACATAGTCATTGTACATGAGTATAATTGATCTAACCACAGCAACATTCCCTTCATAAACCAAATATTTTTAAGCTAATATATACGAGTATATCATATGTGAATGATGTTAACCTAGGATTTTCAAGGTGTAAACATATTTTAAAATTGTCTAACACATCAATAATTGACGAGTTATGTTATAGAACAGGGGTATAAATTAGTTTGGAGATGAATTTCGAACTTCAAATTAAAGGTAGATTATAACTATTTTAAATATGTAATGGTGTTAATTTGAAAATTTTCAAAGTTCAAGCTTATTTGCACATTAGCTCCCATAACTAGCAAAATAGGGTGTATTATTTTAGAGTGAAAACAAAAAGAGGAGTGTTTTGAAAAAAAAAATGCTTCATTAATTATTATATATATAAAAGAGGTTATATATGAATATAATTTGAAAAACAATTCTATTATTAATTTAACAAATATATTGATTTGTTAAAGAATGGTGTGCAAGTTGATTCATTTAATATTTTCATATAGTTTTTTTTCTTCTTAAATTCTTTTCTGATAGAGTGTTACGTCCTTGTAGAGAATTTTTCTCAAAGGTTCTTTTTAGATAAACCTATAGATTTGAAGCATCAAGTTAGATTTGGAGAGCATGCTGTGAAAACGATTGATGATCATTGAAGTGACAATGACACACAAGGTAGGGTACGTAGTAGGGATTTGGATAATGTGGGAATAAAATTCTTATTCAATCATATGTGGTTAGAGAAGATAAAGAATATTTGTGAGGGTGGCCTACTCACACAGCTTTTGATGAACAAAAGTGTCCTACATTAATTTTTTTATAAGGTTTGGGGCCACTCGTAATTGCTCATGTGATGTGGTGTCAGCTTGGGATTAACTCTAAACCCTCAATTAATCAATTACTTTATGTAGGGTTGAGTTCACCGGTAGGACTTCAACTTTTGTCTGGTGTAATTAAGAAATATAATAGTTTATGTCAATATTTGATTCTTTGACTCTCTTAATTAATATATCTAATTCATATGTCACATCATTAAATATAACTATGATATGTTTGTGTTTAGTCAATAAATATTGAATTAAAAAAAATAATCAGGTTGAATAATCTCGAACCTAAGACGACCGATCTGGTTCTACGAAAATTTTCCACTAGCCACCAGGATAAATCGGCAAGCGCGCGCTCGTGGTGAGTAGTCCAGAAACTCAATATCTCACGGTTGCACGCCCCATTTGAAAGAAAAATTCTTTCAAATTTCGTCGTAGTTAGAGATTGAACCGCAGGTGTTTGTGAGATAACTAGTCGCCCTAAATAAGATGATAAGGGCAATGATCTACACAAATTAATGTAAAATATTACATATTAGCCCCCTCATAATTTAAAAACTTTTTACTCTATTCTATAGTTGCTAAATATTATGAGAAAAAAGGGGAAAAAATGAGTGAACAAATTGAATTTTCAAGAACTAAAACTTTTCCAATTCTTATTCAATTTGAGGGTGGTCTCAATTAATGGGGATGTGTATTATTAAATGATAAAAACTCTCTCACTTGTATCATGTGCAAAAGAGCTCGACATGCTTTGTCCAATAAGCGATATGAAAAATGAAATGTTGAAAAAAGGTAAGACATTGGCTTTTGATGATCATGTCTCTTAACACATGAAATGTTATCTTCCCACTCTCATTGCCCATGAAATCTAGAATACTATTTCCAAGACTTTGTAGGATGGTGATGATGAGATATATAGACTTCTAAGCTAAAGAAGGTACAAAATCTTTTCAAAGTACTAGAGGCCGGAGCTAGCTAATAGAAATCTTTCAACAACTAGATCATCACCCACTCCTATAAGTCTGGAAGAGTGTTATTCCTTAGTCCATCATGAGGTCATATGATCTACTACTTTGAACGAGAATATTGAGAAATCTAAAGCTTCCATTATGATTTTTAGTCATCGATACAGTCAGACATCACAAGACTGACCAAAATCCACCATCCAAAGCATTCCATCAATTCAGACTAATAGACCTACGTACAAGTGCACTCATTACAATCAATATTCCCAAGACCTGAACATTCCCGGGATTAATCGACCTGAAGGATTGGATACCTGCATTGGCTAAAAAAATATATCGATGACAAACCATTTTATCTCAAAGAAAGTATGTCATTGATTTACTACATGCAATTGAATGTTAGACTTCACTAGATAGACGGAGATTGCTTTGAGTATATATAGTTACTCGGCTCATGCATAATCCTAGTGAGCAACATATGTATTTTGATGTATCTAAAATCAACTCCAGGAAAGAAAATTTCATTCTCCAAAAAATACAAATAAGTAAAATATTAAGGTGCATACAAATGCTGATTAGGCTGAAGTAGGTGAAGATAGACGATCCAATTCAAGATACCCTATCTTTGTAGATGAGATCTTATAGTCATATGGAAAAGTAAAAAAGAAAAAAAAAATGTTGTTACACAATCTAGTGCTGCTGAGTATAGAGGGATGATCTTAAAAATTTATGATGCATTGTGGTTGAAATAGAGGAAGTACTAAGCTACTCTTTGGAGAATTAAACCAATTCAGCTATATTGTGATAACAAAGTACTATGTGATATAACCTATAATACATGATCGAGAAAGCATGTCGAGATAGATTATAGGTTCTTTATTAAGAACAAATGAACAGGCGTGGAACTTATTGGTGCAATCAACCCCTATCAAGGTTGTTCAAATTGATCAAGCTCAAGTTAACTTGAGTAGAGATTTTAATGTTTGATCAATATGTAAGTTGGTCGAGACGTCAAGTAGGTCAAGGTTGACCGAATACTTGACAATCGATCAATATGTTAGTTGGTTTAGGAAAGAGTTAACTAGGTCAAAGTTGATCGGATACTTGACATGACAGAAAGTCCAAATGGATCACGGTTGACCGGACACTTGGCGGTCGGAAGTCTAATAGAGAGTTGGCATGAGACGTAAAATCTTGGCAAGTTAAGGTTGATCGGATGCCAACAACGATGTAGCTATGTATGGATGGGTAGGGGAGGGGTACGAACCTTTTTCCGATCCTCTTTCCAGTGCTTTCTTCTTAATCTCCTATTCCCCTTCTTATTTTTTCCCCCCTTATCCTAATCGTGCCCTCAAAATCCTCAGCAGCATGTTGCTACCATTGCCACCTATGTCATTGTCATTGCATGCTATTGCTGTCAACGTCGCCGCCGTCACTTTACCGACACTCCACAGCAAATGCCTTTTGATTGACGTGAAGTTTTCTTACTTGATCTCTTTCGATTACGAATTTAAAAGTTGAAAAACATATAGTATTTTTTTTATCAGATATTCATATTTTTCTTTGTTATTCAAGTAGATCAAGTGTTTACAGATATTGAGGATTTCCGTGCATTTGGTATTTGATTTGCTATATGAGCGTAATCAATTTTATTGACGATCATTCGAAAGTTTGATCATTTGATTCATATCAATCACGATTTAATGAGGCCCACGTTTTAATAACATTTTTTTATTATTTTTTTTTTTTTTATATTTTTTTTTTTTATATATATTATTTGACCATTATACAATGATTTTAGTGTCTAATGGTAATCTAGATTTGTTTGACACACATGTCGTTCAAATCTTTAGATGATAACTAAATTCTATTTCTCAATTCATTAATATATATTATATTTTATTAGAGAGATTATTATATAATTATTTTTTTTTTATTATTTTTTTTTTATATCTTTTATATTTAGATGCACTTTCATTTATTGCATAATAGACTATTCATATAATTGACCCTGTTAGGATATCAACAATTAATACATGAATATCTTATAATAACCACATACATATGGAAGGAATCATATTAGGATAAAAATTAAAGTTAAATAGTTATATGAATAGAAAAAAAATGTCTTTATAGTGTACACACTTGATTTAATACCTTTACTAATATGTGTGAAAAATAAAGAATCATTAACTCTCAAGTCAATTCTATCAATTTCTTTTGTTATTTATTTTGAATTATTGGAAAAAGATGGTCATTAAATTAGGTGATTATGTACTAAAATATTATGTTAATTATAAATTAGGTGAAATAACAATATTGAGGTATTTTTAAAAAAATACAAGATGAACCTATTTCAAATAGGGCATCTAGCCCTCCACTATCTCCTTCACCTCCTCCACCACCTCCTGATGCTGACTCGAATAAGTATCTTAGTGATCTTGGGCTAAGAAAAAACATTCTCAAGTATAATATGAATGAAAGGGAGATTGCTCAACATTACTATTTGCAAAAAAGGTTTGTTTCGGCCTAAGAATCATGAATTTCCTAGGCGTTCTTGTCCAGCGGAGAAACGAAGATGATTTAGTAATCATCCTAATTGGCTAGAGGATCATGATAGTCAAAGCAGTGGTGATTCTTTTGTTATTGAGGGATTTAAAAATTAGAGAAAGAAAGAAAAATTTCATGAACATGTTGGAAATCATAGCAACATTCACAATAGGTGTCTTTTCGTCTAGCAAATTTCATGAACTTATAGCTTAATGAATCAAAAACAATATATTGAAACTTGTTTGGTCAATTCGTCTAGTCAAGTATAGCTACCAATTATCGTGTTCATTGACCGCATCAATTGATTGCATTAGATTTCTTGTGCGTCAAGAATTATTATTTCGTGGTCATGATGAATCTACAAACTCACTCAATCATGGTAATTTTCTCGAACTATTAAGATTTCTTGCTGATCATAATGCAGATATCAATAAAGTAAACTAGACAATACTCCCTCAAACCTCAAAATGATATCACCTGATATTCAACAAGATATTATCAGATCCATTACCTATTTAACCACTAATTCTATTCTTAGGAGTCTTGGTGATGAATTATTTATTATATTAGTTGATGAGGCTATGTTAAAGAGCAAATGACAATTACTTTACGATTTGTAGATGAAAGAGGAAATATTGTTGAACGCCTTCTAGGTATTGTATATATATGTGACACTTACTTAATATTGCTATTGATTCTTTGTTGTGTCAACATGGGTTATCTATATCTAATTTGCAGGGGCAAGGATATAATGGAGCTAGCAATATGAGAAGAGAATTTAATGGCTTAAAAAGCTTAATTATGATGGAGAACAAGTTTATTTCTTATGTTTATCGTTTTGCTCATCAACAATAGCATACACTTGTAGTTGTTGCTGAAAATCACATAAGGATTTCTATTTTTTTATGTGGTTGCACAGTTGAACAGTATTATTGGAGCATCATGCAAGCAAAGAGACATACTTCGTGAGAAATAATTTCAAAAAGTTATTAATGGAATTTGTAATTGTGATATCTTCACTAGACAAGGTATGAATCAAGAGAATACATTGAAAAGAGCTAGGAGAGTACATTGGGGATCACATTATAATAAATTGTTGAATTTGATATGTTTGTATCTTCAGTTATTGATGTTCTTTTTAATTGTTGAAGAGGAGGGAAAAGATCACAAGCAAAGGGTGCGCACAAGCAAATAATCCGTTAGAATTAACTGAAAAATATGAATTCATATTTCAGATGCACTTAATGAAGAATATCTTGGGAGTCATGAATGATTTGTCACAAGCTTTGCAAAGAAAGATCAAGACATCGTAAATGCCATGATTCTTGTAAGATCAAGCAAACATCAACTGTAAACTATGAGAGATGATGGTTGAAATGTGTTACTGAATGAAGTTTCTTTATTTTGTGTTAAATATGAGTAGTCACCTGCACATGGAAGACTTGTTCATCTTTCATGGGAAATCACCACCAAATATTGAAGGAAGGACAAATTTGAACTATTATCGTGTTGAAATATGAAGTGGTAGATTTGCAACTTCAAGTATTGAACAATCGTTCTAACGAGCTAGGTGAACAAAGAGTTGTTGTTATGTATGGTTTGTCTTGAACCATCAAATTCATTCTCTACTATAACAAGAGAAAATGCCCCCAGGGCATAGCACAGATGGTGGGTGCATGGGATTTCTGGCGTAATGGCCAGGGGTCGATCCCCAGGAGGTGATGACCTGAATTTTCGGCCCCACCATGCACTTATTATCTGTGTACCTGCATGAACCTCCCTCCATATCCGTGGGGCCGGCTCTAGGGGGGCCTCTTTCTACTATAACAAGAGAAAATTATTTCAGTACTCAGTTTTATCCATCCTATTTCTCCTTGATGGAGTTAATGCATCTTGAACACCAACTTGATAACTTTATTTTTGACATACGAAGTAACAATCAATTCTCTGAGTTTGCTGGGATTAACAAGATTGATAAAACGATGATTCAATTGAAGAAACGTCAACTACATAATTTGATATATTTACTTTTAAAGTTAGCATCGTTATTACCTATTGCAATTGTAACTATAAAGAGAGTGTTTTCTGTTGGTGCTTGGATGGCTAGAGAGGGGGGGTGAATGTAGCCAGACACACAAATCACTTGCCTCTTTGATCTTCTCTGCACTTAGGTTAGCAGCAGCGGAAACAATACAAGTATAAATGCAGAAACAGATTAAGTAAGGAATAGAACACGCAAACCAGTCGCTAACACGAGGATGTACAAGGTTCGAGGATAACTTGCCCCTACTCCTTGGCGTGCCCGTAAGGTGGGCGATCCCTTGATCGTCGACAGATCAAGCCCCGATGAACCCCGGATAGTAATAGCCTCCTTCTCGGTGGAGAAACCTCTCCACAATCGCCTCAGTAGAATAGTAGTTAAGTGCACGAGACAACAAGAAGGAAACTCTCAAAGATCTAACAGGAACGCTCAAGAGAGAAGCTACACAAAGAGCACAACACAACAGCGAAACCCACAGCCACAACACTTGCTTGTTTTCCTGTCTGTTCTCTCCCGCTCCTTTGTATCTCAGCTTCCTCTTAAGCTCTTGCTCCCATCGCCATGCTCCATCAGCACCCACTGGGCCACAACCTAGCCCACTGACTCCACTGAGCACTCAGTCCACTGAAGACCTCTTCAGCTGAGCCTCCATCAGTCGCCAGCCGCACCAGGAAGTCGTTGAAACCTGAAAACAGAATACATACAAACCTGCCACGGTGAAAGTCGCCATTGACTCTTCTCCTTGGTTTGTATCATCCCTGTCTAACCTGCACACTGATCAGAGGCTTAGCAAAGCATATCAAACGATATCAGCAAGGTAGCAGAGAAAACGCAGAGAAAAACATACGCGATTAGAAGTATGACAGCGTATTCAAATTAAAGTTCAGGCACTGATCGGTCACCAGACCGATCAGTGATGATCCTGATCGGTCACCAGACCGATCAGTGAAAGCCCTGAACATCAAGCTCCAGCCTGATCGGTCCACAGTGAGATTACAGGGATCGCAGACTTCTTGTGATCAGTCACGCTGACCGATCACAGATCAGGGATCGGTCACCATACCAATCCAGCAGTTTCCTTGCCACAACCCGCAGGAACCCAATCAAAGGCGCCTGATCGGTCACCAGACTGATCAGGTCACTCCCTGACCGATCAGGAGCCATCCTGATCGGTCAGGGGGAGGAAACTCCGACATTTTGATCGGTCACACTGATCGATCAAGTTCTCCTCCCAAAGCTACTTACCTCTTCTCTGATCGTTCACCAGAACGATCAGAAGCCAAACAGAAACCTTTCTGTTCTCTCCCTGATCGTTCACCAGAACGATCAGACTTCACTGGATCGGTCACCAGACCGATCCACAACAGGGAGTTTGTGCCAACTCCCTGATCGGTCTCCAGACCGATCCAGCTCCAACCAATTCAACCCTAAGTCAAGAGAATGAGCTCCCTAGCCTTCTCTGACTTGTGCTCAATCCCCCGGACCAAGACTCCGTGCCCAGCTTCACTCACCGGGATTCAACCTAGCTTCACTCGCTAAGACCCGGCTTCACTCACCGAGATTTCAATCACCTGCCTTCACTCACCAGGACCCGGCTTCACTCACCGGGATTTTCGTCACCTGGCTTCACTACCTGGCTTCACTCACCAGGACCTGACTTCACTCACCGGGATTTTCGTCACCTGGCTTCACTCACCAGGACCCGGCTTCACTCACCGGGATTTCAATCACCTGGCTTCACTCACCAGGACCTGGCTTCACTCACCGGGATTTCATTCACTCCGTGCCCAGTCCCCGACCAGGACTTAATCCGAATTCATTCAACCAAACTTAAATCGGTGTCAACACCAAAACAACAATCGGGCTAGACTGCATCAACATTTTCAACAATGAAACTAATCAAAACCTCATTTTGTAATTTGTTAGGAAATAATATAGTAAATGATTGTTTGATATCATATATTGAGAGAGATGTATTTAATGCCATTGATAATGAAACTATTATTTAACATTTTTAAAGAATAAAATCTCGAAAAGTGATATTGTAAAAACATATGAAGTTAATATAATACTTTTATTATACATTATGTGTTGTATTATTTTTTAAAAAAATTATTGATTTTACCCCTATTAAAAATTATAGCTACGCCATTAGACAACAAGGAAGTCTGGTAGATCAAGGTTGATCAGATGTTAGGCAATGAGAAAGTCCAACAGGTCAAGATTGATCGGATGTTAGACAACAAGGAAGTCTCGACATGTTAAAATTGACTAGATGTTAGGAAACAAGAAGTCTCGATAGGTTAAGGTTGACCAAATGTCGTGGAAAGAAAGTTCTGATAGATTGAAGCCAACTGAATACTGAACAAGGCAAGAATTCAACTTTGATAAGGATTAAACAAAAATATTGGTCTATTGATAGGGTGTATCAATCAACTAATGGATATCAAACTCCAAAAATAGTATTGCTACAGTATGACTATAGTAATTTGATGTAGTATTTTGTGCTAGTACTGCTATGGCGATTTGCTACAGTACTACTATAGTAACGTATGTGTTCAATCAGTCGACTGATGGAACAAATTAGTTAATTAATGATACGGTAAAAAAATTCATCTATAATCAGTATTTAAATATTTAGACATGTCATTGAGCCAATTCATTTTCGATCCTCAATCACCAACAAAAGTATAGGAATTAACTAAAAAAAAATATCATCTCACTCACCAACCATTTGCCTTCACCGACAATGCTATGTATGTATCATCTTGAGAAAACATCTTTTTTGGGAGGCCTTAGACGTATTTTGGTCATCTTAAAAGATGATTCGAGTTTCCCTAGCACACATAGGACAATTAGAGTTTTTCATAGCCATAAAAAATGTAAAAATTACCAATGACTACGTTGTTTCATTAGCAATCATCATTTTCGACGTCTAATTCATAGAACACTCAAATCAGTTCAAAAATTCCATATCAAATGACTAGAAATTAAATTGAGACTTAACCCTGGTTAATCCATGCACGATAATTTATTTCTTCTTAATATGATAAGTTGATATAGTAACCTCTGAGCACTTGAAGAGGCAAAGATGGTCCTAGAAGAGAATCCATCTCCACGTGATATGTTTTGGATTTTATTTTTTTTTGTGTTTATTTTTGAAGTGTTTAATTTGAAGGTATCTTTGTGCAACATGTGCAATGGGAGGCTTTTAATAAGATAAGAATATTCTACACGAAAACTATATATCTTGAGATTTCTCAATAAAGGGAGACCCCTATATATCTCTAATTCCCCTTACCTTTGGAAGAAAATATTCTCAATGTTATATACATATATATAGGATTAATATCTGCTATTACCCTTTTCTAAGAAATGCTAAAGTGATTTAGATAGGTAAGGAAAAAAAAAACATTACCCTAGCTAGTACTTTTCCATTCAACTATATAGTGCATATATCTATAATATGCATAATTTGTATCATAATTTTCAAACACCTATATTGAAGGTAATGAGATAATATTGAATATTGCAAACTCTTCTATCTTCGAGTTATTTCTCACACTGAGTGGGTGACCATTCTTAAACCAAATGATTATCATCATAATATATAGTACTTGAACTGAAAAGAGAGGAATTCAACTAAGAAACTCACAGACAACTCACCTTAATTCATTGAGTATTTAACAAAACTAACGTGACACCTCTAATTATGTGATCCTTAATATGTTCTTGTTACTGGTAGGAATATCATTAATTAATGCATATATAATATCTATCTCCACATCACGCAGAGCACCATGGCATCTTTGTTACACACAAGACTTCATTGAGGGCAGGACACTGTCAAGAAACATAATGCATATATTCTTAGAAGATCTAAAGAGTAGTAGCATAAGTTGGTGGTGTTTCAAGTTCCTGCAGACATCCATTCATTCCAAGTGTGACCTCAACCTTATCTTAAGCGAGGAGGATAATGGTACAGATCTATCATCAGCAATGGAGATAGCCCACTCCAAATATTCCATCATCAAAACCTCTCGAACTTTGCCTTACAGCTGAAAAAGATGGTTGTCCAAATCAATCCAATTCCAAACTTTATCCTCTATATAAACAGGCCACATTCTTAAACTTTAAACAGCAAAGTCACAAGTCCCTTATTTTGCTATAGCTCTACCGACCTTCCTTTTCCATATCGTAAGCTGCATTTAGATGGACAGGGTGATGAAGTTGGCTTCACAGAAGGCTGTGGTGATCTTTAGCCAGAGCTCATGTTGCATGTGCCACACCATCAAGAGGCTCTTGTGTGAGCTGGGGGTGAATCCGGCGATTTATGAGCTCGACGAGGAGCCGAGAGGGAGGGAGATGGAGAAGGCCCTTGCCAAGCTTCTTGGACGCAGCCCGCCCGTTCCAGCAGTGTTTGTCGGCGGGAAGTTTGTCGGGTCAACTGATAAGATCATGTCCCTTCACCTTGGAGGCAAGCTCACTCCATTGCTTAAGGAGGCAGGAGCTCTATGGCTTTGAGCATATACATAATATACACCTTAGAAATACTCTACACTAAGTATTATATATCTATCATGAGCCAGCCATGTCTGTCCCAACTATCTCTGTATGCTCTAGCTATATAACAACAATGTGAGCTTGGGTTAGGTTTTGTTGTAATCAAAATCCAAGTTCATGAAATAATTTAGCTGAACATCTTGATTTTCTGCTGTCAAACTTTTGGTGGAAATATAACAACAATGTTAGAGTGGGTTTTTGATGGAATAAGTATAAAACTTCTAGTTATTTATGTTTGTGTGTCAACAGAGTCCTTGTGTTCACTAATTGTGTGCTGTGTGTAAACTACTGAGCATCAGCCATTAAATATGCATTCTGCAGCAGAAGCTAAGGCACAAGTTGTCACCTAGACACTCGTGGTTCGATCACTAATTACGGAGTATTGTAAGAATTTTTCCTCCAAATAGAACACAACCACTGGACGCAACCATTGGATGTTGAACTTTTGGGTAGCCCATCACTAGTACTTTTCGATTTACCCTAGCGGTCAATAGGAAATTTTCATAGCGTCAGTTCAATCACTTCAAATTCGATGTTAACTGATTCATAAAAATAAAAATTAAAATGATCAATAATCCAATTGGGAACAGTTGACTATATGATGAAAAATATGACTTTAAAGTCTTGACCCGGATTTAGGTCTTAAATTTGTTTCACATGTACATGACTAAAAAATTTATTACACGGATTACACCTCTAAAAAAATGAGGAATCAGGTAATGAGTGAATTTGGGATGATCGGTCTGGTACCACGGAAGCTTCACATTGGCCATAAAGGTAAATCGTCTTGCGGCGGGCGGTCTGGAAGTCCAACGTCCCAGGGTTCACGCTCCATTTGAAGGAAAATTTCTGCAAAATACGCCGTAGCTGGAGATCAAACCGCGAATGCATGAGATGATGACTAATCGCCATGCCGCTGCACTATAGCCCCGGGGGCACGAGATTACACCTCTAGCTAGTATAATAGGTTGATCTAAAGGATTGAGAGAAAAATCAACTAAGATGAGGTGGTGATCTTGTAAGATGGCCCAAGAATTAGACATTATGATCTAGAGGATCTTATTAGTCATTAAAATAAGAGAATGATCTATAACAATCTCTTGAGCTTCGTAATGTCAAAGATCTTATGAAAATAAGTGGATGATTTCTAAGAATATCACTTGAGCATTATTGTGATTGGGTTTTATGACAAAGACGTGGACGATCTCCAAGGATCGAGAGGAATGAGTCAAGTTGAAGCAATTAGTTGATCTCTCTCTCTTTAAGATGAGATTGTTCCTCTATAGTGTTCGTGGTGAAATGACAATTATCCCTTACGATGCAATCATTTCCTCAAAACTCACCGTGAGGAGATCAGGAATCATTAATTGTTTTGAAATTTGCATGAATTGAAAAGCTGAGATAGGGTGTGCCTTTTTAATTTGAATTTTAAAATTCAAACTAAAGATAGAATTATGGTTCAAATGAGTCATTTACCAATCCAAATGAGCTTTGGTTATTAGCTAACATATATAAAACCCACTAATAAACCTTTTAGAAGACGATCATTAAAAACTCAATTGACTTTTTTTTGGCCCAATTGAATTGCTATCAAAATTGAAGTTACTGGCCTAATTTAGGCAATTGAGGCTATCAACCAATTATTGAGACTAGTGACCTAATTCTAGGTATTCAATCTAGTTTGTTAAGGTCCGTAGTTGTCTCCATCACTTGATTAGCTCATTTTGGATATTACTTTCTCTCATTTGATAAATTGATTTTATGATAATCTACCTACGAAATAGATTATCCATCTTCAACAACTCTTCCATTATTGAATCTACTCAATCAATTGATTAGAAAACTAATTTCCAACAACATCTCACATGAATAAAATTAATACATACACAATGTTACTTAGTTTTGGTAGAAGACCCATTGTGTCAAAATAGGTAGCATTGGACTTTGATCCTTAATGTTGTAGTAGATCACAATCATATCTACTTAGATTGACAATAACTAGTTAGAAAACTAATATCCTATAGTGTCACATGAATAAAATTAATCCTTGAACAAGATACCGTAAGTATTTCGGATTAGTTTTGATGTGATCAAATGAGTCAAATTAGGTCCTCGTTGAGTTTGATCGACTGAATAGGGAATTGGTCGATCGAACACATTTGGCAAGAGCAAATCGGATCATGAAGCAAAAGAAAATTCAGAGGTTCAATCTACCGAATAGGCCATTAGTCGACTGATAAAAAAAACTTTCATGGAAGATACAATTTAGCAAATTGTGTACATGGATGTGAAGCCGGGAAGATTTTAGAATTCAGTCGATCGAAAAGAGGTTCAGTCGATCGTATGAAAAGGTTATGAAAAGAGTCTCGGGGCCTGATGTTGATCAATTCAATCCTCTCATTGTCTTATATCTTCCTATTGCTCAGAATGTGCAAGTGCTATTACTACGATGCCGACAGTCTCTCCGACAATCTACACTCATCCTCTACCTTCTCAACTGTCGGTATATTTTATTGTTTGTATTCATTTAATGTGATAGTAGCTTGTACTATTCATCTCATATTCTATGCAAGTTTTACTCCTCCAAAAGTTTTTGAAACGAGATTAGCACGAAAAATGACAACAAGAACAATAGAGAACACACACAAGATTTACGTTTACGGGAAAAAACCTAGGGCAGGGGAGGAAAAATCACTATGAACGGTGGAATACAAAGTCGGCGGCTCTGATAAAGTAAAGAGAAGTAGAGAGAAAAGAGAGGTAGAAAGAAAGAAAAAAGAGGTAACAAATTAATTTTCTTGATTGAAAAAACCTTGTCCATGAGATACACAATTTATAGGGACCTTAGGATACTTAGTCAAATGAAAAATTAATAACGAAACTGTTAATTAACAGATTTATAAAGAATCTGTTAATTAACATATTAATAAGGAAAATATCTAATAATAAATTTAATAAGGAAACTGTTAATTAACATATTCATTAAGAAACTGTCAATTAATATATTACTAAGAAAATATTTAATAATATTTGACTTGGTCAATTTATTCTCTTTTATGTTGCACCGCAATCTTTTGGCCCGGATCAAACTGAATTCGGGTCACCAAACTCTAACAATCTCCACCTTGACGCGAATTTCACAAATCTTCAAAAGAACATTCTCCACCTCTTCTTTCTTTTAAATACCCACTTGCAGCGAACAGCTTTCTTACCGTAATTTCATCAAGTCCCATGTGTCGTTCTTACCAAGTGACTCCATCTCCTTCTACATAGCAATTATCCACTTACCAGAATTATCGTTGCTAATTGCTTCTGAATACGTCTCAGGTTCTTCACCGGAATCAATCTCCTCAGCCACGTTTAAAGCACAAGCGACCAAATCAGCCTTTGCATATCTCTGAGGGCGTCTAATTTCTCTCCGAGACCTATCTTTCGCAATGGAATATTGTGAAGGTGCTTGTGATGAACTCGTTCCATCCACAACATCTAAAATAGGCTCTAGAGTAGTCTCTGTAGATATCGGCCCAATCTCAAGCTCCACCTGTGTGCTTGTCTTCTATTTATCTTCCTCAGAAGGAGTTTTAGATGGAGACCCCTGAAGCATGCTAGTCTCATCAAAGACAACATCTCTACTGATGATGACTTTCCCGGTCTCTGGACACCAAAGTTTGTATCCCTTCACTCATTGTCTAAAGCTTATAAATATGCACTTCACCGAACGAGACTCCAACTTCCCAACATGAGCATACGTAGGACATCCAAAAATTCTCAAATCAGAATAACTAGCAGGAGTACTGATGGGCCCAAAATAGATGTCACGAATGTGGGCCTCAAATTTAGAAATTTATAAAGCTGAAAACCCTTGCTAGCAAATAGAAATGTAGAATAGGGGTCTCAGGTCGTATTTTTCCAGGACTAGTTGTGAAAGTTTGAATCAAGCTTGAAAATTATTTATCGTTAAATGATTTGGGTTTTCTAGATAAAATAGGGTTTTGTTTTGCAAATAACACGAATGAGCAGTAGGAAAATGGCTTAGCTAAACAAATAGCACTAAGGAGTTACAAGATTACACTTATCCAATTTAAAAGCTAATCAATGACCTAGCTTAACACTAATTAAGAGCTAACATTTCGATTTGATTTTATGAAAATTAAAGTGCAGTAGCTGAGTAATGAAGCTTGGAATAAGAACAAAACTACAGAAATGAAATGGAATCCTAGAAATTCAAGTTGAATGCTTAGAACAGGGCTAAATCTGTCTCTATGGTGAACTGATCGGTCGGCAGACCGATCAGATACAAACCTGATCGGACTGGTGACCGATCAGATGCTGCTTGGATCGGTCACACAGACCGATCAGTAGCTGAAATGATCTGATACAGAATAGAACGACGAAAACAAACTGAATAGAAATACAGAATTCAAGAATAAAATGAGCAGGGATTACAACCGATGAACATTCTCTTCAAGTTCTTCCTCTTGGCGTCACACAAGAGCCTAGCCAAAAACCCTCTAGCTCGGAAATCAGTGAGGAGGGCCTTCCGTTATCAATAATCGTGACCTTGATCGCTTGATCTGCATACCTTGCCAATTCCTTCTTTCTCGATGAACTGATGATCAACTTCGACTCAGAAATCCCTCAAACTCTCGAAGAACCCCTTCGATGCAAGCTGAGAACTCAAGTCGATGAAGATCGGAACTCCAGAAAGGATAGCTTCGGTGAAACCCTTGCTTAAGCTTCAGAAACACTGTTGATTAGCAGATTGACGGAAGGACTACCTTGATGACTCGAATTCTTCAAAGAGAATGCAGATCGGATGAAGGCCGCGCGATTGAATTGGAGAATGAAGAATGATGAACAAACTGGAGCAGAGAATTCGTGACGACCCCCAGCGACAAAGGGAATTCTTGATTTAACTGAGCATTTTGAATTTCGACGGTTGAGATTGTTCCGCTCTGATCCAACGGTCAGATCAAGTCAGATCAAACCCAAACTTCCCAGATCTTGATCAAGGGCTCTGATCTGCTTGTCCTTAACTCGGATCACTCAGATCTAAAGCGGATGGCTCAGATCTCCTCTTCTTTAGCCTGAACGGTCTAGATCCTCTGGTACTTGATCCAACGGTTGAATTAGCTCTGATCTGGCCCAAACCTTCAGATCTTGATCCATGAACTTGATTAAGTCTATCTTGAGCTTGGATCGACCGGAAGTTGGCGGATGGCTTAGATCTAACCGTCATCTTGAATGGACGGCCCATGTTGATTCAGCTCTTGATCCCTTTGATCTAGGCCTATTCTGAACTCAAGTCCTGATCCAATCTTGATCTAGGTCCATGATTAACTGAAGCCTACAAAATTAGATTCAACATTAATGTCAAAATATCTCAAATATGGGAAGAATTGTATCCAAGGACAAAATAGAAAGATTTATGAAACCTAATACAAATGCAAACTTAAGCATATGAAAAGGGATCAAAAACATGGATTTGAAAGCCTAATTTAATCAACAAAATGAAAGTTATCAAGTACCAGACCATACCTCTTGTGGAGTTTTCCTTTCAATAGCAGTTGATGGAGAGCAATTGATAAGATAACAAGCATACGCAGCGGCTTCTGCCCAGAAAAACTTCGGTAGCCCAGCATTAAGAAGTATACAACGCACCTTCTCCATCAAAGTCCTATTTATCCTCTCTGCTACACCATTCTCTTGAGGAGTATGCCGAACTGTATGATGCCTCACAATACCTTCAGCTCTACATAAGGCATTAAACTCATCAAAACAAAACTCCAATCCATTATCAGTTTGAAGATGCTTCAATTGCCTCCCAGTCTGCTTCTCAATCGTAACCTTCCACTCCTTAAAGGTAGTAAAAACATCACTCTTATGTTTTAAAAAGAATGCTCATACTTTTCTTGAGAAATCATCAATAATGGTCATCATATAGAGCGCACCACCTTTCGATGGTACTCTAGAAGACCCCCACAAATCATAGTGAATGTAGTCTAGCATACCCTTTGTGTTATGAATGACAACTGAGAACTTGACTCTTTTTTGCTTACCAAAAACACAGTGCTCGCAGAACTTTAACTTTATAATACTTTGACCATCAAGGAGTCCTCTTTTGCTCAATTCAACAATGTCATTCTCACTCATATGACCCAAACGCATATGCCAAAGTCTTGTAACATCAGAATCAAACATAGACGACCTTGCGACGACAACATCACCAATTACTGTGGATCCCTGCAGAACATATAAATTGGCGCTTCTCCCTAATCCCTTCATCACAACAAGAGACCCTTTTCTGACCTTCACAGCTCCACCTTCACCAGTGTACTTGTACCCTTTAGAATCAAGAATACTCAAAGAGATCAGATTTCTCTTCAAATCAAGGACGTGCCTCACATCACTAAGTGTCCGAATGATACCATCAAACATCTTAATTCTGACCGTACCAATATCAGTGATTCTACAGGATGCATTATTGCCCATCAAAATGGCACCACTCAAAACCGTTTCATATGTTGAAAACCAGTCCCGATTGGGACACATATGAAACATACAGCCAGAATCAAGAATTCATTCCTCACTCTGCTTCAAATCAGCATCAGAGGCAACGAGAAGTTCACCATCACTATGATTTTCGGCAACATCAGCCTCACCAGACTTCTCTGGTTGTTTTCCCCTTGAATTTTCACCTGCCCTTTTATTCTTATTCTGCAGCTTGTAACATTCTGATTTGATGTGGTCCTTCTTCTTGCAATAATTACATATCTTATCACTATTTTTGGATTTCGACCTGCCCCTGATATTACCACCAGAGTTTTTCTCCTGAGTCCTTTCTCGAATAATAAGACCCTCACTCTGAGCCTCAAATCCTTCAACAAGCTGTTTCATTTTCTATTTTGAAAATAATGAATCATAAACTTCATTCAAAGTAAGAGTATTACGACTATATAAAATAGTATCTCTAAAAGTCGTATATGACAAGGGTAAAGAACATAGTAAGATCAATGTTAAATCTTTATCATCATATTTGACCTCCAAAGCCTCTAGGTCAGAGACGATTTCTTAAACATAGCCAAGTAATCTCTTAACGACGTACCTTCTGCCATGCAATGAAAATACAAATGTTGTTTCAGACTCAGTTTGCTCATAAGACTTTTTGTCATGCACAACTGCTTCAATTTTAGCTATAGTGCAGCAGTGGATTTCTCCTTCAAAACATCCTATAAAATCTCATTCGATAGGTGAAGGTAGATCTGAGATAGGGCTTTTCGATCCTAACGTTCCTTTTCCTCTTTTGTCCATGTTGATGGTATGTTGTCTATCCTGAACAGTGCGTCGTCCAAGTCCAGATACGCTAACACCGCTCGCATCTTAACCTGCCACAGCGTAAACCTAGTGTTGCGATCCAAAAGCGGAATATCATACTTCATGCTTGCCATTGTCATTAATCCCGGTTGAAATCCACAAAATCAAAACCAACTTGGCTCTGATACCACTTGAAATGAGATTAGCACAAAAAATAACAACAAGAACAATAGAGAACACACACAAGATTTATGTGGAAAACCTTTTACGGGAAAAAACCTCGGGCAGAGGAGGAAAAATCACCATGAACAGTGGAATACAAAGTCGGCAGCTCTGATAAAGAAAAGAGAAGTAGAGAGAAAAGAGAGGTAGAGAGAAAGAAAGAAGAGGTAACAAATTAACTTTCTTGATTGAAAAAAAAACTTGTCCATGAGATACACAATTTATAGAGACCTTAGGATACTTAGTCAAATGAAAAATTAATAACGAAACTGTTAATTAACAGATTTATAAAGAATCTGTTAATTAATATATTAATAAGGAAAATATCTAATAATAAATTTAATAAGGAAACTGTTAATTAACAGATTCATTAAGAAACTGTCAATTAACAAATTACTAAGAAAATATCTAATAATATTTGACTTGGTCAATTTATTCTCTTTTATGCGGCACCGCGATCTTTTTGGCCCGGATCAAACTGAATTCGGGTCACCAAACTCTAACAGTTTTCTTCTCTACAAAGAATAAGAAAGGTTTACAAGGTAGTTTTGCTCCTTCTCTAGAAGCTTTCAGAGGTAGATCTCTCTAGTTCAGCTTTGTTCCTATCTAGCTTCACTACCAAGGAAGCTCTTAAGAGGTCGATGTTGAATATTTGGGTCTTAAAAAGATCAAATATAGTTTTGCAAAGGAAAATCGAGGTGTTATCAATCGATGAAAATCAGAATTGACTTCAAAACGAAATCTACGTTTCGTGTAGATAAATCTAGACTATTAATTTGCTCAAAACCGATTACGGGTGAATGAGAAATTAATTATTTAAAGTCAGCTCAAACTTGGCATAGAAGGAAATAGATGGGGAATAATCCCACATCTGTAATTTTCAAATGTGTTTGCTTCCTTATATGTGTTCCTGTGTTAATGGAGTTAAAAAAGAAAATACAGGTGGTCTTTTCTCATAAGCAAGCAGGTGCTCACACCAGCGAACCCACCACGCGTGCACATGAGCAATGGGCACTTTGTTGGTGCACTTCGCATCGTCGTGAGGAGCATTGAGGAGTTTAAATTTATGCTCTAGACGACATGGCACTCAAGTGACGTGTCATATGATATGACAGTACCTACGTGACACTCAGTTAGGAGGAGAGAGATGACTGGGCGAACAAATGACAACCGTTGGATCAAAGAGGGGTGCTGAATCGCAAGTGACGTGATTTGGAGCGTTGATCGCCAAGAGTCGTGATCTGACCGTTGGTGATGAGACTTGATCTGAATCATCAGATTGAATCTAACGGCTGAGATTAAAGGGGGATCTGAAGAGTTACAACCATCCAAATTTAATGGCTGAGATCAAAGGGCTATCTGAAGGGTTACAACCCTCCAGATCGAACGGTCCAGATCAATCCTAAACCAAAGATCACGCTCACTCACCAAAAGGTACCTCACCTCTTCCCTTGTATAAATAGAATTCCTTAGATGTTGGAGTCATTCATTCAATCATCCAAAATTCATTAGCATACATTTCAGCTTGTGCATCCAGAGTCCAAAAAGCTTACGAGAAGGTTCGGTCTCGAAATTTGAAGTGCTTCTATTTCGAGACATCGTCGTTATATCTTGAAAAATGAATTACTATTATCCGTGAGGACCTATAACGGAACAATATTGTTTTACAGAGATAGTGTTGAACACTAACTTCGATGATATCATATCAGTTTGTATCCTCCTCTATCCAGCCTCACAGTCAACCGTTCTAGTTTGGCCTTTTGGCTTCTCTGTCAAGGAAGTTCTTCAAAGGTCAGCATCTCCGATTCAACTTTGTTCTCGTCTAGCTTCAGTACAATCAAGGAAGCTCGTTCAAGGCTGACATCTCTAGTAAGTTTGCCTTGTTCCCATTCAGATTCGCTATCAAGGAAGCTCTTTGAAGGCTTCCCTCTAATTCCAGCCTCCTTTTCTAGCTTTGTTATCAGGGAAGCTCTTCAGAGACCGACCTCTTTAACTTGGCATCCTGCTGACCTAGACATTCTAATTGAGTCTCGCATACCTCAGCTTGACTTGAATGAAGCCAGTGATATCCTTGGTAACGATGATATCCGAGATCAGCCGGTCATTGCTTATGTGACCGCATCCCACAACAACATATTGCACTTACATATTCTAGAGCATCAGAGCGTTGACCTCCCGAACTGACAATTGGCATCTTAGGCCAACCTTGTGGGCGAGATCTTCCCGAGCTCGAGTAGCTTGCTCCCTGAGCTCCCTACTCCGAGTTGCCCAAGTACTCCACTACGAGCTAGCTCTCCCCTCTGAGCTCCTACTTTTGTCCGCGTGGTTATTGGTAGCAACAAACAAATAGACATGGCTCATGATCTCCACAATCAGCTTTGGAGTTGGTGGCTAATAACCGTGCGACTCTAGGCAATTTTTCTCATACATTTCTTTTTCTGCAAGAGCCGCGGAATTCCAAAATCGTTTCATATTTTTTTTATTTTCAATAAGAAAACTAGAAATAAGAACTGAACAAAGATTGATCTGCAGCCAATTCCACCTTCCTGGCGCATAGACAAGGTTTGCAATAATGGCACCAACAACGAAGGTTTACAAGGTAGAGAAACTATAAGCATGATCCAAGTTCTAGGCACTTCACTAATCTTTACTGACTCGGCATTCCCTTGCATGCTATCAGAATTGCTCGAGTCATTCGCAGAATTAGTTCTAATGAAAACCCTCGACTTAGAACATAGACCTGGAATTATATATAAACCATCTGTCCCACATTCAACAGGCTTTCATGAGGAACATTGAAAATTACACTATCCTCCCTGCAGATCCTCCGGAGAAGAGCATATATGTAATCAATGGCAATTTTCTTTATAAGCGTAGATTCTCGACGAGATCTGACGATTGTATTCCCAAGAATGTGCACCACCCCTGCCTCCTTGCATTTGTTCAGGAATGCCAATTCGTTATCAGTCCCACCACTTGTCTGACCTGACGACCTCAACAGGCAACTTCCCTGAGATTGAGCAGGATGGATAAGATCGTAAGAAGATGCATAGCTGATATCCACATTAGAAGAAAGTGGTCTCTCATTGCTGTTCTCCATGGTCGTTAAGTCAGTTAGTGACATTCCCGTCTGCTGTGTAGGCAGGCTGTACTCTGAATCTGTGTATCCTTCCATCATGCTTTCTAGTCGAACAAATAGAGAGAGGCTATCGAACAACATCTTTTCAAAGTCGTCATCCTTCTTGTGGAGATCTTTGTATCCATATCTTGCAACACAGCGAAACATATGGAAATTTTTCAGCCCGATCCTTTTCACAAGGAACCGCTCTTCAGTTGGCACGGTGTAGACTGGGAGGTACTTGATACAAACAAAAACAACAACTGAATGGATAGCAGGAAGGTTGGTGATGAAATGGGAAAAAATGCGTGGCACGCCACTTGCTAGCTCAGTGTACACAAAACCTATTCCGGGAACACGGACTAACCTAAGGCTTGGCCCAAGACCTAGTATCCAGGCCATAGACACTTTACTATGCGTCTCGAATTCATATTGTTTAACTGTGCCATAGTGCCAAACGTACATTATTATGAGAAATGTTGCAGCAATGGCAAGAGGTACCCAACCGCCTTGACCTATCTTAAACAGCACAGCAGATAAGTAAGGAAGCTCCACCAGCAAAGACAGAGCAGTGAAGATACAGACTAGGAGCCAATGGCTTCGCCAGACTAACAACATGATCGGGATCATAAGAAATGTTGTCACCACCATAACTATCACAACTGCAGTTCCTGATATCGATGAGAAAGAAAGTTTTCAATGTTCAAGTAAATGATATCCCACCTTGATTTGTGAATCCAACAGGAAACGATGACTTTTGAATCCAGTAAGAATCTGAATTTAACATTAATCAAAGTTTGAGCAAACTTACCATATGCATTTCCAATCTGACTTTGGTTTTTGAATCCAGCTGTAACTGCTATACATGCAATCATAAGAATCCAATTGATATCTGGAATATATATGTGACCAAGAAACTTCTTCGATGTGTGCACAACCTTGACTTTGGGAAAGCAACCCAGTGAAAGAGCTTGTTTGATTATTGAAAATGTTGCCGATATGGTAGCTTGACTAGCAATGATTGCCGCTGCTGTTGCCACAATAAACATGGGCCAATAAATACTATCTAGAAAAACAAAACATGTCACAATGGTCACCTGAAATAAATGAGAAGAAAAGAGAATGGTATATTGAAGGTCAACAAACCTGGAATTGCTCGGTAGAATGCATCAGAAACATGGTCTCTGTTACCAACAAGATATGCAGCTTGCCCGATGTATGCCAAAAGAAGACAAGGAAACACAATTGTAGTAAAAGCTATCTGCATGGAAATATGATATCAGTACAAAAGGAGACGCGAGATTGACCATGATTATCATAGAATCCTATTAACCTGAATAGCTAGTACAGGGAAATGAGACAGGTCAGCAAATAACGCTTCTGTTCCTGCAGAACAAAATCAGGCAGAGGAGTTAATAATTTGTATTCGAAATAACATAAGAAAAGTATATACTATCTAGCACCAACATGTATCATATGTGAATATCAGTAGAAGAAACCTGTTATACTGAGAAAAATCCCTCCTAGTGATATCCAACTGTCACGTTTCCCTCGCCTAAAATATCGAATGATGTAAACAGGATTGAAAGCCTTCAGGACTGAGGAATCATACTTCCATATGTTCAGAGCACCAATACTCCCAATAAACAAAAACCAGACGAGCACAACAGGAGCAAAAAGCCAACCAACTCTATCAGTGCCCAAATGTTGCATACTAAACAACCCAATCAATATGATGACCGCAACTAGAACAACGACATCTGAAACATCGAAGAGGGAAAAACAATTATGTATGTGCAATAAATATTTTGGCAGTAAGAAGTACAGCAGCATATTAATCTCGGAGAAACCATTAAACAAGTAAGTTATATAGAGATCCTTTGTAAACCTTTTGAAAATCTCAAGGTTGCAATTTACCATTGCTCAATTTTGGATGGTTAACCTTTATGCCGCCTGAGGCAGAAAGAACTGCAACAAAAACAAGGTACACATTAGATTCCGTATGTTGTAACAAAATGCCCTTCAGTGTTCTGCTATTATTTGCATTTAGAAGAGAGCTACTGGACCTTGTGACCTGAAACATGATTATCTTTCTAAAAACATCCAAAAGATGCACATAGTGAAATAGCTAGATACAGGTGTTGTATCATGTACAAAGACCAAAAACAAAGAAAAGGAAAAAAGAGAAGCCTGCTTATCAATAGGAGATTATGAGCAGCTAAAGGGACTTGGCAAAATACATGAAGAGGAAGAAGATCATTGCATTAAGTGATAAGAAGACACGCAGGAATACATAGTTCGACAAATAGTTGTTTTAGTAGCAAATGAATCTGGAAAAATATTTTGGCATTAGAAAATGTGATCTTGAAATAGCTCACCTGAGATGACAGGTGTGAGAATCCCATCACCAATTGCCATACAAGTCCCAACAAGGACAAGAATAAGGAGAGCGTTTTTTTTATATCTATGAGACTCTAGCCATCTCTTGACTTTTGCAGCTAGTGAGTTCTCCTCAAATGTATGACGACTGTAAGTTGTAAGTTGTTCATCAGTCCTATGTTGGTTTGGAATAGTATGAACTTTTGCATGCCGGCAAAGCAAAGAATAAAGTGCAAAGGTACCACCTGCATGTGAAAAAAAAGCCTTTGTAGTCACTAAAGATATACAAAGGCCACTCAAAGCACTGAGTTACTAAAGCATAGTAACAAATTCTAAGATAACATTCCTTTTCTTATATGCATTCTTTGAGGTGAAATAGCATTTCTGGATAGGTCAGAAATCAATGGTGGACTTTCTAGCGGCAATTAAATCCTGCCAATGTAAGACCAACTTTGCATCTTACATGGCATAACAGCTATAAAGGAACACAACATGAAAAGTTTTCATACAAATCTTACAAGTGAACTAAAGCTTCTAAAAGAAGGGTCAACTGTCTATGGTTTGAAGTCAATCGCCAACAAAATAGAAGTGTAATATCAGGAATAGAGATGGGAAACATCCCAAGAACACACAGAATTTACGGAGTTATAAACATCCACTATAAAGAGCACCTCAATGAGACAAGTATTGTTTGTTTAAGGTGATGTTTGCATTTTGATGAGCATATGCTTGCAGAACCTATGTCGACAACTCACAAAAAAACATTACGACTCTTGCTAATTCATATAGAAATTTTATTACTATAAGGTTGAGAAATAGCTTACCTTGACCATTATCATTTGCTCTCAGTACTATGAGAACATATTTAAGAAGGGGTATCAATGTGAGTGTATATATGATCAAAGAAAGAGCTCCAATTACATCTTCTGTATCATCAATACCATGAGGGAATGTATTATAGAACACATAAAGCGGGGATGTTCCCAAATCTCCAAATACAATCCCAAGACTCTGAAATGCAAGTCGTATTACCAAAATAACAGAGGATTTCTGCACAAAAAATATATCATATAAGCAGATTAGAATGATCAAATTAAGAGAACGAACTTAATAAAATTGAGAAAACTAGTAACCAAGAACAGGTACAGATGCTATGAATCTAGATCATTTTGTCCCTTTTCTAAAACAAAAGCAAGGAAAAAGAGAATACTCTGTTTTCCCCCTTTTTCTGAGAAAATTTTCAATCTCTCAATAACGTTATCAGAAGAAAGATGAGAAAGTTATTGTACATTGGGACGTTGCCCATCCTTCTTTCTTCAAACAGAATTTCCCCAAAAGCCGATCAAATTCTACAGAACAATAAATTCTCGAAGTTAAAGTAAAAAAGCAAAAAAAAAAAAAAAAAAAACAGTTACGGAAGCACCTTGGTAAGCGATTCCATACATTTTAAACATGGCATATGACAGAATATTACGAATAGTTACTTGTTATAACATATCTCCATAGAAATGGTACAGAAATCCATAAGTGCATATTTTCGTATGAAACTAGTCCTCCGTAAGTCATGAAAATCCGGCAATTTAAACTTAAAGCATACCTTTTCTTTGTACATATTCCTAATCCTGCCAGCCTCTTCATCCATAGGTTGATCAAGACTCTGATCCAGTTCCCACATGCTCCCTTTGTTAGTCTCTTCATTTTCAGAGACAGATGCCATGAAACACCACTACTTTCTTCGAAACAGATCAGTTTCCTGATCTTTAAGATTTCGACTAAGATGCGTACCAAAACCAAGGACCTCAATCTCCTAATCCAGCTAACAACGGAACCGCAGAAAAACATACGAAACAAATTAGGAAAAAGAGAGCACTTTCCTCACTCGAGCTCCAATTGAGGTGCCCAAGGAAGCTTTTACCGAATCTCTCCCCTCAAATACTGCTCTAACTCAGCAACCAAGTGGTGAAATCAACAGAGCTCAGCGCCCATCAACTTCACCAAACGAAGTACAATTTCCGGAGCAAAACGGCAACGAATTTCAAAGACTCCTCTCCGGAACGTGTCAAAAGCCAAGATTGGCAGCCAGCGTCACAAAAGAGGGCGAAGAGCGTACACGCTAGAAGGCGGCGACGAACAGAGAGGGGTGGTCGATGGAGCAAAAGTCGACGTATTTGCAAGGCCCCGGTTGCTCGAAATTGGACGGATTTGGGATCGAGGAAGGATAAAGTCGGCGCAGTGTGGTGGGGACTCGAGGGAAGAGAGAGGCGGAGAGGGATTCCTCCGTCGTTGGCTAGGACCTCTACAAAGTTATACCGTCAGACAGGAAGAAAAAAATGGGACTTTTGTGATATTTTAATTCTTCCCGTGACTAACGTGGAAATCTATGTACATAAATAGAACTTGTGCACCAAATTTTTTTTATATTGATTATTATTATTTCTTTTTGTTTTCCACTCGTACCAGTTGGAGGATATGAGGTAGCGAATATTCCCACGACAAATGTCATGTGTACTTACAAATCAAAAATATAAATATCTACGAAGATCTCATCGCATAGTGTACAGTTCGCATGATATCAAGGGGTTTGATTGTATAGTCTAGCTACCCTATCAGAGAGTATAAACACAACTACGTATCTATGATATCATATATCTTATAGATATTTCTATTCAGATATGATATTTGATTAGAAATTAGTTATTATTGTTGGGCACATTTATATGTTTATACATTTGGTGAAATAAATTTATCAATTATTAAAATAAATATATGAAAGACAAAAATTAAAAGGGCAGTAGATCAGATCTTTTAAAATAAATCAAAAGAGTACCTTTAGATATTTTATTTCAAGAATATACTTACTTTTAGCATGATTTTAATAGTTACGGATAACAATTATATTAGGCAGAAACTATGAGATAGTTGTTATAATTATTTTTTTCAATTAATTTTAATTAATTTAAAATAATTTTGACTAAATTGATAAAAATGTATTTTGATGTAATCATGTTGAGAGTTTGATTAGTTAAAATTACAGTAAATAGTTGATTTTTTTATATTATAATAATTATCAAGTAGCTTCTACGTATGGTATTTGTTATCGAATAACTTCTACTAAACCTTAAATTTTATAATTTTGAACTTTTAAGTCTTAACCTTTGAATATTGAAATAATTAAATTTTCATATTGCAACAATTACACTGAATTTCACATTGTAACAGCTATAATTCATATAATTTGGGAAGTCCTTTCGATTTTTGCCAAATCAATGGATTACATCAAATATATAAGGAGTCTGTTTTCATGGAGGGTAGTACTTTTACAAGCTAGATTTCAGTGTTGGAATTGCCCATATTTTGCTAATTCAACCGTTCACACAACGGTTCAAATTGATCTTTATGTAGAAATATTTTAGTGTTGTTTGGTTCATCAAATTTATCCTCTATAGTTGTTTGAAAATCTTAGGATTGGCTCTATTTTCATTGTTTTGCTTCAATAGATCTCCCATGGAGGTCCCAACATCTATCTCTGGTATGATCAAGTTTATTGCATTGAGAGCACCGTAAACAAAAATTTAATTCATGATCTCCAATAGGTCATGACATTTTCCTCTTTTTTCGGCTTTTTACTAAAAGGCGTATCCAAAAATTGGTATTTATCAAAAGGCATATCATGGTTTCATTTTCACCAAAGGGCGCACTCATTTTAGTGAAATTCCTCTTATACTCCTCCTGCTATGTACTGTCTTTCTCTTTCTCTCTCAGTAACAAATTTCGAGACATTTGCACGTGCTTTTTCAGACTTTTAATTTAAAATAATATATTATGGAATCGGCGCTAAACTAAAAAACGTAAGGTAAAAATCGAAAAAATATTTCAGTTAAAAAATATCTCATGCAACGTGATTTAAAAATATAAATAAATGATTTTATATTTGATTAATAGAAATTACTATATTAAATAATATTTAATAAATATATTAATATATAAAAAAATTTTGAAAGAAAAACAAAGCGTGTGTGGGCCTGAAATCAATAGATTTCAGGCCCACGCTGGGCCTGAAATAAAAATATTTCAGGTCCAGCGTGGGCCTGAAATTTTTTATTTCAGGCTCAGCGTGGGCTTGAAATTTTTTATTTCAGGCCCATGTTGGGCCTGAAATCTTTTGATTCAGACCCGATGTGGACTCAAATTTTTTTTCTATTTTAAAAATATATTAATATATAAAAAAACTATCAAAACACTTAATTTCAGATTCAAACGCAGGGCCTGAAGTCATCCCAAGAGGGTCTGAAGTCAAATAACTTCAGATCCTATAAATAATTAATTTAATAAATAATCATTAAATATAAAAAAATATTTTTAAAATTAAAAAAATTTCAGTGCCCTTGGGTCTGAAATCATCCGACTTCAGGCCCAAAGAGGGCTTGAAGTCTGATAACTTCAGGCCCTCTATCATTAAATATAAAAAAATATTTAAAAAATTTTATAAAAAGGTATAATATATAATTACATATTATTTATAATTTTTATAAAAAAAGTATAATATATAATTACATAATAATAAAATGTTATTATAAAGAAATCCAGATATGGGAGGTCCATCAGTGGGTTTTGGTCAAAACCCACTGATATTTCTAAACTACTTCTATTTCATTGGTGATATCTAATATATAGATGTTTGGACACCTAAAACATCATCTCCTACCTCTACCCTCTCTATTCATATGGAGTTTTCAGAAATCCAAATATGATAGGTCCATCAATGAGTTTTGGTCAAAACCCACTGATATTTCTAAACTACTCCTATTGCATTGGTGATATAGAGTGTATAGATGTTTGAACACCTAAAACATCTTCTCCCAGGTCAACCCTGTCTATTGATATAGGGTTTTCAGAAATCCAGATATGGGAGGTCCATGAGTGGGTTTTGGTCAAAACCCACTGATATGACTAAATTACTCCTATTGCATTGGTGATATCTAATATATATATGGTTAGACACCTAAAACATCATCTCCTACCTCTAACCTCTCTATTCATATGGAGTTTTCAGAAATTCAGATATGGGAGGTCCATCAGTGGGTTTTGGTCAAAACTCACTTATAGACCTAAAAATCTTCTATTGCAACATAATTTATAATCATTAGAAGTTTGGGCATCAAAAATATCATCTCCTAGCTCAACTCTAACTAGAACTATTGATATTTTTATTTAATTTACTTACATTTATCCAAGATTTGTTCAGACCCTCCAGGCTCAAGGAGTAGTTTAGCCATATCAGTGGGTTTTGACCAAAACCCACTAATGGACCTCCCATATCTGGATTTCTGAAAACTCCATATGAATAGAAAGGTTAGAGGTAGGAGATGATGTTTTAGGTGTCCAACCATCTATATATTAGATATCACCAATGTAATAAGAGTAATTTAGTCATATCAGTGGGTTTTGACCAAAACCAACTGATGGACCTCCCACATCTGGATTTCTGAAAACTCTATATCAATAGACAGGGTTGACCTAGGAGAAGATGTTTTAGGTGTCCAAATATCTATACACTCTATATCACCAATGCAATAGAAGTAGTTTAGAAATATCAGTGGGTTTTGACCAAAACTCACTGATGGACCTATCATATCTGGATTTCTGAAAACTCCAAATGAATAGAGAGGGTAGAGGTAGGAGAAGATGTTTTAGGTGTCCAAACATCTATATATTAGATATCACCAATGAAATAGAAGTAGTTTAGAAATATCAGTGGGTTTTGACCAAAACTCACTGATGGACCTCCCATATCTAGATTTCTTTATAATAACATTTTATTATTATGTAATTATATATTATACCTTTTTTATAAAAATTATAAATAATATGTAATTATATATTATACCTGTAACGACATGGTCCCTCAACCCATTGGCAGCCAAATCAACATTTGGCGGCCCAACTATGTCGTCGACCAACAACCGATGTCGACGACGAACAACCGTGTCGTTACTCACTAGGACTTTCCACCCCTGACCAGTGGATTTTTGCTTTTCTCAGGATTCGAACTCTAGACCTCCAGGATAAGTACTAGAGTTTATGAATCCTGGTACCAATTGATTATGGTGCAGTGGTAGAGTAACTAGTTGTTAACTTAGGCATCCGCGGTTCGATCCTTAACTACGGTGCATTTTGAAAAAAATTGTCACGCCCCCAGAGGCACATGCTTCCTCGAAAATCGGGCAGCATCTCCCCTGTACGGTGGACAATATGGAGCAATAATACATGTACTCTCATCATAAAAGATGGCTCAGCCATCATAACAGAAAATAAACATCACCATGCAATTTATATTAACATAAAAGATAACTGGTGGCTCAGCCACCTTAACATAAAATGAAACAACAATCCAAAAGAGAACTCAAATGTCTCTGATAACGACAAAACAAAATGATAACAAATACGAGACGACTATACCAAGTACTGAAAACAAAACAACTATACCAAATATGGAAACGTAACTCAACTCCGGGGACTGGCGACTGGATCCTCTCCTGGCTCCAAGAAATATGACTACCTGCTATCTGAAACAACAAAAAGGAAAGCAGGGGTGGTGAGTCTGGGCGGACTCTACGGGTATATGAGTAGACAAATAAGCATGGCATAATAAAGCACAACTAGTAGAAAATCAAAAGAGTACAGTCCATAAGAAATATAGATTCACCAAAACATGCATAACATATAGTAAAACGACATAGCACAAAATTCGGATAAACACTAAGCATGTATAAAACAATACGACAATAGTAAAATCAAGATATACATGCATGTCAATCAAGTGCAACAACCATAGCTCATATAAGTGCATCAAACACAAACAAATGCATAAAAGAAATACGTATGCACATGATGCAATGACATATGTCACCCCTGACGCCAGTCAAGCCGTCAACACATCCCATCTATGTGACCGAGTGGGTAGGGTTGTGACAACTGTACCACTCCAACAACAACATACCACATAAGGCGTGAGTGAGTGGACAGGATGCTGGGGAGTCTACACTCCAACCCCTATACATAGGGGGAGCTATACAGCTGCAATATCCCTCTAAAAATAACGGTGAGGGTGAGCCACCAACAGCTCATCCCTCTAAAAACAACGATGAGGGTAAGCCACCAACAGCTCATCCCTCTAAAAACAACGGTGAGGGTGTCACTGTTTGGCATAACAGGACAGGTGCTCGCACTCTAATAACTACCATGATAACAAGTGGTTGAGTGAATCGAGCAACAATATGACTAACGACGGCTTAACCAAATGTAAGTCTAACAGTCGTTAGTATGCAACGTGCAAGTATGGTGCATGCTATACGATGCACAAACAACCGAAGAAACAACGACGCAATAAAATCCAACGAGTAAAACATGCATCGATACAACCAACTGGAAATCGAAAACCAACAGTTATGCGCCTACACTACTAGGTAGGATATTTCTAATGTCAAATAAACCTATCTGTGTTTAATGGACTTCTAAGTACTCACGTACAAGCGGTACTTTACAGAACAAAAAATCAACAGAGGACTGTACAGAAACGAATTTAGAATACTCGAAGATCAACGAAGAGTAAGTCTCAACGGCGATGTTTAAATAATAAACGACAAAGAACAAGGTCAAGCAACCTATCAGACATAACAAGCCATGCTTTTAAGGTAAAGAAGACTACTCGAGTACAAAGGAGAAATACCTGCCTTTTATTGAAGAACGTATACGAACAGAACCTCCCACGATCAACGGAACGAATCTGAATCAGGATCCTGTATAAATGATAAGTTTTAGCTAATTATAACATTAACAAATTAGCTAAACATAATACGAAATATAATTAGGACAAATCCTAACTACGTACTGATCACTAGTAAATCTTAATTAGCAGTTATTTCCCTTTTAAGCCCATATCATGGTCAAATGTATATGAAACCGTACACGAAAGGACACAATATCATTGTGCCATTTATAAGTATACAGTGCCCAAAACAATTCTACAATTGGATTCCTTGGAATCCACCGAATATAATTTATATAGACTCACTCAAATCCAAGGTATCACAAGACTATCACAGAATCGAACAGCTTCACCCAAAACAGAGTCCTACTTCCAAAATCCCATCACAGATTCTCTACTACAAAATTCAAACCAAAGCTTAATCCAATTCCACTGATCTAGCACAAAATAACATCCATTCATCCAAAATAACTCTAAACCAAGCCTTTACCTTGATGGCAGAGGGAATTAGCGATGATGGGCCGACGCTAGGGCACGGCTCGGGAGTAAACGCGCGCTCGTCCTTGGTGGTTCTCGATTGCTCGGTGGAGAGGACCGGCGAACCTTGGCCTGTTGCGCAAGGGAGAGGGATATCACCTAGGGTTTGCGGCGAGGAGTTAGAGAGGGAGAAGAGAACCATTCGGCTAGGACTCCAATCGAGAGGGAGAAGGAAACTCACCGCCTCGCGAAGGAGAACTCTACACCGCGAAGGAGAACTCTACACCGGCGAAGGGCGGCGTCGGCGACTTTGGCGATCGTTGTGCGTGCGGCGTCGGAGCAGAACCGAAGGGAAAGGTGGCGTCGGGGAGAAAACTGAAAGGGGGCGGTTTCATGAGTTATCGGCGCAGGAGAAGGAAACTTAGGGTTTTTTATTAAGTTTTTGGCATTTTACAAATAAGCCCTCTAAGTTTGTTTAATTCCAACCATACCCTTATGTTTCAAATTTTCTATTTTAACCCATTTTTCGGTATTTAACAATACCTTTATTATAAAAAATTTTTATATTTTTTTATATTTAATGATGGAGGGCCTGAAGTCGGATGGCTTCAGGCCCAAGGGCACTGAAAATTTTTTAATTTTAAAAATATTTTTTTATATTTAATTATAATTTATTAAATTAATTATTTATAGGATCTGAAGTTATTTGACTTCAGACCCTCTTGGGATGACTTCAGGCTCTGCGTTTGAATCTGAAATTAAGTATTTTGATAGGTTTTTTTATATATTAATATATTTTTAAAATAGAAAAAAATTTGAGTCCACGTCGGGCCTGAATCAAAAGATTTCAGGCCCACGAACGCTCTATTTTTTTTCAAAATTTATTTATATATTAATATATTTATTAAATATTATTTAATATAGTAATTTCTATTAATCAAATATAAAAATCATTTATTTATATTTTTAAATCACGTTGGATGAGATATTTTTTAAATGAAATATTTTTTTCGATTTTTACCTTATGTTTTTTTAGTTTAGCGTCGATTCCATAATATATTATTTTAAATTAAAAGTCTGAAAAAGCACGTGCAGACGTTTCAGAATTTGTTACTGAGAGAGAAAGAGAAAGGCAGTACATAGCAGGAGGGGTATAAGAGGAAGTTTACTAAAATGAATGCGCCCTTTGGTGAAAATGAAACCATGGTACGTCTTTTGATAAATACCAATTCTTGGGTACGCCTTTTGGTAAAAAGTCGTTTTTTTGTGAGAAATGCAATGTTGTC
The DNA here is from genome assembly GCA_024364735.1 of Boesenbergia rotunda. Lineage (NCBI taxonomy): Eukaryota > Viridiplantae > Streptophyta > Magnoliopsida > Zingiberales > Zingiberaceae > Boesenbergia > Boesenbergia rotunda. Next base: position 686,604 of record JAGFNQ010003577.1, read on the forward strand.
TATAGGTCTTTCATTTCGAGAGATTTCATGGAAATCCTTTTTAACCCTATTCCGACCAAATATCATGGATGGTTAAGCCATCAGTTGACAATCAATCTAATGTGCGCACTTTCTAGAGATCGCCGGTGAAGGAGATGAGTAGGACCTAAAATGTACTTCAACAAAGCATTAGACTGATGCCAAAGAGATCCTAGCTAGCCACTCCGACGCTCAAGTTATGATTGCTTACGATATAAAGAGTAGAGCAGAAAGAAGAAGTAAACGAGAGTTTGATGGAGCCGGAAAGGAGTCTCTATGAGAGTTATCAAAAAGAGAGTTCTTTGCATTTACATTCTCTAGGGTTTATATAGCTGTTAGAACACGAGTGCCAATGTGGAGACCAGATCCAACAATCATTAGTTATCTCTTCACCCATTAAGCGTCGATATATTTGCAGGATGGTATCTAGGAGACCAAGTTTGACAATCTCATAACCGCTTCTCCATTTACCTAGTGTCACATGTTTTGGAATACGTTGGTGTGGAGAGGAAGCGCTTCGGATCGTTAGAGGGGAGGGGTGAATAACGACTTGCAAATTAAAATGATATTTTCTCTTGCTAATGATTGGTTATAACTCTCGGGCTATTAGTCTAAGAACAATAGAGATAGAGGCGTTTGAATGAACCTATAAAAGAAAGGCTCAACCAGCAAAAATGAAATGACTTTTACACAAGCTTCTACGATCATTTTATTGCTACGTCCTCGAACTGCTACGACTCTACTGCACTCGATCACTACCGGCAGATCGACACCAACACCTAAGCGAATTTAGATTTCCACCTTCATGTCAGTAACTTTTTAATTTATGTATACATTTATTATACATGCAAAAGGAAAATGTAGGGTGTTGCACTTTCTTCTTCCTTTGTACTTGATTGCTTTATCGGGTGTTTACTGGTAGAGAATTTTAGTGAATTATCCGTCGAACAGGTCCAAGGGACCTGGGTCTTGGAGTAAGAGGCGTCGAAGGCTCCGAACTAAGTAAAAATACTTTTGTTCGTTTGTTTCGTGCTTTTTCTCACTTAGTTTGTTTTTCCGTTGTGACTCGATTTTGAAAAGTCGAAAAAGAAATTTTAAACACATGTGGTTCACCCTCCCCCCCCCCCCCCTCTCCTCTCTCACGTGCATCGATCCTACAATGATCAATGATAAATCCAAATGATCTCAACTGCTCAATATAGCCATTTATCTTTAATACAAATTGCATTGCAGATGAACCCTACTGCGTCTTTGAGCGAAAGAGAAGCCTTGAGACCTCAAACTGTTTGGATCTCATTTGTTCATTAAATAACTCGCGAAGATGATAGAAAATAATATACACATTTATATGGTCATGTTCCTTTTGCAGTTTAGGAGTCATCGAAGTTATCATGATGCAGCCTGCAAGCTCAGAATCAGTCATATTGCTTCTGATAGGCCAACCTTTGGTCAAAAGTTGCATCATCTGCTGGACTTATTGGAAGAGACTCTTCAAGGACATAGGCAATTTGACACCCTGTTTGGAAAGGGATGGAATTGAATTCCTTCAGGAATTAAAATTCAATTCTACCATTTGGAACACATTTTCAGCCAGAAATTGATAAGGAATTGGAATTCAATTCCCTTCAAATCCTTCAAAACAAATCATACCTAAGAGGTCTGATTTATGAAGGGAATTACTTTGACAAATGAAAATTACTAAATAGTCCTTATTTTTCATTCAACGACATTTTGGATGAAGGATAAAATGGTAAAAAAAAGAATTGAATTCAATTCTGATAGATTCCAAATCAAGAAATTCAAATCAATTTTGTTATTTATTAACTCATTCCAAACATGAGAATTGAATTCAATTCCTAATAGAATTCAATTCTTGAAAGAATTCAATTCAATTTCTTTGCTTAAAAAGTTTCCAAACAAGGTATCAGTCTTGAGAACAATTCTCAGGTAAGAATTTCATCCCTACCAATTTGTTTGTTTCCAAAATCGAGTGCAAATTCATAGAAGTCATGCTTATTTTAACAACTTAGAAGTACAAAATTGAACCTATAAGAGAAATAAATTAAATATGGCATGCAAACAATCATATTCATAAAAGGATCTCACTTGCTGTACAAATTTTAAAAGTCCTTACTTTAAATTCAAGAGATAGTAGGTTATCTCTAAGTGGGTCTATATCCAATATAGATAAGAATAACTTTGTAGTGAGTCCAACAAGTCATTTTTACTTCTAGTGGTAGGTATCAAATATACCAATTATATATCACATATATATAACTATCATCGTATGTTATCAACTATTGATATTTGCATAACTTATTGGGTTGCTAAGTCATTAACATATATACATCATATACATATCACCCAATTTCATCTATGTCCACATTAATATTAGAGTGAGTCTAACAAATTAATACTTAAAGTTAAAGACAACCCATTAATCATAAAATCATATCTCAATGGCCTGAACATGTCCATTGTTAAGTTAGACTTAGGGGCGTTTGGTTTGGGATAATAAGGACTAGGGAATGAGAATCGATGGTAATCATTCCCATTGACACTGTTTGGTAAGTGTCAATGGGAATGAAAATAAGAAAATTATTCCCCCATTTTCATTCTCTACTCCCCCCTCATCAATCAAATTCCTCAATCAATCCTTCATTTTCATATATCCAAAACACTCCTTTTTTTTATTTTTTATTTTTCATTTTACCATTTCATTTTTGCATTCTCTCATTATACTTTCTCTCTCTATATTTTATATATTACTTTCTCTCTCTACCTCTCTTATCGTAATTTATTTATCAATTATTTTTCTTTCTTTTTTATATTTTGTTGGAACTTGGATGGCTAGAGAGGGGGGGTGAATGTAGCCAGACACAAACTTCTTTGAACTTTTAGGTTTTCTGTGTGATCAGGTTAGTAGCAGCGAAAGACAAGTACAAAACAGAGTATTGCAGAAACTAAAACTCTAACCTACGCACAAGCTCAAACCGCTAACAAAGAGGATTTACAAGGTTCGGGGATAACTTGCCCCTACTCCTTCGCGTGCCCGTGAGGAGGGTGATCCCTTGATCATCGGCAGATCAAGCCCCGGAAAATCCGGATATCAACTGAACCTCCTTCTCAGTGGAGAAACCTCTCCACAGCAGTTTCAACAAAGATATAAACTTAAGTACAATGAAACAAGGAGGCTTACTGAGCACTAGGAACAAAAGAACACAAGAGAACTCTCCACCAAGCTCCACTCAGCACAAATCTCACACAAGAATTCCCTGCTCTTCGTGTCTTCTTGCTGATGGACTCACAAAGCTTCTTGTTTCCTCCAAGTGCTCAAGAGTATGATCAAAGTTTTTGCTCAAGTGATTCACAGTTGCTTGCTCAAAGAGATGGATCAAAAAAAACTTGCTAAGACTTCTTCGCCACAAGCTCTTAAGTCTCTGCCCAAATCCCAGGTCGCAGGCGCGCCTCTGCAGCTCCCAGCTGCTCACCAGCTCGTCTGCAACAGCCTCAGCTACTCCTGACCTCCTCTGGACTCACTAAACTCCGTTCAGCCAAGCCCAGGTCAGCTCGTCAGCTTCCCAGCCGTTGCCAGCCCGCGCCAGACGTCCGTTGTAACTTGAGAAGAGGAAAACGTCAACCCTGTGGCATCGAAAGCTCCCAGTTGACCCTCCTTCACTGTTTGAAATCAAACCTGTCACCTGCACACTTAACAGCAGCTTAGCAAATGAAATCAAACGTGGATCAGAGAAAATCAGAGTTATCAGAACGAAATCAGAGCGAATCAAAACGCAATCAGAAGTCTGACAGCGCATTTGAATTAAAGTTGTCACCTACTGATCGGTCACCGGACCGATCAGAGTGATCCCTGATCGGTCAGCAGACTGATCAGGATAGGCCCAGTTCGATCAGGCTCCAGCCTGATCGGTCCACAGTGAGAAGACAGAAATCGCGACCTTCTGGTGATCGGTCACCCTGACCGATCACAGATCGTGGATCGGTCACCGGATCGATCCATAGCATTGCTGGGATTCCCAGCTTTCGTAGCCAGACCTCACTGATTGGTCACTAGTCCGATCAGGTTGTGTCCTGATCGGTCCGGGGACCGATCAGGGCATGCCCTGACCGATCAGGATGCATCCTGATCGGTTATAGTGAGAAGCTCGCGACATTTGATCGTTCGGCCTGACCGATCATGAAATCCCACGAAACCTACTGACCTCTCCCTGATCATTCACCAGAACGATCAGGAGCCCTCCCTGATCGGTCACCAGACCGATCAGGAGACGATCAGTAGCCTCACAAAGTCACTATATGCTCCCTGATTGGTCACCAGACCGATCAGACATAGCAGAATCGGTCACCAAACCGATCCACAAGGGAACACCGTGCCAACTTCCCTGATCAGTCACTAGACCGATCCAGGTAAGGCCAAATCCACTCTAAGTCAAGAGAACGGGCTCCCAGCCTTCTCTGACTCGTGCTCAGTCCTCCGGACCAAGACTCCATGCCCAGTTTCACTCACCGGGTCTTCAACCTAGCTTCCCAAGCTAGGACCTGGCTTCACTCACCAGGATTTCATCAAACCTAGCCCTCCAAGCTAGGACCTGGCCCTCCAAGCTAGGGTTTCATCCAACCTAGCCCTCCAAGCTAGGACCTGGCCCTCCAAATCAGGGTTTCATCCAACCTAGCCCTCCAAGCTAGGACCTGAACCTCCAAGCTAGAATTTCATCCAACCTAGCCCTCCAAGCTAGGACCTGGCCTTCCAAGCCAGGGTTTCATCCAACCTAGCCCTCCAAGCCAGGGTTTCATCCAACCTAGCTTCCCAAGCTAGGACCTGACTTCCCAAGCCAGGGTTTCCACCTAGTCCCACTAGGTATAACTAGTCCCACTAGGTATGCCTAGTCCCACTAGGTCTTTTCCACTTCACCTAGTCCCACTATGTGTGCCTAGTCCCACTAGATGTGCCTAGTCCCACTAGGTCTTTTCCAATGCCAGCGTGCGATCTCCCGATCCACCTGGACTTTACCCGAATTCATTCAATCAAACTTAAATCGTTGTCAACACCAAAACAACAACCGGGCCAGACTGCATCAACAATCTCCCCCTTTTTGTTGTTTGACAATCCCAATTTAAGTTTAGGTATTAGATCAATTGAAGTCCATTCAATTATCGTACACAATCACAGCCCTAAACTTAATCAATCATTCTCTCCCCCTTTGTCAAACATCGAAAAGGGTATGGTTATTATGTTTCAACATAACTCCCCCTTAACCATGGGTCTCTCCCCAAACCCAAAATAAAATGAAGGATAAAGTTGAATTGTATATGAGAGGCATATACCATAAATGTATCATGGCAACAATGTATATGTATCATATGACAAGTAAGTAATGCAGCTTCATCAGACTGATGATTGATATAGAAAAATTTTTGATTTATCTATGAACGATCATTTTTCAGAAACATTTCTGTAATTCTGATTCGTTCACGATCAGACTGCATTAACAATTGAAATTTCATAACTGGGGGTTTCTTGAAAATTATTCCTCATCAAGGAGCAAGAGATGAAGAGAATTGATTCAAACAACCCATTCATATGAATTTCAAAAATTTCAACACGGGTTTGTATCGAATCAGTATTAAACTCGCTCCAAGTATGATGAGTATGTTCCAATTGTAATTGATTTGTATCAGATTTGTGTGTAGTATGATCATTAAACTGATACAATTTGGTGAAGGAGGATAAGACTCAAGAATTTTTGACCTAATCAGGGAATTCCCTGATCTGAATTGATTTGATCGGTCACCAGGCCGATCAGGGTGAGTCCTGATCGGTCGGTGGACCGATCAGGTGTGATATAGAAAGGTTGTTTACAAGTCGTTCAGATTCTAGAAATTTCAGAATCGAGTTTTTCCAATTCCCAACTACTCCTAAACCCTTACACAATTAGTTTTGATCCCTTTGATCCTAAAAGGGTTTCCCTTAACTAACATGCATTTTCCCATATCAACAAAGCAAAGACATTTAAAGAGGAATGTTGTTTAAACATCATAAGAACAGACATGCTCAAGTTGGTTCAAAATCTATATCAGTTCCATAACCCCTAATTTCGTCCATTCAAGAATCAAGATTTTATAAAAACAAATTTGTATCAAAGCATAATCAGTATGTTCTAAGCATGATCATTAAGTTCCAGACATGTTTGATCCAACCAATTTTGATAACCCATAGCTCTAAGTTTGTCTTAACCCAAAACAGAGTGATACCATTCCATTAAAAGAAAAATTCATTTCCCTTAACCAAGCTTTATTTCATATCAAGAATTCAGAATTTCTATGGATTAAGAAAATACCCAAAAACAGGTTTGTGTCAATTTCAATGGATGATCAAATTTCCCAAAACATACTTATATCAATTCAATTCATAATGTTGCATTTTGTCCAACATGCATTTGTTTCATTTAGAAAGTTCCAAGTACATGCATTTGTCTCATTCAGAAACATACATTGATCACACAAAAACATGAAGTTGCCATGGAATTGTCTAAATTCTCTATAAGGAGGCAGTTAACTAAACTATCTTTATGTATTTATCCAATTTAGACAATTTCAGAAAATTCAAAATATTGATCACCAAGACATAAAATTGTCAAAAATCTATAAATACACGCAATTAAGGGAACCTAACTTAGACCTCAGATATTGCAATAATGAGGCTAAACATCCTAGGCAATTCATATTTCTAATTCAAGTTCGTATCATCAACCCAAGGCATGTTTACATATTAAATTTGTATCCAAACATAATTTTCTCCCAATCATTTGTTTGGAGCACCCAATATCAACCACCCATGTTGATAGATGCTCCCCCTCAACTAATACATATATAATTCAAAATATAGAGATTTTAGGTACCCAAATTTTGGGACTTAAAGCATCAACAATGAAGGACTTATGCACCCATGTCTTAGTCTTTTTCTTTCTAGATTTTTGAACCCTAGAATCATTTGATGATTTAAAATGGGTTCTTGACATTAATGATACAAAGGTTGGTTCCTTAGGTCGGTAACCTATAACGACCTTATTGTAAACCGCCCTTTGGGAGTTAAGAACCATATTTAGGGATTTTGAGCCAATTGAAAATTTCTCAAGAATATTCTTGAGATTTTCAATTTCGCTCTTCAAATCCTTATTCTCATCCTCAAGAACATTAACATGTAAATCATTGTTATCATGATCCTTAGATGTTTTCAATTTGTCTACTTCTAATTTCATTAACTTTACTTTGTTCTTTGATTTCTTTAGCAAACTAGTTAAGCATGCTATTGTCCTATAGCATTTATCTAATTCCGGAGAGATTACCTCTTCATCATCCGAAGATGATGAAGGCGCGGTTGAGGAGTTACTCGTTTCGCTATCACTCTCCTTGGTTGACTCTTCTAATGCCATGAAGGTCATGTGGCAGTAACTTTCCTCCTTCTCTTTTTCCTTCTTCTTCTTCTTGTTGTCACCTACCACTAAAGCAAACTCTTTCTCCTTTGGGCTTTGGTTAGAGATCTCATCTAATTCCATTTCACAAAATAGATCCTCTAACTTGACAAAAGATAAATCCTTAGAAACCTTGTAAGCATCCACCATGGATGACCACAAGGTGTTCCTAGGGAAAGCTTTGAGAATATATCTTATAAGATCTCGGTTTTCCACCTTTTCATTGATGGAATGGAGACCGTTGAGTATCTCTTTAAAACGACCATGAAGTATACTTACAGTTTCATCCTTTTCATGGACAGATTTTGGAGTTGGTTGTGAAGAAGGTCTTCCTTGGAAGTCCTGGTGTCTTGAGTTCCTTCATGGAGCTCAATGAGTTTGCTCCATAAGTCTTTGGCAGAGGTGAAAGGGCTAACCTTGGTCAGCTCCTCCTTGGTCATCCCGCATTGCAAGGTGACCACAGCTTTGGCATCGGCTTCTCCCCTTTTGATTTGATCAGCCGACCACTTTGAAAAATCCAACTCTTTTCCCTCAGCATCTTTAGGAGTGGAAAAACCATCCTTGACAGCAAACCACATGCTGATGTTGGTTTTGAGGTAAAACTCCATCCTTGACCTCCAATATGGAAAATCAGTGCCGTCGAGGAATGGAGGTCGGCTGGTGCTAAACCCTTCTCCTCCCATGGCCATCTTTGTTAGCTCTCGGATGTTAAGCCGCTTGAACAGAGCCCCAAGCTCTGATACCACTTGTTGGAACTTGCATGGCTAGAGAGGGGGGTGAATGTAGCCAGACACGAACTTCTTTGAACTTTTAGGTTTTCTGCGTGATCAGGTTAGTAGCAGCGAAAGACAAGTACAAAACAGAGTATTGCAGAAACTAAAACCCTAACCTACGCACAAGCTCAAACCGCTAACAAAGAGGATTTACAAGGTTCGGGGATAACTTGCCCCTACTCCTTGGCATGCCCGTGAGGTGGGCGATCCCTTGATCGTCTTCGTCGGCAGATCAAGCCCCGGAAAATTTGGATATCAACTGAACCTCCTTCTCGGTGGAGAAACCTCTCCACAACAGTTTCAACAAAGATATAAACTTAAGTACAATGAAACAAGGAGGCTTACTGAGCACTAGGAACAAAAGAACACAAGAGAACTCTCCACCAAGCTCCACTCAGCACAGATCTCACACAAGAACTCCCTGCTCTTCGTGTCTTCTTGCTGATGGATTCACCAAGCTTCTTGTTTCCTCCAAGTGCTCAAGAGTATGATCAAAGTTTTTGCTCAAGTGATTCATAGTTGCTTGCTCAAAGAGATGGATCAAAAAAACTTGCTAAGACTTCTTCGCCACAAGCTCTTAAGTCTCTGCCCAAATCCCAGGTCGCAGGCGCGCCTCTGCAGCTCCCAGCTGCTCACCAGCTCGTCTGCAACAGCCTCAACTACTCCTGACCTCCTCTGGACTCACTGAACTCCCTTCAGCAAAGCCTAGGTCAGCTCGTCAGCTTCCTAGCCGTTGCCAGCCCGCGCCAGACGTTCGTTGTAACCTGAGAAGAGGAAAACGTCAACCCTGTGGCATCGAAAGCTCCCAGTTGACCCTCCTTCACCGTTTGAAATCAAACCTCTCACCTGCACACTTAACAGCAATTTAGCAAATGAAATCAAATGTGGATCAGAGGAAATCAGAGTTATCAGAACGAAATCAGAGCGAATCAAAACGCGATCAGAAGTCTGACAGCGCATTTGAATTAAAGATGTCAACTACTGATCGGTCACTGGACCGATCAGAGTGATCCCTGATCGGTCAGCAGACCGATCAGGATAGGCCCAGTCTGATCAAGCTCCAGCCTGATCGGTCCACAGTGAGAAGCCAGAAATCGCGACCTTCTGGTGATCGGTCACCTTGACCAATCATAGATCGTGGATCGGTCACCGGATCGATCCATAGCATTGCTGGGATTCCCAGCTTTCGCAGCCAGACCTCACTGATCGGTCACCAGATCGATCAGGTTGTGTCCTGATCGGTCCGGTGACCGATCAGGGCATGCCCTGACCGATCAGGATGCATCCTGATCGGTTATAGTGAGAAGCTCGAGACATTTGATCGTTCAGCCTAACCTATCATGAAATCCCACGAAACCTACTGACCTCTCCCTGATCGTTCACCAGAACGATCAGGAGCCCTCCCTGATCGGTCACCAGACCGATCAGGAGACGATCAGTAGCCTCACAGAGTCACTGTATGCTCCCTGATTGGTTACCAGACCGATCAGACATAGCTGGATCGGTCACCAGATCGATCCACAAGGGAACACCGTGCCAACTTCCCTGTGTTGGGAACCGGGTGGCTAGAGAGGGGGGGGGTGAATATAGCCAATCTCTTTTACCTTTAAACACTTATGAAGTTTTTGCACTTAACTTATCAGTAGCACAACGGAAGAAGCAAAGGAAAACGAAGCAGTGCAGTAAACTAAAAACAGAAATGAAAGCAAACAACGACAGCTACCAAGATCGCTAACAAGAGGGTTTACAAGGTTCGGGGATAACTTGCCCCTACTCCTTGGCGTTCCCTTAAGGTGGGTGATCCCTTGATCGTCGGCAGATCAAGCCCCGGTGTTCACCGGATATAACGCAACCTCCTTCTCGGTGGAGAAACCTCTCCACAACGTTTCAAACAAGAATATAGATTTAAGCTTAATGAAACACAGAGAATACTCTTACTCAGCACCTAGCAAGGACAAGAGCACAGCGAGCTTATCCCGAGCTCCACCCAGCGACGATCTCACGCAAGGACTCCCTCCTTCGTGTCTTCTCACTGTTGGACTCCAAGCTCCTTGTTCTTTCCTCCCAGCACTTACGTAAGAGTTGGTTGCTTCTCGATTGCAGTTGCTTGCTCAAAGTGATGAAGACTTCAGAAACACAGCAAGCAAGTTGTGGAGAAACACAAAGCGCAGCAAGAACTTCAGCAACCTCAACACAGAAAACTGTCGAACACTTCTCTGCTTCAGCCGAAGTCTTCTTCTCCTTTTTGTTTCTCCACCAAGCATCAGATGACACCATCCCTGCAGCTCCCAGCTGCTCATCTGCCAACGCCAGCTACCACTGAGCTATCCCTGGACTCCCTGAGCTTCCCTCAGCCAAACTCCAGTCTCAGCTCCAGTCTGCAGCTCGGCCGTTGCAACCTGAGATGGAAAAACGGACAAACCTGCTCCAAGGAAAGCCTCCATTGACTTCTCCTTGAGTGTTTGAATCCTCTCTTGTCACCTGCAGCTTAATCAGACTGTTAGAGCAGTATATCACACAGTAAATCAAGATTCAGAAGTGAAGTGCAGAGAATCGGATATGATCAGACGCTCTGATCGCGACTAACAGTGCAATTTGAATTAAAGTGATCGGTCATCGGACCGATCCAGAGCTTGTGGGTCGGTCACCAGACCGATCCACTGCTTCGCTGGGATTCCCAGCTCTCGCGGCTATACACACCTGATCGGTCACCGGACCGATCAGAGTGAAGCCTGATCGGTCACCAGACCGATCAGAGTGGAGCCTGATCGGTCACCAGACCGATCAGAGTGGAGCCTGATCGATCACCAGACCGATCAGAGTGGAGCCTGATCGGTCACCAGACCGATCAGAGTGGAGCCTGATCGGTCACCAGACCGATCAGAGTGGAGCCTGATCGGTCACTCAGACCGATCAGGACAAATGAACAGAGATTCTTTAATCAGATCCTAAGTCCCTGATCGGTCACCGGACCGATCCAGGGTCTGATCCGGAGGAGAACTCACTCACTGTCCGCTCCCTGATCGGTCACCAGACCGATCAGGAGCAAGGCAACGAGGAAGCTGCCTGCTCCCAGATCGGTCACCAGACCGATCAGGAGCCACACAGTAGGTTCCCAACCTCACTGTGCGCTCCCTGATCGATCACCAGACCGATCAGTCCTCGCTGGATCGGTCACCAGACCGATCCACGAAGAAGCAGCGTGCCAATATCCCTGATCGGTCACCAGACCGATCCAGGGACTCAAACCTAGCCCTCCAAGCTAGGGATTCATCCACCTTAGCCCTCCAAGCTAAGGATTTTTCCATCTAACTCTCCAAGTTGGGAATTTACACCTAACCCTCCAAGTTAGGACTTTTCACCTAGCCCTCCAAGCTAGGACTTTTCACCTAGCCCCCCAAGCTAGGAATTTTCACCCAAACCTTTCGAGTTAGAACTTCATCCAACCTAGCCCTCCAAGCTAGGCACCTGACCCTCCAAGCCAGGACTTTTTCACCTAATTCTCCAAGATGGGAATTTGCACCTAACCCTCCAAGTTAGGACTTTTCACCTAGCCCTCCAAGCTAGGACTTTTCACCTAGCCCTCCAAGCTAGGACTTTTCACCCACCTCTTCCGAATTAGGACTTTTCATACACCTAGCCCTCCAAGCTAGGATTTTCAACACCTAACCCTCCAGGTTAGGATTTTCCAACACCTAGCCCTCCAAACTAGGATTTTCCATATCATGTCTGATCCCCGATTAGGACTTAATCATAATCAATCATCATCCACCTAAACTAAAATCGGTGTCAACACCAAAACAACAATCAGGGCCAGACTGCATCAACACCCTGATCGGTCACCAGACCGATCCAGGTAAGGCCAAATCCACTCTAAGTCAAGAGAACGGGCTCCCAGCCTTCTCTGACTCGTGCTCAGTCCCCCGGACCAAGACTCCATGCCCAGTTTCACTCACCGGGACTTCAACCTAGCTTCCCAAGCTAGGACCTGGCTTCACTCACCAGGATTTCATCAAACCTAGCCCTCCAAGCTAGGACCTGGCCCTCCAAGCCAGGGTTTCATCCAACCTAGCCCTCCAAGCTAGGACCTGACCCTCCAAGCCAGGGTTTCATCCAACCTAGCCCTCCAAACTAGGACCTGACCCTCCAAGCCAGGATTTCATCCAACCTAGCCCTCCAAGCTAGGACCTGGCCCTCCAAGCCAGGGTTTTATCCAACTTAGCCCTCCAAGCTAGGACCTGGCCCTCCAAGCCAGGGTTTCATCCAACCTAGCCCTCTAAGCCAGGGTTTCATCCAACCTAGCTTCCCAAGCTAGGACCTGACTTCCTTCACTCACCGGGACTTCAACCTAGCTTCCTAAGCTAGGACCTGGCTTCACTCACCAGGATTTCATCAAACCTAGCACTCCAAGCTAGGACCTGGCCCTCCAAGCCAGGGTTTCATCCAACCTAGCCCTCTGAGCTAGGACCTGGCCCTCCAAGCCAGGATTTCATCCAACCTAGCCCTCCAAGCTAGAACCTAGCCCTCCAAGCCAGGGTTTCATCCAACCTAGCTTCCCAAGCTAGGACCTGGCTTCCCAAGCCAGGGTTTCCACCTAGTCCCACTATGTATGCCTAGTCCCACTAGGCCTTTTTCACTTCACATAGTCCCACTAGATGTGCCTAGTCCCACTAGGTCTTTTCCAATGCCAGCATGCGATCTCCCGATCCACTTGGACTTTACCCGAATTCTTTCAACCAAACTTAAATCATTGTCAACACCAAAACAACAATCGGGCCAGACTGCATCAACATATTTCATATATCACTTTCTCTCTCTACATTTTTATATATTACTTTCTCTCTCTACACTCTCTCATCTCATTTTATCTCTGTATATTTTCAATATCACGTTCTCTCTCTACCTCTCTTATCATAATTTATCTATCCTTATTTTTCACTTTTCACTATATTTTCTATATCACTTTCTCTCTCTACCTTTCTCATCTCATTTTCTCTCTATATATTTTCAATGTCACTTTCTCTCTCTACCTCTCTTATTATAATTTACCTATCATTTTTTTCACTTTTTCTCTATATTTTCTATATCACTTTCTCTCTCTATATTTTCTACATCACTTTCTCTCTCTACCTTTCTCATCTAATTTTCTCTCTATATATTTTGAATACACTTTCTCTCTCTACCTCTCTTATCATAATTTATTTATCATTATTTTTCTTTTTTTTGTATATTTCATATATCACTTTCTCTCTCTACATTTTCTATATTACTTTCTCTCTACCCTCTCTCATCTCATTTTCTCTCTGTTCATAATTTATCTATCCTTATTTTTCACTTTTTCTCTATATTTTCTATATGACTTTCTCTCTCTATATTTTCTATACCACTTTCTCTCTCTACCTCTCTTATCTCATTTTCTCTCTATATATTTTCAATATTACTTTCTCTCTCTACCTCTCTTATCATAATTTATCTATCTTTATTTTTCACTTTTCTCTATATCTTTTATCACTCTCTCTCTCTCTATATTAATGACAATAATTTTCATTCCAAGATTTGAACCAAACACTATCAATGCAATCACGATTCCTATTACTATTGACCCCTCAATGAATCTCATTACCATTCTAATTAACAAATTTGAACCAAAAATTTAAACAAAAAATTTAACTCTAGTTTTTACCATATTAATGGATGTTGTAAACTGTAATATTTAAACAAGGGGTTTATGTCTCATCAATTCTATATAAGATATAATTATTGCATAGTTGTCATGGTATAAACATTGTATAAACATGACATAATTGTCATGGTATAAACATTGTATATGTTTGGACCGAAGGAATTTAAATATCTTCACAATGGTATAATAATCTCCACTTTGGGTCTAACCCCTCATGATTTTATTTTTGGGTTTTATCCAAAAGATCTCATACCAATAGAGATATCTTTTCTTTATAAGCTCATGATCTTTCTCATGTATTTTCAATGTGAAACTTTATTTGTAACCTTGTAACCCTAATAATCCCCCTCAAACAAAGAACCATAGGGCTCCCTGTAAGTACTCCGAGATAGTTCATGATGTGGTCAACCAAGTCAAGTTAGGTCATGTTAGGTAATTTTAATGTCTTGTGTCTAAGTATGCAGGAACTTAAGAGCACTGGAAGTTGAGCGGATGATACGGTGAGCAAGGAGTTCATGGGAAGAAGTCGATGAGCTCAGTGTATTCGAGAGATGAATAGCTACGAAAGAGTACACCAGTGGAGCAAGAATGACGCATGCGACGTCCAAAGGACGAGAAGCCGGGGACGAAGATTGCTTTAGGAGAAGGCCGGAAGTTAAGGTTGGGTGAGATCAATTTCAGACGATTAGAAATAATCCAAAAAGCGCAGAAGGTTGGTCAACTAGGACCAGGGCACCTAGAGCTTTTTCAGGCACCCAAACTTATTTGGGGCACCCGTATTGGCTTCGAGGTGCCTGTATTGGCTTCGGCGCACCCGGTGTTGATATAGGCGCCTGGAGTCGCTTGCTTTATCTCAGAAAGAGTCATTTTACAACCGTTATGATGTGGATAAAAGTTGACCCGACTCAAGCACCCCCATTGAACACAAGCACGCCACTTCAGCACTGGATAAGTTTTTGCATGTTCTATAAATAGAGCTCTTTTAGCTCAGAATTATAACAATAATCATTTGTACTCTTTCTTCTAATTTTATGCAAAACTATCTATTCTTTGAATGCTGATAAGAGAGTTCTCTGCCTACATAAAAGGATATCTTTTAGTGAAGCTTTAACATCCTGGATTATCAACCACCAAGGTTGCAAATTAACCAAGTAAATTCGGAGTCCTCTCTGACTTGTCTTTTTCATGTTATTTCTTATTAACTAATATGTGTCTTTGCTAAAATAGAAAGAAAAATAATTGTATTTTATTTTTCAAGGACATTCACTCGCTCTAGTTGACCTGACACAATCCTATAATTGGTATCAGAGGCAAGGAAGTTGCTTCGAAGAAAAAGGAAGGTTCGATATTATAACGGCCAAGACGAGCATATCGAGGACAACTGTCCAAGATTGAAGAATAAGGAAAAAGACAAAAAGAAGAAACATGGTCGAAACAAGCAAAAAAAACTTAAAGGCAATGTGAAGCGAATTATCTTCCTCGAAATCCAAACTAAAAGAATATGTCAATCTTGTACTAATGGCAAGACACAAGCAAAAGACAATGAAAGTTCGTCCTAGATGAGTAGCGAAAGCATCGATAAAGGGGGAGAGTCAGATGACGAATCTGACACAGTAAGTGAGTATGTAACCTCAATCCGGATCAACTCTATGATGTTATTCAAATGTTATCTAGATCCTTATGTAAATTATGAACCAAATATGTAAATCTGAAAAAGATAACATTAAGTTATAAATTAACTTATCTAATGGATGTTCATAAAACATCTTGACAAGATTCAAATTGGAAAAAATAAGTTGAAAGAGAAAATAGAAATGTTAGAAAAGAACTCGGCATACTCAAATAATTTTTAAATTTCAAATTAAGGACTAAATTGGTATATTAGAAATCATAGAGGTCAAATTATAAAAGTGAAGAGAAATTATATTCCTCCTAAATTTTTGATAAATTTAATAGACAAAAATTTATTTTAGATTCCTAAATATGTATTAAATTGTAAAATTATTATTGTAACCATGTTAGAAATTGCTCTTGTTTCTCGCATCATGAAAAATCTTTTTCAAAAACATTTTTTAAGTAAATTTAATTTTAAATTTTTTTTAATAGACACAATTCATATCTATCAATAAATTTTTTTTTGATTATTTTCACTAAGAAATGAATTTTTATCAATTTTTTATCGAAAGATAAATTTTTAATTTTAAAAATACTTCAAAGATGATTTTTAAAAAATAAAATTTTTTGGGGGTTAATCATTAGATTTTGACTTCTCTAAAAAATTATCCAGATTTTATAAGTTAAAATTCATTTTTTAATGAATTTATTGTCTAAATTTTATACATCTATTAAGAAATTATTATTAAATACTCAACGCAAAAAGTATTTTAGATTGAAATTTTTTTTATCAGATCTGATTTTTTGACATATTTTCAAAATTTTTCAGAAATTTTTGATAAATAGATAATAGAAATAAATAGATAATTTTTTATGAATTTTCAATCTAAAACTGAGTTTTTAAATTTAAAATATCTTGAAAATAAATTTTTTACAAAATAAATTTTTCAATAATTCTTAATTAGATTTTACAATCTTTGAAAAATAACAAGTTATTTTGAACGAGGAAATCAATTTATATTATTTTTCTTTTAAAAACTATTTTTTAAGTTTTTAAGATATATTTTTTAAGGATTTTTAAATTCATCCATTTTTAAGAATTCTATTACCTTAAGAAATTTTCCCCTTAATCATTTTTCGATGTGATCAAAGTAGAGAAAATGATAATTAAGTTAAGGGAAAGGATTTGTAGTAATATTTTTGTACTTAATTGTAGAAATTATTATTGCTTATTTTTTTGTTTGTGTTTCCTTAACTTAACTCGAGTTAATGCACATCAAAAAGGGGAGAGATTGTAAGTATCCCGGAATAGTTTTGATATGGTCAATCTAGTCAAGTTAGATCCTGTTAAATTTTGATGCATTGTGTCTAAATGTGTAGGAACATAGGAGCACAAGAAGTCGAGCGGAAGATGTGGAGAACGAAAAAGAGTACATGGGAAGAGAGCTGGGGAGAAATACTACTCAAGGAGAAGGTCGGAAGTTGTGTTCGGGTGAGCTCAACTTTGGATAATCAAAAATCATCGAAAAAACGCCAGAAGGCTAGTCAACTAGAGGTTAACCAAACAAGGCCACCCAGAGCTGTTTTGGACACCTAGACTTGTCTGAAGCGCCCGTATTGGCTTGGGGCACCCATATTGACCACGTCAGCACCGGATAAGTTTTTCAAGCTCTATAAATAAAGTCTTTTAACCCAGAATTATAACAACAATTATTTGTATTCTTTCTTCCTTTTTTTTTGATTTACAAGGGGTATCCAGGCTTGCGCCCGACTAATCCGCTTGGCTAACCAGCCCTGCCCCATAGCCTTCAACGAGAGTCTCCACCGGTCAACGAGGGTAAATCACCGGACGGAGACACGTGGCGACTTCACCATTGATGATATTGGTACCCGATGGCCCGACCACGGAACAGCCTATGGCGATTTCTTCCGTCAGTATACTGCGCGCTCTACCAGGGAGAAATTGAACCCGAGAAGTGAGGGATCACCCAAGTGAGTCATTACCAATCATGTCATGCCCGCGGGGGCGTATTCTTTCTTTTAATTCTATACTAAAATATTTGTTCTTTCAACGCTTATAAGAGACTTCTCCACCTGTATAAAAGGAGATCTTTTAGTAAAGTTTTAAAATCTAGGATTAGCAACCACCTAGGTTACAAACTAAGTAAATTCGGAGTCCTCTCTTACTTGTCTTTTTAATGTTATTTCTGATTAACTAATAGTGTGTCTTTGCTAAAACAAAAAAACATTGTATTTTATTTTTCAGGGTTATTGAACCCCCCTCTAGCTGGGCCAACACGATTCTATACCCCCTCAAACGGAATGCCCATTAGTTTAACATTCGATCCTTGACCGATCAGGTCTTCTTGCCCCTCGATTCAACCGACCACTAGGTCTTCCTACCTCTCGATCTACCTAACCTACTGGAACTTCCTTGCCTAATCGCAACTAGGGCTTCTCTGACTAGTTGTCCACCAGGACTTCCTACCTGGTGTCTAGTCCTTTTAATCCGAATACGGAAGCCCTCACTTCTTTTGTTCGAGGTCAATATTCTACTCATATGGCTCGATTAGACCATACCTCTTATGCACAGTCATGGTTAAGTTTTCTGACGATCTGGGCTCTAATACCAATTGTTATGACCAAAAGAATTTAGATATCTCTATAATGATATGATATTGTCAACTTTGAGTTTAAGCTCTCATGGTTTTATAATTGAGTTTTACCCAAAAGGTCTTATACCAATGAAGATATCTTTCCCTTATAAGTTCATAATCTTGATCTTTCTAATGTATTTTCAATATGTGACTTTGTTTGCAACCTTATAAACATGGTAAAAACATGGCATAGTTGTTATACATTAACATAATTCCATTATTAAGAATTGGTTTCCAAAAATCAAAAATTTCTTAATTAGATTAGAAAATAATTTGAAAAATTTTCCAAATTCATAAATTTCTAATTAGATTTGTAAACAACTTTAAAATTCGAAATTCCTAATCGGATTAGGAAATAATTTCCAAATTTGGAAGTTCCTAATGGATTAGGAAACAACTTTAGAAATTTGGAAAATTCCAAATAAGATTTAGGAAATAATTTTCAAATTTAGAAGTTTCTAATTGGATTAGGAAATAATTTCTAAAACTGGAATTTCTTAATGGATTAGGAAATAATTTTCAAAGTTAAAATCACTTAATATATTAGGAAATAATTTTCAAAATTAGAATTTCCTTATCATACACAAAATATGCGGCCAGCACCATGGTGCTACAAGGCGCATCTTTATTACTTTCTGAGAAAATTTTTGACAACTTACGCCATGCAAAAACTTAGATCTACGATTTATGTCGAAAACACAACCGACTTTGATACTGCTTGTTAGGGATTTCACAAAAAATATATATGTTTTCAATAAAACATGCAATGGAAGTGGAAATAATTTTCTTAAAAAAATTTTGCACATCCAAAATAAACAAGATCATACATATGCAAGATATAAGGCTACGTTTGGTAGAGGATAATATAATCGGGTCTGTAATATAATCAAGTTTGTAATATAATGTAATGTAATTTTGATTACATTGTTATGTTTGGTAATGAGTTGTATGTAATCTTTAATAATCATTACAAGTTGGATTCCTTTGTTTGGTGAGGGGTAATCCATCCTGTAATATAATCAAGATTGACGACCAGCGACCGCCGCCGACCGGCCGCCGCCGCCGACCGGCGATCGGCCGGCAACCGGCGACGGTCGGCGACCTGCGACGGCCGACGACCGGCGACGGCCGGCGACCGGCGAACCGCCGACGACCGACGACCGTCGTCGCCCGGCCGACGACTTTACAAGCTATAATGTAATCCAGATTACAGAGGATTTGTTTTGTAATCCAGATTACAAATCATCAACCTCTTTTGTAATCGAGATTACATTACATTACAATTTTGAAGTTATTCCAAACAAAGAAATCCAACTTGTAATGTAATCTCGATTACATTACAGGGTGGATTACACCCTACCAAACGCAGCCTAAATGTAGATCAATAAGTTATTTAGAAATTATACCCTTACAATGATGTTTAGATGAAAAGAAACACCTAGTGTTAGAGTTTGGCGACCCGAATTCTGTTGGAAACGAGATGGCTAGAGAGAGGGGTGAATATAGCTAATCACTAAAATTTGCTCTCTTAAGTTTTCTGCGTGATCAGGTTAGTAGCAGCGGAAGCAAACAACACAAACAGAACAATACAAAGAAAGAAAGCAAACCAAATCGCTAAGCGAAGATGTACAAGGTTCGGGGATAACTTGCCCCTACTCCTTGGCGTGCCCGTGAGGTGGGCGATCCCTTGATCGTCGGCAGATCAAGCCCTGGTGAACTCCGGATAGTAGCAGCCTCCTTCTCGGTGGAGAAACCTCTCCACAAGTAATCTCAAGAAGATACAAGTTAAGCACAGAGACACTCGAGAAGACAAGCTCACAAAGATGTAACAAGATCGCTTAAGCACAAAGCAACAGAGAGTACGAACACAGCCCAGCCAAACTTCCCCAGTTTCTGTCTCGTTCGCCCCGCTCCTCTGCATCCAGCTTTGTCTCTTAAGCTCCTGCTCAACGTCGCCAGCTCTATCAGCACCACTGACTCACACCCTGACCCACTGACCTCTCTGAGCACTCAGTCCACTGGACACTCCTCTAGCTGAGCCTCCGTCAGTTGCCAGCCGCGCCTTCGTCAGTTGCCAGTTGCGCCAGACGCCGTTGAGACCTGAAAACACAATAGATCCAAACCTGCTCCAAGGAAAGCCTCCCATTGACACTCCTTGAGTGTTTGAATCACCTGCTATCACTTGCACACTCCAACAGAGGCTTAGCAATGCATATCAAAAAGAAATCAGCAAGTAGCAAAGAATCGGCAGTGAAAACAGACTTCTGACAACATATTTGAATTAAAGTTCTGCTCCTGATCGGTCCCCAGACTGATCAGGGAGGAGCATGATCGGTCACTAGACCGATCCAGCAGTTTCTGCACACTCCTGATTGGTCCCAAGACCAATTAGGCTTGAGTGAACAGTGATTCTTTAATCAAAACCTAAGTCTCTGATCGGTCACCGGACCATTCTGGACCTGATTAGCAAGGGAACTCAACTCACTGTTCGCTCCCTGATCGGTCACCAGACCGATTAGGAGCTGTGCAGTGAGTGAAACACACACTCCCTGATCGGTCACCAGACCGATCAGACATCGCTGGATCGGTCACCAGACTGATCCACGAAGGAGCAGCGTGCCAACTCCCTGATCGGTCACCAGACCGATCCAGGGACGCAGACCTAGCCTTCCAAGCTAGGATTTCATTCACCTTAGCCCTCCAAGCTAAGGATTTTTCAATCTAACTCTCCAAGTTGTGAATTTGCACCTAACCCTCCAAGTTAGGACTTTTCACCTATCCCTCCAAGCTAGGACTTTTCACCTAGCCCTCCAAGCTAGGACTTTTCTCCCAACCCCTCCGAGTTAGACCTTCATCCAACCTAGCCCTCCAAGCTAGACACCTGACCCTCCAAGCCATGACTTTTTACCTAACTCTCCAAGATGGGACTTTTCACCTAACCCTCCAAGTTAGGACTTTTCACATAGCCCTCCAGGCTAGGACTTTTCACCTAGCCCTCCAAGCTAAGACTTTTCACCCACCTCTTCCGAATTAGGACTTTTCAAACACCTGGCTTCACTCACCAGGACCCGGCTTTACTCACCGGGATTTCCAACACCTGGCTTCACTCACCAGGACCCGGCTTCACTCGCCGGGATTTCCAACACCTGGCTTCACTCACCAGGACCCGGCTTCACTCACCGGGATTTCCAACACCTGGCTTCACTCACCAGGACCCGGCTTCACTCATCGGGATTTCCAACACCCGGCTTCACTCATCGGGATTTCTAATCACTTAGCTTCACTCACCAGGACCTGGCTTCACTCACCGGGATTTCAACCTAGCTTCACAAGCTAGGACCTGACTTCACTCACCAGGGTTTCATGCCCAGTCTCCGACCAGGACTTTAACCCAAATTCGTTCAACCAAACTTAAATCATTGTCAAACACCAAAACAACAACCGGGTCAGACTGCATCAACAATCTCCCCCTTTTTGTTGCTTGACAACCCGATTTAAGTTTAGGTATCAATCAATTGAAGTCCGTTCAATTCTCATAGGGGAATCATGATCCTCCCCCTATAATAACCATAAACTTAATCAGTCATTTTCTCCCCCTTTGTCAAACATCGAAAAGGGTATGGTTATTAAGTTTAAACATACCTCCCCCTCAAACCAAGGGTCTCTCCCCAAACCCAAAATAATCAAAGGATACTTTTTGAATCGCATATGAGAGACATATACTATAAATATATCATGACAACAATGTATATGCATCATATGACAATAAGTATGAATTGCACATGTAAACATATACAGAAATATATCATGGTCAAACATGTATATGTTTCATATGACAAGTAATAATGCAGCTTCATCAGACTTATGATTGATACAAAAAAATTTCTGATGTATCTATGAACGATCAGTTTTCAGAAAAATTTCTAGAATTCTGATTCATTCAAGATCAGACTGCATTAACATTTGGAATTTTATATGAAGACATATACAGAAGTATACCATGGTCAAATACGTATATGCTTCACATGACAAGTAAGGAATGCAACTGTATTTGAAACATAGTCCTGATTGGTCTCCGTGACCAACCAGGTCTGTTGATTACGTGATACAGAAGGATATCTGATTAGTCTGGGGAGCGATCAGATTTCAGAAAAATTTCGGAAACTCTGATACGTTCCTGATCAGACTGCATTAACAATTTGCATCCCATAACATGAGAGAGGACTCTATTGATATTCGTCATTTCAGAAAAATTTCCGAAACACGACATTAAGAACAAGAGTCATGACTCAACAAACCCTTTCTTAAGAATTTGAACATTCCAACATAGGTTTGTATCAAATCAGTATTTAAGTTTTGTTTCAAGTACCACTTGAACAAATTTGTACTTCCTTAGTACCAGGATTGTACCAATGGAGGATCAAATATGTTTCAATTGTAATTGGTTTGTATCAGATTTGTTAGGAGTATGATCATCAAATTGATACAATTCAATGAAAAGAGATTGGTTTGAGGAGGTTTTGGATCAATTTGGAACGATCTGGGAGTTCCTTGATCAAAGTTGGTCTGATCGGTCACCAGACCGATCAGAACGACGACTAATCGGTCACCAGACCGATCAGAGGGATCCCTGATCGGTCGGTGGACCGATCAGGTTTGACACAGAATGTTTTCTGAAACTGATCAGTTTCAGAAATAGGTTTGTTTCAACTCTTAACCTTTCCCAAACCCTTATACAATCAGATTTGATCCATTTGTCCTAAAGGGTTTCCTTAATCAAAAAGTATTTCCCAAACTAGAATAATCATCATGATTTGTATCAATTTCATATCAAAAATTGAGAATTTTTTTTTGTGAAAAGAAACCAATAACATGTTTATGTCAATTTAGTGTCACAATATGATCAAGTTCCAAAACATGCTTATATCACATTATGATCAAATTTCCAAACCATGCTTGTGTCAAATTAGTATCAACATATGATCAAATTCCAAAACATGCTTGTATCAAATTCTTATCAAGATTCAAAACTTTAACCCCTATCAAAGCATGATCAGTATGTGCTAAGCCTTAACTTGAGTATCAAAAGCATGTTTGTATCAAAGCATAATCGTTGGGAAAACAAACAAGTCATGGAATTTGAGTTTGATACAAAGAGAGCATTAACCCTAGACCTTAAGCTCATGTTCTTTGTCTAATCATGTATTGTGAGATTTTCATAGTGATTTTTGAATTAGTACTAACTAATTCATGTGTCCATACTTGTTCAATAGCATGCCTTCATGTTGTCTAACACATATAAGAAAATCATGGCATACTCAACTAAACTTATCTCCAAAGTATTAAATAACACTTAAGCCTAAGATATGTCACAAGTTATTGCAAATATTTTGGCTAACTTCAAGATTTACAGTGAACTACAGAGTTCAATCCTAATCATGGCATATTGAAGCTAAAACTCATGGATTGAGTTGAAAAGTCATACTTCCAAGTGTGTATTAAGGTCATGGTTCCAATTAAGTTTGTATCAAAATGAAGCATAATATAATGTCGACAGGAAACTATTCATACTCCTTTGATTACAATGAATTCATCATCATATATTTGTACTTTACTAATAAGAAACTTCACAAACATGTATCTATTTAACTATGGATCACAAAACCATGATGTTGTCTAAATTTATGAAATGTAGGCAATTCCAAAGAAAAACCTAATTTTAGACCTCTTGTTGTGATGAATGACAGTTCATCTCAATTCATGGGTTTGGAGCACCCAATATCAACCTCCCATGTTGATAGATGCTCCCCCTCAAATAATGCTTATACAATTCTAAAGATAGAAGTTTTAGGTACCCAAATTTTGGGACCTAATGCATCAACAATGAGGAACTTTGGCACCCATGCCTTAGTCATTTTCTTTTTGGCTTTTTGAACCCTAGAATCATCTTGTGATCTAAATTAGGTTCTTGACATTAATGATACAAAGGTTGGTTCCTTAGGTCGGTAACTGATACCGGCCTTATTGTAAACCGCCCTTTGGGAATTTAAGATCATGTCTAATGTTTTAGAGCTAGTTGAAAATTTCTCAAGAATATTCTTGAGTTTTTCAACTTCACTCCTCGAGATCCTATTGTCATCCTCAAGATTTTTATCATGTAAATTATCAAGATCCTCATCCTTAGAGGATTTCTCATGGAAATCATTAACATCCTCCACCCTAGAGGATTTCAATTCTTCTACTTCCAATTTCAACAATTTAACTTTGTTCTTGGATTTTTTTAAGCAACCTAGCTAGACATGCAATGGTTCTATAATACTTATCTAGCTCGGGAGAGATTACCTCTTCATCATCCGAAGATGATGAAGGCGCGGTTGAGGAGCTTGATTCGTCTCCACTCTCCTCTTCATTTGAATCCTCTATGGCCATGAGGGCAAAGTTATGAGTGTTCTTCTCCTCCTCTTCTTCGGATGAACTAGAGGACGATTCATCCCATGTGGCCCTCAAGGTCTTCCTTTTCTTCTTTGGTTTATCCTTCTTCTTCTTTAACTTTGGGCATTCATCCTTGTAATGTCCTTTCTTGCTATACTCATAACAAGTAACATTAGACTTATCAATTTTAAATTTACTTTGGTTACCTTTACCCTTGAAGCTCCGGCTCTTCCTCATCATTCTTCTAACAAAGTTTGCAATCTCGGAGGAAGAAGACCAGCTGCCCTCCTCCTCGGATTCGGACTCGGACTCGGATGAGGATGAAAATGAAGATGAAGAGACTTCCTTCTTCTTCTTCTTCCCCTTCTTCTTCTTCTTGTTGTCACCTGCCACTAAAGCAATACCTTTCTCTTTTGAACTTTTGTTAGAGATCTCATGTAGTTCCATTTCACAAAATAGATCTTCTAACTTAACAAAAGATAAATCCTTGGAAACCTTGTAAGCATTCACCATGGATGACCACAAGGCGTTCCTAGGAAAAGCTTTGAGGACATACCTTATAAGATCTCGGTTCTCAACCTTCTCATTGATGGAGTGTAGACCATTTAGGATCTCCTTGAATCGTCCATGGAGTATACTTACAGTTTCTTCCTCTCTCATGGACAGATTTTGGAGTTGGCTGAGAAGGAGGTCCTTCTTGGCAGTCCGGGTGTCTTGAGTTCCTTCATGGAGCTCAATGATCTTGCTCCATAGATCTTTAGCACTTGTGAAGGGACCAACCTTGATTAGTTGGTCCTTGGTCAACCCGCATTGCAAAGTTACCACCGCTTTCGCATCGGCTTCACCTCTCCGGATTTGATCTGCTGACCAACTTGAGAAGTCCATCTCTTTTCCCTCAGCATCTTTAGGAGTAGAAAAATCTTCCTTGACAGCAAACCACATGCTGAGGTTGGTTTTTAGGTAAAACTCCATCTTCAACCTCCAATATGGAAAATCAGTGCCTTCAAAGAGTGGAGGTCGGCTGGTGCTAAACCCTTCTCTTCCCATGGCCATCTTTGTAAGCTCTCGGATGTTAAGCGGTTGAAGTAGAGCCCCAAGCTCTGATACCACTTGTTGGAAACGAGATGGCTAGAGAGGGGGGGGTGAATATAGCCAATCACTAAAATTTGCTCTCTTAAGTTTTCTGCATGATCAGGTTAGTAGCAGCGGAAGCAAACAACACAAACAGAACAATACAAAGAAAGAAAGCAAACCAAATCGCTAAGACGGAGATGTACAAGGTTCGGGGATAACTTGCTTCTACTCCTTGGCGTGCCCGTGAGGTGGGCGATCCCTTGATCGTCGGCAGATCAAGCCCCGGTGAACTCCGGATAGTAGCAGCCTCCTTCTCGGTGGAGAAACCTCTCCACAAGTGATCTCAAGAAGATACAAGTTAAGCACAGAGACACTCGAGAAGACAAGCTCACAAAGATGTAACAAGATCGCTTAAGCACAAAGCAACAGAGAGTGCGAACACAGCCCAGCCAAACTTCCCAAGTTTCTGTCTCGTTCGCCCCGCTCCTCTGCATCCAGCTTTGTCTCTTAAGCTCCTGCTCAACGTCGCCAGCTCCATCAGCACCACTGACTCACACCCTGACCCACTGACCTCTCTGAGCACTCAGTCCCCTGGACACTCCTCCAGCTGAGCCTCCGTCAGTTGCCAGCCGCGCCTTCGTCAGTTGCCAGTTGCGCCAGACGCCGTTGAGACCTGAAAACATAATAGATCCAAACCTGCTCCAAGGAAAGCCTCCCATTGATCCTCCTTGAGTGTTTGAATCACCTGCTATCACCTGCACACTCCAACAGAGGCTTAGCAATGCATATCAAAAAGAAATCAGCAAGTAGCAGAGAATCGGCAGTGAAAACAGACTTCTGACAACATATTTCAATTAAAGTTCTGCTCCTGATCGGTCCCCAGACCGATCAGGGAGGAGCTTGATCGGTCACCAGACCGATCCAGCAGTTTCTGCACACTCCTGATTGGTCCCCAGACCAATCAGGCTCCTGCCTGATCGGTCACCAGACCAATCAGGCTTGAGTGAACAGTGATTCTTTAATCGGCAGTGAAAACAGACTTCTGACAACATATTTGAATTAAAGTTCTGCTCCTGATCGGTCCCCAGACCGATCAGGGAGGAGCTTGATCGGTCACCAGACCGATCCAGCAGTTTCTGCACACTCCTGATTGGTCCCCAGACCAATCAGGCTCCTGCCTGATCGGTCACCAGACCAATCAGGCTTGAGTGAACAGTGATTCTTTAATCAAAACTTAAGTCTCTGATCGGTCACCGGACCGTTCTGGACCTGATTAGCAAGGGAACTCAACTCACTGTTCGCTCCCTGATCGGTCACCAGACCGATCAGGAGCTGTGCAGTGAGTGAAACACACACTCCCTGATCGGTCACCAGACCGATCAGACATCGCTGGATCGGTCACCAGACCGATCCACGAAGGAGCAGCATGCCAACTCCCTGATCAGTCACCAGACCGATCCAGGGACGCAGACCTAGCCTTCCAAGCTAGGATTTCATTCACCTTAGCCCTCCAAGCTAAGGATTTTTCCATCTAACTCTCCAAGTTGGGAATTTGCACCTAACCCTCCAAGTTAGGACTTTTCACCTAGCCCTCCAAGCTAGGACTTTTCATCTAGCCCTCCAAGCTAGGACTTTTCACCCAACCCCTCTGAGTTAGATCTTCATCCAACCTAGCCCTCCAAGCTAGGCAGCTGACCCTCCAAGCCAGGACTTTTCACCTAACTCTCCAAGATGGGACTTTTTACCTAACCCTCCAAGTTAGGACTTTTCACCTAGCCCTCCAGGCTAGGACTTTTCACCTAGCCCTCCAAGCTAGGACTTTTCACTCACCTCTTCCGAATTAGGACTTTTCAAACACCTGGCTTCACTCACCAGGACCCGGCTTCTTTATAAATCTGTTAATTAACAGTTTCGTTATTAATTTTTTATTTGACTAAGTATCCTAAGGTCTCTATAAATTGTATATCTTGGACAAGTTTTTTCAATCAAGAAAGTTATTTAGTTACCTTTTCTTTCTTTCAATCAAGAACGTAAGGATCGAAAAGCTCTATCTCAGATCTACCTTCACCTATCGAATGAGATTTTACAGAATGTTTTGAAGGAGAAATCCGCTGCTGCCCTATGGCTAAAATTGGAGCAGTTGTGCATGACAAAAAGTCTTACGAGCAAACTGGGTCTAAAACAACGTTTGTATTCTCATCGCATGACAGAAGGTAAATCGTTAAGAGATCACTTGACTGTGTTTGAGGAAATCGTCTCCGACCTAGAGGCTTTGGAGGTCAAATATGACGATGAAGATTTAGCATTGATCTTAATGTGTCATTTACCCTCGTCATATACGACTTTTAGAGATACTATTTTATATAGTCGTGATACTCTTACTTTGAATGAAGTTTATCATTCATTATTTTTGAAAGAGAAAATGAAACAGCTTGTCTAAGGATCTGAGGCTCAGTGTGAGGGTCTTATTATTTTAGGAAGGACTCAGGAGAAAGACTCTGATGGTAATATCAGGGGCAGGTCAAAATCTAGAAATAGTGCTAAGATCTGTAATTATTGTAAGAAGAAGGGTCACATCAAATCAGAATGTTACAAGCTGCAAAATAAGAATAAAATGGTAGGTGAAAATTCGAGGGGAAAACAATCAGAGAAGTCTGGTGAGGCTGATATTGTCGAAAATTACAATGATGGTGAACTTCTCATTGCATCTAATGCTGATTTAAAGCAGAGTGAGGAATCAATTCTTGATTCTAGCTGTATATTTCATATGTGTCTCAATCGGGACTGGTTTTCAACATATGAAACGATTTCGAGTGGTGCCGTTTTGATGGGCAATAATGCATCCTGTAGAATCGCTAGTATTGGTACGGTCAGAATTAAGATGTTTGATGGTGTCATTCGGACACTTGGTAATGTGAGGCACGTCCCTAATTTGAAGAGAAATATGATCTCGTTGAGTATTCTTGATTCTAAAGTGTACAAGTACACTGGTGAAGGTGGAGCTGTGAAGGTCAGTAAAGGGTCTCTTGTTGTAATGAAGGGACTAAGGAGAACCGCCAATTTATATGTTCTGCAGGGATCCACAGTAATAGGTGATGTTGCCGTCACAAGGTGACATTAATAAAAGAAGATCACTTACGGGATACGTGTTCACTGTTGGTGGGTGTGCTATCAGCTACTTTGCATAATACAGTTGCATTGTCCACTACAGAGGTTGAATATATGGCTATTACAGATGTTGAAAACCAAAATTTTAAAGGGCTTAGTTGTAATTTCCCAAACTTGGAGGGCCTTTATGTAAAACTGCAAAAAAAACTATTTAAAAACCCCTAAAGCCCTAACTTCCCTCATTCACTCGAACCTCCTCTCCTCTGCGCCGACTCCCCCTATGCGAAACTGCAGCCGTTCCCGAGCAAGCCGACGCCGCAGCCCTAGCCGACGCCACTCGTCGTCCTTCCCTTCTCCTTCTTCTTCTCCAGCGTGCACGAGCAGAGCATCGAGCGCTACAAGTTGCGCCGTCCATTGGGCTTCTTCGATCAGCGCTACTGCCACGAGTTGAGGAAGCATCATCTTGGCTTCTCGTCCTTGGTTTTTCTCTCCGGCCGAACTTAAGGTAAGGTCTTTGATTAGGGATTGAAACTTGATCAGTTAAGAAGTACTCCCCTGCGTGGTTAAGGAATCCAATCTCATGACATATTGTTTGGTAAATTGTTGATGGATTCCTTTCGAGATTCTCTTATAACAAGAAAAAGAGTGAGTATTTACTGCCAAGTTTCTTGAAGCAAAGCAAACACAGAATTTGAATGGTTTAACATCGCCAAAGCTTATACCCTAAGTTTCCTTCTTGTTTTTCTGTGGTGTTCTTGCCCGATAGATAACTTAAAGCTTGAGGTAGTTGGTACTGTGTATAATTATAGATAAAGAATATAAGGTTGATTTAGGTTTTTCAGCATTATCAAATCATACTGTTAGTTCTTTCATGTTTCTTTCAAATGTTCATCGAGGAACCACAGATTGTGTCAAAACTTCCATTAGCTCTGTTACATGGATTGAAATTTTAGATGAACTGAAATAGCTTATGGAGACATAGTTTTGCTCACTTGAGTTCCAACAGCTGTAGTTCGTGTTGTTAGGAAAATATCACTTGGAATAGAGTAGTATACCACTACCAAGTAGTGTGTCTGGTACCAACCGTACCACCCAATATGATATGAAAATTTTGTTCATGCCCTCATAGTTCACTTCACTTTTGTAATTAAATCATTCTGTGCAAGGTTATTTTTGCTTAGAATATGCACACCAAAACTACTTTAGTTGAG
Organism: Boesenbergia rotunda; assembly: GCA_024364735.1. Lineage (NCBI taxonomy): Eukaryota > Viridiplantae > Streptophyta > Magnoliopsida > Zingiberales > Zingiberaceae > Boesenbergia > Boesenbergia rotunda. The sequence goes on from JAGFNQ010003577.1 coordinate 716,664, forward strand.
TGGATACTTCTCGTGCATTCCTAAGTAACACAGCATGGAAGTAGAAACATAACATAATGCTAATAATTATGCTAGGAGAGTCTTTTTCAGTAATCTGGTTGCTTTCTGATACAACTTTATTATTAGATAGGATGTTTGTTAAGCTAATTTGTTTAAATATATAAATAGCTAAATTTAGTCATTGACACAGGACCTTAAGTTGGATACGCACGGTTGAGCGTAAGGAGGTTATTTCGGTCACGTTCTACAATTAAAAGGCGGGTACTTCTCCCTTGTACTCGAGTTGTTTCTTTTACCTTAAAGCATGGCTATTTTGTGTCTTATAGGTTGCTTGATCTTATTCTTTATTGTTTGTTATTTTAACCTCGTCATTGATACTTATTCTTCGTTGATCTTTGAGTATTCAAAATTCATATCTGTACAGTCCTCTGTTGATTTTCTGTTTTGTAAAGTGCCGCTTGTATGCGAGTACTTAGAAGTCCATTAAACACAGATAGGTTTATTTGGCATTAGAAAAATCCTACCTAGTAGTGTAGGTGCATAACCGTTGGTTTTCGATTTCTGGTTTGTGTATTGATGCATCGTTGTTACTTGATGGATTTTGTTGCATCGTTGTTTCTCCGGTTGTTCGTGCATCTTGTAGCATGCACCATATCTGCACGTTGCATACTAACGACTGTTGGGCTTCCATATGGTTAAGCCGTCGTTAGTCATTTTGTTGCTCGATTCACTCAACCACTTATTGTCGTAATAGTTGCTAGAGTGCGAGCATTTGTCCTGTTATGTCACACATGTTACAGTTGTAGGCAAACAGTGACAGCTGTAGGCAAACAGTGGCACCCTCACCGTTGTTTTTCGAGGGATATTGTAGCTGTTGATAGCTCCCCCTATGTACCGGGGTCTGGAGTGTGGACTCCCCAACATCCTGTCCACTCAACCACACTTTTGTGGTATTCGTTGGAGTGCATACAGTTGCCACAGCCCTACCCACTCGGTCACACAGATGAGATGTGTTGGCGGCTTGACTGGCATCAGGGGTGACACATGTCATTGCATCATGTGCATACGTATTTCGTTTATGCATTTTTTCTGTGATGGTTGCATTTATATGAGCTATGGTTGTTGCACTTGATTGACATACATGTATATCTTGGTTTTACTGTTGTTGTGTTATTTTATACATGCTTAGTTGTTATTCAAATTTTATACCATGTCGTTTTACTTATGTTATGCATGATTAGGTATTCTTATATTTTTTATGGATTGTACTCTGTTGATTCTCTACTTAGTTATCCTTTATTATGTCATGCTTATTGTTTACTCATATACCCGCAGAGTCCGCCCAGACTCACCACCGCTACCTCCCATTTTTGTTTCAGGTAGCAGGTAGATATTTTGCTTGGAGCCAGGAGATGATCCAGTTGCCAGCCCCTCAGTCCCTCAGTTCCACCGGGTTGTTTTATTTGGAATTGTTTCAGATTTTCCATAGTTTCTTCGTTTCTGCATTTATTTTATTATCTAGTATGGTCTTGGCAAATTTGTAGTCATATGTTATTGGTCGGGTTTGTTCGTTGTGGAGTTTTCTTTGGTTGTATATTTCTTTTATGTTTAAGGTGGCTGAGCCACCCGTTCTCTTATGTTGATATTAACTGCGTGGTTGTATTTATTACAGTTATGATGGCTGAGCCGTCTTTTATTTGGTGATGTATGTATATATGCTTCAACTTGTCCACCATACAGGGGAGATGCTGCCCGATTTTCGAGTAAGCATGTGCCTCTGGGGGCGTGACAACAGAGGCTTGTAAGGAAGTTATTTGGTTGAAAGGACTCTTCAGTGAGCTTAACGAAGACTTACAGATTACTACTATCTTTTGTGATAGTCGAAGTGTCATTTTCCTCATGAAGGATCAGATGTTTCATGAGAGGACAAAGCACATAGATGTGAGATATCATTTTATACTTGATGTTATTGCTCGTGGTGATATTATTGTCAGGAAGGTTAGTACTCATGATAATCCTGCTGATATGATGACTAAGTCACTCCCTATAGCCAAGTTTAAGCATTGCCTAGACTTGGTTGGTGCTAGATGCTGAGATTTGCCTGTGAGGCTTTTGTGGAAGAGGTGGAGAATGTTCTTTTGAAAATTTGTGGAATTCGCATTAAGGTGAAGATTATTAGAGTTTGGTGACCCGAATTCAGTTTAATTCGTTAATTTATTGTTAGATATTTTTCTTATTAATATGTTAATTAACAGTTTCGTTATTAATTTTTCATTTGACTAAGTATCCTAAGGTCTTTATAAATTGTGTATCTCATGGACAAGTTTTATCAATCAAGAAAGTTATTTGGTTACCTTTTCTTTCTTTCTCTCTACCTCTCTTTTCTCTCTACTTCTCTTTACTTTATCAGAGTCGCCGACTTTGTATTCCACCGTTCATAGTGATTTTTCCTCCTCTGCCCGTGGTTTTTCGCGTCAAGGGTTTTCCACATAAATCTTTTGTGTGTTCTTTATTGTTTTTGATGTCGTTTTTCGTACTAATCTCGTTTCACCTAGCAAGCCTCACAAGACTTGCCTCTATTAATATCCACGCTGAGATATCTTCAAGATGACTTCGCAAGCCACAAGTTGTCTCTTCGCTTGGTACTAGCCAAATTAAAGAGACATCACAATCGAGAAAGAAGTTGGCAGGACCATGAACAACCCACGACACAAAGGGGAATCGACCAATGGTTTGGATGACACAAGGATGAAGCCTTGACAAGGGGAGCCAACCAATGTTTTAGGTGACACAAGGATGGGCAGTGGAAGAACAAGCCGACGACACTAGGTTGGGCGGCAGTAAGAGACCATGAGGAAACAAAACCAAAACCCTAAAACTTTTGTTCCATATGGAGGCCTTTTATACCTTTTTATTAAGGCTTGAGAAACAAGCTCAAGCTCATATCACATATGTAGGCTTGACTCATCTACAAGAAATATGAACAAAAATCCAATCTCATGCCACATGAGTAGGTCCAACTCACCTACAAGAGGCAAGGCAATAACCACTTCTAATGCGACAAATACTTTCTATATTTGTCATTTGTTTAGTCCAACCAGACTTAATCTCTCTCTTTAAGAATCTTATTCTTTATCTTATTTTTATATCTTTTAGAAATACTCATAATGCGTGTAACCCAATAAGTTATTGGTTATATTAGTCATTCATAATTAACTATTAATCATGAATAAATCATGAGTGACATGTAGTTGTACATTATAACCCCCAATTGATTGAAAAATTATAGTTGATTTTAGAATATATTCTAAATCATTTAGTAGATACAATTATCAATGTTTCTATTCCTTTCACTCATTTTATACTCATTTGGTTCAGAACATGGTCTTTGTGTCAGTCCCCACTAGGCTGACTATGTCATATTTACCTCAAGTTATAGTTCATTGTCTTGTGGATTCAAATTACTAAAAAAAACATGCATCCAAAAAGATCATCCTCTTGACATATTTGCTTTGGCCAAAAACTTATAAGTAATAATCCTAATAAGATGTCAGAGGGTATACGTCTCCTTATAAAAGAAATAGTGAATCCTCCATGGGTTATTCAAACACTTTTGGATATATTGACTTATACCTAATCATCCCAAATTACACATCCTCGAAGATGTTTAGCTAAAATATTAATGTATAAGTCTTCATGACCAAGATGACTTAAATACCTCAAGTTTAAGAAAACTTATACTAGAGCTGCAATGAAATTTTTATTGACATATATAGAACCATAGAAAGGCTCATAACAAGTCACAACAGATGAACTAGTTACTCTTAACTAGCATCCATATAACTCTCAACATTCCTATATTTCTAACTAGAGAGGATCGACTGCTTAGATAAATCAAGAAGTATAATATTTGCTAGTCTCACGAAATTGACAATGTCCAATCTCATTAATTCATTGACTTGAAAACATTTCGATACGTACATATAATTACACATAACAAAATATCCACTAATTATAATATTTCAATCATAATTTTTTTCATACTTTATTTAATTATATTGTGAACTTTATTAATTGAGTTTAAGATTAAATTACTTAATCATGTCATGACACGAGAGTTATTAAGTTTCTAATTAATTTGGATAATTATGTCATCTGTGTTGTTTGGATATCGAACCTCATCAGTGATGTAATTAAGTTGTCCTATTCCTCTAATTACCAACAAGTTAGATTGTGACAATTAAAGAAAATTCTTATCACCCCACACTTGTGATTTATGATATGCAACGTAGACTTTTTTTTTTAATTCAGATATTTAACTCATCAAACCGGTTAATTTTGGAGATAATCAATTCGACTCTATAGAAATTTTTCACTAACTATCGGAATAAATTAAAAGTACTCGTGAATTGAAATCTCATCCAAAGTTAGCATCTTAAACCCATTTTTCATTAGAGAAAAAAAAATTATAAAAAAATGATACACAACGAAAATTTAGAGCATAAAATTTAACGGAAATGACGTGACACTCTAATTACAACGATCTCTGACGGGTTCACTATGCCCCCAGGATATAATTTGGTTCGGGACGGCGACCGGAGGCCGCCGTCATCGTCTCAGCGACAATCGGATGTGTATACAAAAAATATCACGTCATTCTTGTTAAATTTCATGCTCCAAATTTTCAATACGTATCATTGCTCAATTTTATAATACACCGCAAATGAAACTCATATCTTACCTCTCTTAATTATTCAGTGAAAAGTCTAATTGTTACTCCAGGACACGATAGACCTTTCTCTAAAAGGAAGTGAATGGTTTGAATCTTATCCCAGCTAGTATTAGATTTTTTTTTTCAATAATTTAACGCATATATACAAAGAAAACAATCAGACACGGACATAATCTTTCAACAACTAAGAAAGAAAAAATACTAAAAAGGAATCAACTAAAAATAATAAATCAATATTATATAAAACATAAATCAATCTTTCTTAATCACTTTATATTCTAAAACTATAAAAACATTAAATAAAATGAAAATACTTCAATTTATTGCCCGTGATCAGAATTGTTTGGTCATAACTTTTGGTAATTAATATTAAAAATTATTTATTTAACAAAATAAATTATTTAAAACAAATAAAAAAACTATATGAATATAAGGACACAATTTTAATTATACTTTTTGATTTAAAATTCATTTGATGAATCAAAAATTTCCTAAACTAACACCTTGCGATGACACAATATATTGTACTACTTGAGGTAAATCCTCAATTTCATTGTAAAAATATTTTTTTGTTGAATTAGGGAACCTTCCTTACAATTCCCATGACAAAAATGTGCAAATATATTTACAATATTCAAACAAATTGGCCATTTGTCTTGAGAGAGGTTAGGCCATCAACCTCAAGTGAATAAGTGAGGTATCTGCCAAAAGCATATGCTACCTAATTTCTTTTCCTACTTAAATAAAACAGAAATAGGGCAGAAAAAGAGATTTGTGTACGTTTTCATCAAAATGGGCCTGGATTACATAAAAAACCAACACGTGGACTTTTCATTGAATTAAGCAAAGGAAATAATTTATTCTAATAATTATTTGACTTATTTTTTTAAAAAAATGATCATTAATACGAATTATGGATATGATATGACTCATTCAACATCAGATTCAACTCTGGTTTTTTTTTTTAAATATAACGTAGATGTTTAAGATTCTCCTCGTTAATATTAAAGTTTGATGATATTTTTTCGGATTTTTATCTAATCATGTAGGTAGACTTCGAAGTAATCAAATCGCATATGATAATTTTAAAAATACCAAATTATATATTCCCTCTCTAAATAATCAATCGACTGATTAGTCGACTATTCAAAAATTTATCGACTAATTAGTTTTCTCAGACAAATCGATTTCTCTCTATTTAAAATTTTGAATAAATCAATCAATTAATAATAAAAATCAGTCGACTGATTTATTTTTTTTTACCAAAGTTGATTTTGATAAAATCAATTAATGGATCAAACAATCTCGGATTAACACGAAACTAGTTCCTATATGTTCGGCTAGTTCTCTAATTTATATCCACTCTCTCAAATATCAATTTGACCTAATATATTGAAAGCAGTGATTTTTTTTAACACGAATACGTTCGAAAAATTTAATTCACGTTCAAAAGATTACTAATCTTAATATATTGAGTCAAATTCATATTTGAGAGCGTGGATATAATCAGGAAAAGTAAACTAATATATAAAAGTTAGTTTCATGTCAATCCAAGATTGTTTAGTCAATCAACCGATTTTGGGTAAAACTAGCTGAAGGACCAAACATCCTCGAATTTGCATGAAACTATTCTGGTGTATTCATCTATTTCTCTTGATTATATTCATACTCCCAAATGATAATTTGGCCCAATATATTGAGAGCAATAGATTTTTGAACATGAATATATTCGAAAAATCTAATTCATATTCAAAAAATCTAATTAGTATTTAAAAAATCATTGCTCTCAATATATTGCATCAAATTAATATTTGAAGTCATGAATATAATCGAGAGAAGTAGACAAACACATAGGAACTAGTTTTATATCAATTCGAGGTCGTTTGGTTCATCAGCTGATTTTGGACAAAACTGACTGATAGACCAAACAACCTCGGATTGATATGAAACTCGCTCCTATGTACTTGTCTAATCTCCTAATTATATTAATGTCATCAAACATCAATTTGACTTAATATATTGAGAACAATATTTTTTTAACATGAATGTGTTCGAAATATCTAATTTGTGTTTCAAAAATCACTAACCAAAATTGATTGATAGACCAAACAATCTTAGATTAATATGAAACTAGCTCATATGTGTTCGTCTAATTCTCTTGATTATATTCATGCTCTCAAACATCAATTTAACATAATATATTGAGAATAGTGATTTTTTTAACACAAATGTATATTGAGAGTAATGATTGCTCAAACAATCTAATTTGTGTTAAAAAATTACTACTCTTAATATATTGAGTCAAATTGATATTTGAGGATATGGATATAACAGAAAAAGTAACGAACACATAGGTGAGCAGTGATTTTTTGAACATGAATTACAATTTTCGAACACATTCATCTTCAAAAATTTATTTCTCTTAATATATTGAGTCAAATTGATGTTTGAAGCAAGAATATAATTAAGAAAAGTAGACAAACACATACGAACTAGTTTCATGCCAATCCGACGATATTTGGTTCATCAGTCGATTTTATCCAAAACCGTCTAATGGATCAATCGACCTCAGATCGGATTGACATGAAACTATCGCTAATGTGTTCATCTACTTCTAATGATTATATTCATGCTCTCAAACATTAATTTGACTCAATATATTAAGAGTAGTGATTTTTAGAACACGAATTAAATTTTTTAAGCACATTCATGTTTAAAAAATTATGACTCTTAATATATTGTCAAATTAATATTTGAGAGTGGATATAATAAGGAGAACTAGCCGAAGATATAGAAATTAATTTTATGTCAATTAAGTTGTTTGGTCCATTAATCGATTTTGTCCAAATTCAACTTTGATAAAAAAATAAATAAATCAGTCAATTGACTATTTTTTATTTTCAATCGATTGATTTGTTTGAAATTTTAAAATTTTGAACGGAAATAAATTGATTTGATTGGTAAAAATTAATGGATTAATTTTCAAATAGTCAATTGATTTTTTTTCCTAGTCCACTAATTAAGGATAAAATAAAAATGAATACGTACTTGAATAAATTTGAAACTATCCCATACAATTTGATAATTTCGAAGCCCACCTATATGGTCTAATAAAAAAACTATATATATATATATATATATATATATATATATATATAATCAAAATATTCATCCATATTTGAAAGTTAAATTCTTATCTTCTCATTTATTTCTCTAAATATTTTTTCACACTAATGGAGGTCATTTTAGAGTACTTTTGCTTATTTATGTACTAGACTAAGAAGCCATATTACGAGTCTATCATTATTTTTTTAAAAAAATAATATTTTACCGAACCCCATCAATATATGGTTGCAAACAAGTCAAACCAAGATAAGCCAAATTTCAAGAAGTCCAAGTTTATTTGATCAGCGAGTCAAATCAAACTAAACCTAAAATGAATCATGTCATTAAATAATTGTTCAAGTTTGATTTAATTTTTTTTAAGAGCATAAGCTTGATTCAAGTTGAATTGATTTTGATAACTCAATTCAAATTTATATTATTGTTTGAAATTTTTACTTGTTTAATTGACTATTAAGTTTAATAATTCAAATTTTTATGCTCATTTTAGAATTTTTTTTTGTTTATTTAACAGGTTCATAGACTTTTATTAATAAACATAATTCGTGAATATTATTCATGAGCATGATTCGTGAATTTTATTCATAAACGTATTCCACGAATATTATTTACGAGCATTATTCATGAACGCTTTTCACGAATATCAATAAGCCGAACATATATGTATTTAAGTTTATTTGTTTAGTTTAACAAGTTATTAAACCTTTATAATTAATTGATCTTATTTATATTTATATTGAACGAACATAAATAAATTTTTATCAAGTCTAACACTAAACTTGTTTACGAACGTTCAATTCATATAGATGTCAAGGTTTTTTCATTTTACGTGCATAATTTTCATAATATTCAAATCATGTGTAATATTCTCGAAACGCCCCTTCTCTTTCTTTCCTGATATAATCACATATCGAAATTTATATTTATATTTTATATATTAAAAAAATCATCATTCTTAATTTACACTATCGAATTTAGATATGAGAACATGGATATATGAATGAGACTTACATAAATATATTAATTTCATTTGAAATGATTCTGAACGTAATTCGACAATGTAAATTGACAACTAAGAATAGTAATTTTTGAATGGGTAAAATTAAATTATAAGTTATTATACTTATCTCAAACACCTCTCCATGGCTCATCCAAGGCATGTAGAAGGGTGATAACTTACTATACTGAGTAGCTTCTTAGATGGAAAAAACTTATTCCCTATAAAAATCCCTATGAAAATGAACCCAAATGATTCAAATCTTGTTCTTATATGATAATTCTATCATTCGAGTATCAATTTGATTAGGCCTGTCAAGAGAAAAGATGTTAAATACTGAAAAATTTAAGGCTAAAATGGTAAAATTCGAAACATAGGAGCCTTGTTGAAATTAGCTAAATTAGAAGGGTTTTTTTGAAAAAGAGCCAAAACAAATAAAAACCGTACTTTTCCTTCGATAATTCATTTCTTTATTCCTCTCCCCGTTTCTTTTTCGCCGACTCCATTTGCTCGAAGTCGAGCGGTTCCCCGACGCCGCAGCGAGCGAACGACGCACGACGCCGACAACCGCCGACGCTTCCTCTCAGTCTTCTTCTTCTTCCTTTTCTTCTTCTTCGTCTTCTTCGGCGCGCACGAACGAGACGACGAGCGCTCCGTTCCCCTAATCGCGCCTCACCCTCGTGTGGAACCCTAGCCGAGCGCCTCTTTCCCTTCGCCAAGCTCCTTCATGCGGATCAGATCGCAAGGGTTTTTCTCCATCTCTGCACCTGCTCGCGATCTCCTCCAATACATCCTTCTTCGTCACTAATCGAGGATCCCTTTGAGCTCATCATCGACCGGCTCTGACCAAGCGTGGCCGCGGAGGAGGTAAGTTGATTGGTTTTCTTATGTTGTTTTCTTCAAATCGTCGCTGACTTGGGTTTGCTATCTCTCTCAAATGGCGGTTAATGTTGTGCGACTCTGCGATTTAGGGCTTGCGGAGTGGTAGTTTGGATCTTGGTTGATCAATTTGTCGTTTTCTGTTTGTGGTCGATTGAAACAGAGGATGATCTGTGCGTGTGTGCATTAAGAGGTAAGGATTTGGACATTTGAGTAGTTGTATGGTGTATAGATCTTGATGGATTCGTAGATTGGAATTAGATCTTGAATATGAGTTGTCCTATTCTTGGAGTTTCTGTTTTCGACTCTAATTGTGAACTTGTTTTCCTTTCCCTGTTGAAAATTTCCGGTGGAATCGCCTCTATGTGAGATTGGATTTGATATCTGGTCTCGGAGGGATCTGTTGGGTGTTGGTTAGGTCATTTGAATGGATGAGCTTTTAGTTGAGAGAGGTTTTGTGATGATGTTTTGAATTGAGTTCAATTCAGTTTTTGGTTGATCTATTGATCATGGAGTTGGATTGTCCTGGATTTTAGGTTTGCACGTGTGATGTGTGAGTTATCTTGAGAGCCGAGCATTCGACCCTTAGAATTTGCATTATACTTGTTGTGTACCCTGAGTTTTTGTAGTTTTAAATTTGAAGATTTGGATTTATAATCATGATAATTCCTTAGATTAATTTGGGAATTAACCTAATAACCTAATCGTGTTAATTGGATTAAGAAAGAACCTATAGTTGTTAGGATTTATTTAAATAGATGTTATAATTAGGATCTTGTAAAATACGGTGATTCGAAAATCTGGACCAGAAAATTTTTCAGGATTTTTCTGAATTTATAGAAATATTAGTAGAGAGGATTGGGATTGGTTTTGAATTATTTAAGGAAAAATTGGATTTTCGAAATATATACATACATATATATATATAAAAAGGAAAGGTTTTAATTATATATATAATAACCTCTCTTCCCTCACCGTGCCCTAAACCCGACGCCGCCCAACCCCTCTCCGACAGAAACGCCCGCGGTCGACTCCTCCCTTCTCCTCATCGCGTGCCCTAGCCTAGCCACGCCGACCCGCACCTCTGTTCTTCTTCTTCTGCTCTTTCACACGAGGGAGGGAGGGGATCCATTTCTGTTCCTCGATCGCCCAATCTCAAGGGGGACATGCCGGCGTGTTTTGGAGGAGAGCAGCAACATCGCCGGAGTCTTCGTGCCAAAACTGCACTGCGTTTCCGGCTACTTCTTAGATTTCCAGTGGCCGGGAGGTGGATTAAGCACCTAGGTCAGATTTGGTGTGGAGCAGATTGATTTTCTTCTTCCTCAGTGGCCGACTTCATCGGATTTGGTTGGATGGATTTTTCCGGCACCAACTGAGGTAAGGAACTGATATTGTAGGTTTGATTCAGATTGGTGTTTGGTGTTGCGTTTGATGAAACATCTAGAGCTATTAGTGTGAGGTTTTTGATCATTGCCCATCTTGGATTGGTGTCTACCTTCCTCTTCTTCTCTTCTTGATATGGAGGTGTCTAGACGATTGATTTGCTTAGGGAAAAATGTTTCTCTATCCACCAGTTCTTGGATTGAATCAGAACCCTGTTCTTTTGGTTTTGAAGGGGTTGCTGTGGTCGGCAGGATTCAGGTAAGCTTCGATTGATTAGATATTGTTCTTGGGTTGAACTGTGAGGAATAGTTTTGGATGATCTAGGTAGATAGCTGGATGAATGGATGTTTTTGCTTTGGACTACAGATTGTGGAGTACCATTCTGTGTTGGAATTGGGTTTTTGATTTTGTTCGTTATCTGTTTTGGAACTAATTGGTGGGCTAAGCTTGGATGAAACTACTGTGGTTTGTTTTAGATTAGAGGTAAGGGTTGCTCTTTTGATTGGCTGTGCATGGACGAGCTTATTGATGGATTAGGTTATATCAGCATAGATGAATAAGTTATTGATTGAATTACCCATCTTAATTGCAATCCAGGATTGGAATCATTTCTGTTTTGAGGGATTTCAGTTTGGTTTATTCTTGATGGTTGTTCTATTTGGGCTAGAAATTCATTAGTTGTTGTCATTGGGATTTAGCTTTGGAAATCTGTTTTGGACTCACTTATACGAATTGGTGGTTCTGTGATCTGAGATTTCTGTCATGAAACTGTGGTTTGGATTATTGACCCACCTATGGGGTGATTTCAATGGGTTAATTCGGGGTTACTCATTTAATTGTAGTTAATAAACTGAACGGGATAATTAGGACGATCCTAATTAATTGAGATAGCTCGTTTAGCTATAAATTTCATATTATTGTAGCTAAATAATACACTTTTGATACAGGGCATTGATTGGACTTGTCATTTCGGATTATCAGACGGGAGGTCTTTTTCTGACACGAGCATCTACTTTGAGGCGGGTACCCTTTGACTTATCTCTTATGATATTGTCATTTTGTTATGCATAGATTGTTATAGATAGCAGTAAGATTATACGCTATCCCTGTTTATTATACCTGTTCTGGATACTTGTTGTTTATCCCTGAGTTATTATGCTGTTAGTTCCATACAATCCCAGGTATTGTCATATCTATATGTATGCTTAGGGATCGTGATGTATCTCTTGCACTTGACATTGAGGGATCAGTAGTTTCCGGCCAGTATACCTTGTAGGTTACCTGTATTTCCTGTTATAGGATTTCAGACTGAGGCTTAGTATACTGAGGACTGGGTGAGGGAGGTATGTGTATCTATCATACACCATACTTGCACTGTTGCATGCCGGCGATCAGCGACTCCCTTGTGATTGAGCCTAATCGTCTTCCGGCACATGATATACACACACGGCCACTCATGGGTTAGTGGATACCGATGAGGGTGTGCATTTGCCCGGTATTGCTCCGCACGGTCACTATTTGGAGGGTGGTTCCGATGCGTGGTAGCAGCCAGGGATCCCTTCTCTTCCCATAGACCAGAGAAGATGAGAGCGACGCTCCCTCATATATACATAGGGTAGGGGGGTGGTCCCCCGCCAGCATCCTGTCCACTCGGTCACTCAGGAGCAATGATAGCAGGGTGCGTACAATGTCACAGCTCTACCCACTCGGCCGACACAGTATCGCCTGTCTCGGTGGCTTGACTGGAGTTAGGGGGTGACCATGACATTGCATCATGTGCATACGATACATTTATGGGTTGATTGTGTTTGCTGCATTTACTTGCTGCACTTGTTTGACATGCATATACTGGAGACTTGTTATCTGTGATTATATGTCTATTGGTGCTCCATAGGTATTGATTACCCTCTTTTCAGGTTAGATGGATTCTGGTATGTATCTTGATTCAATATCTTCAGTATACCCTTTCATATTGTTCATATGAGACTGTATCAGCGTAGACTCCTATTGTTATTATAACTTTCTACGCATATCTGTTGGGTATTCGCTGAGTTATGGACTCACCCCGTTGCCATACATGTTTATTTCAGGTTGAGATACTTGGAGTCGCCAGAAGAGCCCAGCAGCCAGTCCCTACCCATCGTGACGACATGGTTATGTGTTTGTACTGGGCAGTGTATTTGTTTCATATGTCCTTAGTGATTTGTATATGTACTACGAGTGTGTCGTGTGCCCTAAGGGGTTGTTGTATTGGTTGTTCTATCCTAAGTCGGACCGGTCCGCAGTCAGGTATGATTTATTTTGTGATATGGTCAGTTTATGTTTTAGTTTTGAGGTCTGAGGCCAAATTATTATCTGCATGTGTGTTTGGATAGTGTATGCATGTGTAAATTGTCCGCCGGACAGGGGAGATGCAGTCCGATTTTATATTGGAACAGCGGCTCTTGGGTCTCGGGGCGTGATAGATCTAGTCTAATCATGTTTAGTATCTTGTTAAGCTATTTGTTTAAGTTTATAAATAGTTAAACTATGTCCTTGTACAGGACCCTGATTTGATACGAGGTTTTGGACCGGAGATTTATTTGGATACGTTCTACATAAAAGGCGGGTACTTCTCCTTTGTATTCTTGTAGTTCTTTTACCTTGAATGCATGACTTATTATGTCTGAATAGGTCTGCTTGACCTTGATCTTTGCTGTTGATTATTTAAATATCGTCGTTGATACTTTCTTTGTTTGACCTTCGAGTTTAATCGAAAATTCGTATCCGTACAGTCTCTCGTTGATTTTCCATTCTACAAAGTACCGCTCGTACGTGAGTACTTAAATGTTCATTAAACACCACTAGGATGGTTGGCATTAGAGACACCCTACCTAGTAGTTAATTGCATATTCGTTGCTTTCTGGTTGTTTTATGTTATTTGTTGTTTTTGTTGTTGCATCGTTGTTATTCGGTTGTTTGTGCGTATTGGTATCATGCATCATACCTGCACTGTTGCATACTGACAACTGTTGGGATTTCATATAGTTAAGTCGTCGTCAGTCATCTAGTTGTTTTGTCACTCAATCACTTGTTGTGGTAGTTGCTAGAGTGGGAGCAACCGTCTTGTTATGCCACACTTGACCACTCATGTACAGTGGATGTTGGAGTTATAGGCAAGCAGTTGACACATTCACCGTTGTTTCCGAGGAATATCAAAGTTGTTGGTGGCTCCCCCTATAAATCGGGGTTTTTGGAGTAGTTGACTCCCCAGCATCCTGTCGACTCAACCATATCTATCAGTGATATTCGTTGGAGTGCGTACAATTGTCACAACTCTACCCATTCGTCCACATAGATGTGATGTGTTGGTGGTTTGACTGGAGTCAGGGGTGATATATGTCATTGCATCATATGCATCTATTGCATTTATACATTTTTCTTATTTTTGTTGCATTTATATAAGCTATGGGTGTTGCATTTGGTTGACATACATGTTTATTGATACTATGCTATCTTATATGTTTTCATGTTGTTTTTATACATGCTTTGATGCCCTCTATTTCCTACAGACTGTACATCGTTGTTATCTGTTGCTTCTTATATCTTTATGATGTCATGCAATTATCTACTCATATACTCGCAGACTCCGTCCGGACTCACCACTCCTGCTTTCTATTTTTGTTTCAGGTAGCAAGTAGATGCATTACATGGAGCCAGGAGGGGATCCAGTTGTCAGTCTCATCGTGTCGTTTTATTTTGGAGTTGAGTTTAGTTTATTTTCGCAGTTGTTTTATTTTCTACACTTCGTGAGTTCCGTATTTTTATTTCCTAGACTGGATATATTTTATTAGTCTGATATTTTCGTAGTAGAGATATGTTCATTTTGGACTTATGTTGGAGTTTTCTTTGTATTCGGACTTTTTGTTAGCTTTATTTCTGCTAAAAGACAATAATGATTTGAAATGTTTAAGCTTAGTTTATCTTTATCATTTATATTGATATAAAATGAGTGGTTGTGCATTTATTTTATCAGTTTTGATGGCTGAGCCATCTTATATGAGGAGATTATGTATTATTTGTCCCAATTTATCCGTCGTACAGGTGAGATGTTACTCGATTTTCGAGTAAGCATGTGCCTCTGGGGGCACCTAGCCGGGAAACGCCCCGGCCAGGCACTCCGACGGTCAAGTCAGTACTCCGGTGAACAGGAAAAATAATGGAGCACTGTAGACAAGTGGCTTCGCGCATGTACCTGATAATGAGGAGGGGAGGGGCTTATATAGCCGAGGAAAAGGACCAAGTCTGACCTGTGTCAGGATTCTCTGAACTGGTCGGGGAATATTGTATGATTATGTCGACTGCTAGCCAACATTCTTTGTCGTATGCTATTTGTCTTATGTGAGGACAAAGAACGGTTTCCGTACACCTCCGACCGGCGCCGCCTGGCACCAACGGCGCGACAGGGCGGCGTGCCAGAGAGTGTCAGTTCACGAGTGGTGACAGCCTGTTATCTGCAGGTGGTGCAGGTATAATTTGTCGTTATCCCTGGGTGATTCCGGGAGAGAGTGCCCGAGTGGGCGCCGGGCGTGCAAGCCTGGGGGACTATGTATGTGAAGGGTTGCCGGGCGGATGCACCCGAACGATTAGGCGTGTGTCCCTTATGTGGCCGGGCGGCAGTACCCGGGAAAGAAGGCGTAGAAACCGGGCGGAAGTACCCTGATAAACGAGGTATAATAACCTTATGATGGCAGGCCGGGATTGACCGGCCGGATGAACCGCTACATTTATTCTGACCGGCCGCCTTGAGTCCGACCGGCCGGCAGAGACCCTGGGACCGGCTAGGGTGTTTGTCAAGCTGGCTACCCGTACAATGACGTGGACCCTGAAGTTGGCCAGGCCGTTTGCCACGTTGGCTGTCCGTACGGTGCCAAAGATAGGGCAGGATCAATAGCCTTCCCCTCGAGTCTAGTCGAAGGAGGCGATCAGTCCGACTGACTGGACTGTTTGTGTACAACCATTTTGCGGCCGAGCTACTTTTGCCCGTTTAATATCCGGCCGGCTTAACATGATGCTCAACAGCTGATGTTGATAAGGTCTGAGTGGGCAAACAGTTCCTGGCCGCTGACCGGAACGTGGGTAGCCACGCATCCGTGTGCGGTGTATTGCGCGAGCCGCCTGGGTGGAATAAGATTGTTGATCAAGAGGGACGTGAGTCGCCACGCGCCATCTTGTTTAGTGAACACGTCCGACCAGACGAGAAGTAATAGGGGAGCGTGGGCCGCCACGCATTCCCGACTAATCACTGACACGAAGAAGAATTCTGAGCAGATAAAAATTTTGTCCGGGAGGAACGTGGGCCGCCATGCCCTCGTACATTGTCCTGCGTAAGCAGAATAACTATTCCCGACTGAAGGGAGCGTGGGCCGCCACGCTTTCGACCGGGAACCAGTCCAGGCTTCCGAGTGGGCTGATGTTTCCAATCAGTCACCAACTCAGGCTTCCGAAGGGAGCCAATCTTCTGCGTGGAACGCCACGCATCCGACCGGGAACCAGTCCAGGCTTCCGAGTGGGCTGACGCTTCCAGTCAGTCGCCGACTCAGGCTTCCAAAGGGAGCCAATCTTCTGCGTGGGACGCCACGCATCTGACCGGGCACCGCTTCAGGCTTCCGGATGGGCCAATCTTCCACGTGGGCCGCCACGCTTCCGACCGGGAACCAGTCCAGGCTTCCGAGTGGGCTGACGCTTCCAGCCATTCGCCGACTCAGGCTTCCACAGGGAGCCAATCTTCTGCGTGGGACGCCACGCATCTGACCGGGCACTGCTTCAGGCTTCCGGGATGGGCCAATCTTCCACGTAGGCAGCTGCTTGACCCGACCGGGAACCAGTCCAGGCTTCCGAGTGGGCTGACGCTTCCAGTCAGTCGCCGACTCAGGCTTCCAAAGGGAGCCAATCTTCTGCGTGGGACGCCACGCATCTGACCGGGCACCGCTTCAGGCTTCCGGATGGCCAATCTTCACGTGGGCCGCCACGCTTCCGACCGGGAACCAGTCCAGGCTTCCGAGTGGGCTGACGCTTCCAGTCAGTCGCTGACTCAGGCTTCCAAAGGGAGCCAATCTTCTACGTGGGACGCCACGCATCTGACCGGGCACCGCTTCAGGCTTCCGGATGGGCCAATCTTCCACGTGGGCCGCCACGCTTCCGACCGGGAACCAGTCCAGGCTTCCGAGTGGGCTAACGCTTTCGGTCAGTCACCGACTCAGGCTTCCAAAGGGAGCCAATCTTCTGCGTGGGACGCCACGCATCTGACCGGGCACCGCTTCAGGCTTCCGGATGGGCCAATCTTCCACGTGGGCCGCCACGCTTCCGACCGGGAACCAGTCCAGGCTTCCGAGTGGGCTGACGCTTCCAGTCAGTCGCCGACTCAGGCTTCCAAAGGGAGCCAATCTTCTGCGTGGGACGCCACGCATCTGACCGGGCACCGCTTCAGGCTTCCGGATGGGCCAATCTTCACGTGGGCCGCCACGCTTCCGACCGGGAACCAGTCCAGGCTTCCGAGTGGGCTGACGCTTCCAGTCAGTCGCCGACTCAGCTTCCAAAGGGAGCCAATCTTCTGCGTGGGACGCCACGCATCTGACCGGGCACCGCTTCAGGCTTCCGGATGGGCCAATCTTCCACGTGGGCCGCCACGCTTCCGACCGGGAACCAGTCCAGGCTTCCGAGTGGGCTGACGCTTCCAGTCAGTCGCCGACTCAGGCTTCCAAAGGGAGCCAATCTTCTGCGTGGGACGCCACGCATCTGACCGGGCACCGCTTCAGGCTTCCGGATGGGCCAATCTTCCACGTGGGCCGCCACGCTTCCGACCGGGAACCAGTCCAGGCTTCCGAGTGGGCTGACGCTTCCAGTCAGTCGCCGACTCAGGCTTCCAAAGGGAGCCAATCTTCTGCGTGGGACGCCACGCATCCGACCGGGCACCGCTTCAGGCTTCCGGATGGGCCAATCTTCCACGTGGGCCGCCACGCTTCCGACCGGGAACCAGTCCAGGCTTCCGAGTGGGCTGACGCTTCCAGTCAGTCGCCGACTCAGGCTTCCAAAGGGAGCCAATCTTCTGCGTGGGACGCCACGCATCTGACCGGGCACCGCTTCAGGCTTCCGGATGGGCCAATCTTTCACGTGGGCCGCCACGCTTCCGACCGGGAACCAGTCCAGGCTTCCGAGTGGGCTGACGCTTCCAGTCAGTCGCCGACTCAGGCTTCCAAAGGGAGCCAATCTTCTGCGTGGGACGCCACGCATCTGACCGGGCACTGCTTCAGGCTTCCGGATGGGCCAATCTTCCACGTGGGCCGCCACGCTTCCGACCGGGAACCAGTCCAGGCTTCCGAGTGGGCTGACGCTTCCAGTCAGTCGCCGACTCAGGCTTCCAAAGGGAGCCAATCTTCTGCGTGGGACGCCACGCATCTGACCGGGCACCGCTTCAGGCTTCCGGATGGGCCAATCTTCACGTGGGCCGCCACGCTTCCGACCGGGAACCAGTCCAGGCTTCCGAGTGGGCTGACGCTTCCAGTCAGTCGCCGACTCAGGCTTCCAAAGGGAGCCAATCTTCTGCGTGGGACGCCACGCATCTGACCGGGCACGCTTCAGGCTTCCGGATGGCCATCTTCCACGTGGGCCGCCACCTTCCGACCGGGAACAGTCCAGGCTTCCGAGTGGGCGAGCTCGCATCGGCCAGGCTTCCGGGACGCCACGCATCTGACCGGGCACCGCTTCAGGCTTGGGCCAATCTTTCACGTGGGCCGCCACGCTTCCGACCGGGAACCAGTCCAGGCTTCCGAGTGGGCTGACGCTTCCAGTCAGTCGCCGACTCAGGCTTCCAAAGGGAGCCAATCTTCTGCATGGGACGCCACGCATCTGACCGGGCACCGCTTCAGGCTTCCGGATGGGCCAATCTTCCACGTGGGCCGCCACGCTTCCGACCGGGAACCAGTCCAGGCTTCCGAGTGGGCTGACGCTTCCAGTCAGTCGCCGACTCAGGCTTCCAAAGGGAGCCAATCTTCTGCGTGGGACGCCACGCATCTGACCGGGCACCGCTTCAGGCTTCCGGATGGGTCAATCTTTCACGTGGGCCGCCACGCTTCCGACCGGGAACCAGTCCAGGCTTCCGAGTGGGCTGACGCTTCCAGTCAGTCGCCGACTCAGGCTTCCAAAGGGAGCCAATCTTCTGCGTGGGACGCCACGTATCTGACCGGGCACCGCTTCAGGCTTCCGGATGGGCCAATCTTCCACGTGGGCCGCCACGCTTCCGACCGGGAACCAGTCCAGGCTTCCGAGTGGGCTGACGCTTCCAGTCAGTCGCCGACTCAGACTTCCAAAGGGAGCCAATCTTCTGTGTGGGATGTCACGCATCTGACCGGGCACCGCTTCAGGCTTCCGGATGGGCCAATCTTTCACGTGGGCCGCCACGCTTCCGACCGGGAGCCAGTCCAGGCTTCCGAGTGGGCTGACGCTTCCAGTCAGTCGCCGACTCAAGCTTCCAAAGGGAGCCAATCTTCTGCGTGGGACGCCACGCATCTGACCGGGCACCGCTTCAGGCTTCCGGATGGGCCAATCTTTCACGTGGGCCGCCACGCTTCCGACCGGGAACCAGTCCAGGCTTCCGAGTGGGCTGACGCTTCCAGTCAGTCGCCGACTCAGGCTTCCAAAGGGAGCCAATCTTCTGCGTGGGACGCCACGCATCTGACCGGGCACCGCTTCAGGCTTCCGGATGGGCCAACCTTCTGAGTTTCCCCGTATAGAGGGTCCAGGAGGCCGGGCCCCTTGACTGCCGGTCGGCGGATGCGATTGTTGTGCCTTCTGTGTCCGGGCAGCCATCAGCATTTCATATTCTTCCGGCGTAAGAGTAACCGTCAATGGGTTGAGGTTTTCCATCTTTCACTCTCGATCAGGCAGAAAGCCCTCCTTCTAGCGCCAAATTTGATCCTGTCGCCGAGCGGTGTGGGGCCGCAACCGGATGACGGTGTAGAGATGAATGACGTGAATGCTGATTGGATGCCCTCGCTCAGAATGACTCAGCGAGTGGGGGGTGTCCTCCGACCGGACGTAAGTAGATGTCGCCTGGTGAACCGCCGACCGAATGGAAGTAGACCTGCTGGGGAAGATGACCGTTAGCAACCTTGCCGGGAAACGCCCCGGCCAGGCACTCCGACGGTCAAGTCAGTACTCCGGTGAACAGGAAAAATAATGGAGCACTGTAGACAAGTGGCTTCGCGCGTGTACCTGATAATGAGGAGGGGAGGGGCTTATATAGCCGAGGAAAAGGACCAAGTCTGACCTGTGTCAGGATTCTCTGAACTGGTCGGGGAATATTGTATGATTATGTCGACTGTTAGCCAACATTCCTTGTCGTATGCTATTTGTCTTATGTGAGGACAAAGAACGGTTTCCGTACACCTCCGACCGGCGCCGCCTGGCACCAACGGCGCGACAGGGCGGCGTGCCAGAGAGTGTCAGTTCACGAGTGGTGACAGCCTGTTATCTGCAGGTGGTGCAGGTATAATTTGTCGTTATCCCTGGGTGATTCCGGGAGAGAGTGCCCGAGTGGGCGCCGGGCGTGCAAGCCTGGGGGACTATGTATGTGAAGGGTTACCGGGCGGATGCACCCGAACGATTAGGCGTGTAGCCCTTATGTGGCCGGGCGGCAGTACCCGGGAAAGAGGGCGTAGAAACCGGGCGGAAGTACCCTGATAAACGAGGTATAATAACCTTATGATGGCAGGCCGGGATTGACCGGCCGGATGAACCGCTACATTTATTCTGACCGGCCGCCTTGAGTCCGACCGGCCGGCAGAGACCCTGGGACCGGTTAGGGTGTTTGTCAAGCTGGCTACCCGTACAATGACGTGGACCCTGAAGTTGGCCAGGCCGTTTGCCACGTTGGCTATCCGTACGGTGCCAAAGATAGGGCAGGATCAGTGTTTTTAGCCAACATAACTAAAGGGCTTCAAATTATGTCATATGGAACCAAGATTATTAAGGTGTGACTAAAATACGTACTTTGATAGTTTAAAAAGGGACTTAAAACACTGCTATAAGAATACTATTGTATTTCTATTATTTTTTATTATTATTTTTATCTTTAATCATGGGTTTAAGCCTTTATGGTCATTAAAGTAATTTGAAAAGACAATTTCAAAATTAAATTAATGAGAACTCTTGCAACTAAAATTTTAGAAACTTATTCTATAAATATAATGTAGGAGTAAAATATTTTGGATGATTTTATGAATCCAAAGAAAAAGATTATTTATTTTCAAAATTAATTGGAGGAAGTACAACCATTTTAATTTTAAAAAAAAAAACTAACAGTGGCAATTTTGTGATTATAGTTTGCTCAAACGACCGCTTAGAACGCGAGGCGACCGGCTACGGAAGTCGCCCCTTTCCCGCCGTTCATCCTCGGCTTACCGCGATTCGACGCGGCACCCGTAGCGGAGAAGGAGCAGTGGTTTCTCCTCGTTCCTTCCTCGTCCATAAATATCTGCTGCCGCCGGCACTCCTCGCTGCAGAATGCTCGATCCCCTCTGCTCGCGTCAAAGGCCACCCCGGAGAGAATCGCAGAGTGAGATTAAAAAAAAACCATTTTTAACTCCGAAAAGGCAAGAAGGTTTGGTCCGCTCACCTATACATGTAGATGTCCTTGCCTTGTTGCAGCTTTTTCCGGCAGAGAGAACAATTTTCCAGAAAAGGGCTTGTGCAGAAGGAAGAAGAAGAGGAAGAAGTAGAGGGGTTCTTGATAAGTGAGGTTTGTCTTACGATATTTGAGTATTTTGGCATGCTCTTTTTTGTCTCCAAGAGAACGCTTAACCCTGCCATCTTATTAGTCAATCACTTGTGCTACTATCTCTACTTCCTTGTGAGAAGATGGAGGAGTGAGGGCTTTAAAAGGGGGAAGGCAGTGTATGGTGCACTGCAAGAACAGGTTGAGGGATTGGGGCATGATAGGGATTGGGGATCTGGATTTTGGGATGGGGCGGTTAGCTTGTCTACATTGCCACAGAAATTATTGAAAACACTGCCACGATTTGAGAATGTGGTCATCTTGTTTGACAGGAATCTTGTTTTTCTAAATGAAAATTGATATCTTGTGCACTGGAACAAAAAAAAAATGTTAGCAGGTAATCACAAACTAGGGATTGCTCAGCACATAGTTTTCCAGTATTTCCTTGTTAGTGATTTACCTTTTATGCGTTGCATCGTTTGCATCTCTATCAGAAGCTTCAATTTCTAAAGAGCATCTTTCCATGCTTTATTTTTTAAATTACCCATGGAACTTTTCATGATTTCGTGTAGTGAACCTTGATTTTGGTGTTTGTCTATGGCTCTGGTTTTTTTTAAAAAAAAAACAACCAGGAGAATACCTGAGAATTGAACCCCCAAACACTGATGCTAGTGTTTATTTACTCTGTAATGATCTTGTAACATTATTAGGAGACTGTTACATCTAATGCACTTCCAGATATTTTTGAATTAGTGATGCCAATTTATGATGTGGACATACATATACTCCTAGTTTTCTTTCTCCAATCTTGTATATAATTAGAACATATAGAATATGTATTGTAATATCACATGATCACGATTGGTCAATTTCTTTTTTGGTCTTCAACAAGGTGTCTTTGTATCACATTGAATGTGGGACAATTTTCTATTCAGTACTGAGTGACAAGGTTAAACCATGCCCAATAGCCATTATATGGATTCGGAACTCTAACCTTTTGCAGAAAATTAGTGTAGCTACTAGACCAAGCAATTAATAGTCACCTTCTTTACTTATCAAACACCAATCAATTCTTTTGGTTATTATCTCATTAGTGTTTGATATGTTACTTTCAGAGTCTGTTTTACTTGGTGGAAAAGGGGTGGGAAAAGGAGTGTCGGTGAAAAGGAGTTGAGGGATTACATTTGTTATTTATTTTTCATTTTTTACTTGGATCCACACTTTTAAGAATGGAAAGTAATGAAAAAAAGCAGTCCTAATTTTTTCTAGTTTTGATTCCACCCAAATATGAGTGGAGATATGATTACATTGTCTTCTTCGAGAAAAAAAAAAAACTACACTAAAGATCAGTTTCACATAATTCTTCTTTCTTACTTTAGTGTGGTAAACACTTATGTCTACAGTCGATTGCATATTTCTCTTTTATGACATCCAATTTCCATCATCTTCAATAACACTGCATCATCCATAGCCCCATCATCTATATTTGCATCATCTGATGGTATTAATGCCATTTTTTTATTTTTGAGGAATAATTTCCATCCTTCACAACATAATTAAAAAATTATACCTCGTTCATTTTTAATACTCGCCATCCTTTTTATATCTTTTATTCATCCTAATTTCCACCTTCACCAGAAAATCAAGTCTTGGACTGGAAAATTAAGGAATCTCTATTGATGAAACCAATGATCAGGGTTCAGCCTTGATATTGCCTTTGAGTGAATAAAGAAATTATAAACAATCAGTTGGACTTGGCCACTATCTAACTAGCTGTGCCTGTACATACTTTGCAGAGATTGAGATTTGGACAAGAAGAAGAGCTTCAGCAGCAGTGAGATCAAACTGGAAGGAGCCTCGCACCAGGGGGACTTCATTGGGCTCTTTCATGCTGCTAATAAGTTGTTCTCTCTTAACAAAGGTGCACTCCATGAGCTTGCTTCAGTATAAACTATAGTTTAGATTTTTTAACTTCATAAATAATAGATGCCATCGTGTTAGCTTTCTGAAGATGTTGCTACCCAGCTTGCATCCTACATCCCTTGAAAATGATGCAGATGATTAGCCTCACCACTCGAAAGAACTATAATTAAATCTCTGATTACGTGTGCCAAATAGCATGGCTGAGAGGTCCCAACCTATGGCCGCTTCCCCACTATGGTTTGGCAGCACTTGATGCCTTGTTTCCGTTAAGGAGGGAAAAGTGGTGGCCATGCCCAGATTCCTTTAATTATTGCACCCCAAACTATGGGCATAAGTTTAGAGCAAATGGACGTGGACCTGGTCAGAAAGCAAGTTCCGAGCACAAACCACATTCATCTCCTCTCCTCTGCTAGCTGGATGAATTAGCAACAGGTCAGTGGAGGAACATAATCTAGCTTTAGAAGATATGTCGTCATCGTGGAAGGTTATATGTCGTATAGTTAACTGGTCCTAACTCTTCAAGAATTTGGATGCTCAGGAAAACTTTTTGACAGGGATTGCAGTTGTTTCTTTAAGTTCCTTCAAAAACAGTAAATTATCATAACCACTGGGTGATTAGTCAGTGTAAAACTGTTAAGCTTTAAGATGTTCAAGATTCATGGTGGAAGGCTGTCATGTGGTGGCCGATTAGGAATGGAACCACTCAAGTTTTATGCTGCTTTGGCAGACTTAAAGCATGCATCTATTCTTCCTGTTCATACAAAGGGACTGGACCTCTTTCTCTCTTCCCTATTTATGAAGTAGGAAATTAATAATCTGGCTAAAGAGATCATGTTCCTCTATCTCCTAACCAACTCAAATTAGGTTCATGTCGTCCAAATATATTCTAGCATTTTCTCACTCAGATAATGACTTAATGTTGATTTTAATATAATTACGTATTGTAATTTTTAAATTGATCTCATTATCATACTGTTTAATTATCTAAAAATTGTTTAGATGATTTTGTTGTGTTATATGCGTATACTTATTTTAATGTAATTACATATTGTAATGATTAAATTAATGATGAAGATATTGCTTAATTTAGACATTGTTTAGATGTTGTATTATTATACTATCAAATATGAAATAATGAAGGTTTTAATTTACTAAATAATTATTTAACATTACATTTTAATATTAAATATTATGTTAAAATATGTCTACAGGTATACTTATATAGTTTAATGGTATTAATATTTTATTTAGTTAGTTACACATTAGGGCATCTCGAACGAAACTTTTTATGAGGTTTTTTCCAACTTTTTACTTTTCTCATTGAAAATTAAGAAGCAGCGTTCTATTTTTCCAAAGCCAACTTCTTATTCTCTATCAATTTTATTAGTGAAGTCCACTGAAAAAAATCAAAAACCTTTTCGTCAGTTGGAGATGTCCTTAAGGCTCGGTTTGATTAGGAATAATGTAATCCAGTTTATAATGTAATTGAATATATTCGTTGGTTTCTGGTTGATTTCCGGTTTGTTATTTTTGTAGTTGCATCGTTGTTATTCGTTTGTTTGTGCTTATTGGTATCATACACCATACCTACACTGTTGCATACTGACGACTGTTGGGCTTCCATGTGGTTAGTCGTCGTCAGTCATTTAGTTGTTTTGCCACTCAATCACTTGTTGTGGTAGTTGCTAGAGTGGGAGCAACCGTCCTGTTACGCCACACTCGACCACTCATGTACAATGGATGTTGGAGTTGTAGGCAAACAGTTGACACTCTCATCGTCGTTTCCGAGGGATATCAGTTGTTGATAGTTCCCCCTATATATCGGGGTTTTGGAGTAGTTGGCTCCCCAACATCTTATCCACTCAACCACATATATCAGTAGTATTCGTTGGAGTGCGTACAGTGATAGTTGTGTATACTAAAAGATTTGCTCTTTTATATATAAGATCATCTTTATTTTGAAAAGAGAATCACAACAACACTAGGTGCTTGTTTATATTAGTACATGCATAAAAGTCTTTTACATTGCATTGTAGATAACATTGTGCGTGGTATCACACAAAATATCATGTTATCAGTCCTTGCTTAGTATAAGTAGAGGCTCACAGCTGAGATGGAATTGGGCAAACTATCGGGATGGTTATAGTGTAATTAGGTGTGGTTGGTCTTGACCATAGAATTACACTAGTGTGTTTTGAGTACATTGAACAGGACCAAAACCAGAGATAATCCAATTTGTACTAACTTGATAATTGATTGGATCTCAGATTTTTATTATGAAGTACGATCCCTAAATCCCGATATAATGACGGGTACATATGATTAATTATTATTTCTTTGATTTACCAATGGGTGAGATCTATTCTGTTAGATCGATAGACCCGGTAAGTTGGGAAATAATATTAATTATATGGTGTGCGGTTGATTATTGACGGAATCCGTGTCCTGGTTAGTCGGGATGATGATGCCCCCTTGATGAGCTCAAAAGATTCATCATGTTAAACCCTGCAGGTGGATTTGATCCAACATGATGATAAGGTTGAGTAGTACTAATCAAGGATCCAGAAGTTAATTAATTTAAATTGTCAGTAATTTAAATTAATTGACAGACATTGGAGATCTTAAACATGGGGGGATGGACGACTCATAATATATGGAGCTCATATGAAAATATAGGGGTTGGTGAGAAAGTTCAATTAAGATCCTTTAGTGGAATGGATCTTAATTAATGGATCGGGTTTAGATCCATTAGCAGGCCAAGATCCAACTCCTCCTCTTGGTCCCTACCTTAGCCCTATATAAACTCCATGGGATCATGAAACCAAGGCTAATCAATCCAACCCAAGTTTTCTCTCCTCTCTTTCTTTTCTCTCTCCTAGGTCACAGCAAGGAGAAGGTGTGTTCACCTTCTCTTTTCTTCTCCTTCCCTCAACCTTACCGTGAGCTACCATCACTAGACAAAGGAAGGAGAGTCTTCTCCCTTATATGGTGTGCGTCGGCGAGGGAAGGAGCTCCGGTGACCGGAAGGAGGCGGCACAAGGCTGTTGGCCAGTGGCGCCGCAAGATTGGAGGAGAGGAAGATCTCGGCTTGTGTTGGGTGTGAAAGGAAGCTTTTTCTTCCTTTCATCTTCTTCTTCACTGCCTTCTCGAGGTCTGCACTTGGCCGGCGGGGCTGTGGTGGTTGCTGTTGGCCGGCGGTGCAAGGGAGAGGGAGCAAAGAAGCCGGCGCCAATAACCCTAGTCTAGGGTTTGGTTCGGCAGGAGTGATGAAGAAGGTGTGATTGATTGGTCGCCTTGGTGATCTCAGTTCCCGGTAGCTCGTCGCCCACACGACGTCCGGGAAGGAAGGGACATAAGATAGAATGCCGCGAGGTAATAGGGAAGGTATAATCTCTCCCTAAGCTCCTTATGTTCTTTTGTGTCTTATTACTTTGCTTCGTCATTTCATGTGTGAAAGTTAATTATTTTGATTAATTATCATGGTTAATAATTAACTAATTGGACCCCGACCATAAACATAGGAATCGGCGATCCACTAGTTGCCTTTTTCGCGGTCGTTCGGTTAGGAGAATTACAAGGCACGATCGTTGTGATTGGCCGAGTTGTAATTTGTACTGAACGATATAGTGACGAGATGGTCGTTGGGAGACGGGTCTCCATTCGGATTAAATTTTAATCCGTAGACATGGAGAGGTCTCTCAAGAACGACCAACTATTCGCTAGGGAAACCCGCCAAGCCATACCCAACATATAGTTGTCACAACCCTACCCACCCGGCCACACAGATGTAATGTGTTGGCGTCTTGACTGACGTCAGGGGTGACACATGTCATTGCATCATATGCATCTATTGCATTTATTCATTTTTTTTTGTGTTTGTTGTATTTATATGAGCTATGGTTGCTGCATTTGGTTGACATGCATGTTTGTTGATACTATGTTATCTTGTATGCTTTCATGTTATTTTTATACATGCTTTGATATCCTCTATTTCCTAGAGACTGTACATCATTGTTATCTATTGTTTCATATATCTTTATGATGTCATGCAATTGTCTACTCATATACCCACAGAGTCGGCCCGGACTCACCATCCTTGTTTCCTATTTTTGTTTTAGGTAGCAGGTAGATGCACTACTTGGAGCCAGGAGAGGGTCCAGTTGTCAGTCTTACAGTATTTAGTCTGTTTGAGATTTGGTTTAGCGTACATATTTATTTCGTATTTTCTGCTTAGTTTGGTCTTTATTTTCCTTGTCTGGTATCGTCTTGGAGGTTTTCCGTATTATCTCTTATTAAGTTGTTATGCTCATTTTGGATTCATGTTAGTGTTTCCTTTGTATCTGGACTTTCTCTTAGCTTTATTACTGCTAAAAGACGTTAAATATTTTGCGATGTTTACGTTATTTTATCTTTATTGTTCATCTTGATATAAACTACGTGGTTGTGCCCTTTTATTTCCAGTTTTGATGGCTGAGCTATCTATTATGTGAGAGATTATGTATTATATGTGCCAACTTGTCCGTCGTACAAGGAAGATGTTGTCCGATTTTCGAGTAAGCATGTACTTCTGTGGGCGTGACAAAAGTTGTATAAGTTAAACACCATAGTTCTTACAAACAACCTGATAATGCATAGTATAGATACATAACATAATTTAACCGAGGAGAATTCATCAATATTGTGGCATATGTATTTAGGACATATATCCAAACAATGCCTATAAAGGTTAATATCATAAGAATTTTTTAATTCTTTTGACATGTTAGACTTTGATGTTTGAGTAGAATATGTCAAAGGAAAGACAACTAACAAGAAGAATAAAAGTGTAAATCGATGTAGTAGTGTCTTAGAACCAATTCATACAGACATATATGGATCATTCCCTAAAACATCTTGGAATGAATATTCATACTTTATCAATTTCATTGACTACTCTCCATATGCTTATTTATACCTTTTGTATGAGAAGTCTCTATCCTTGGAAGTGTTCAAGATCTTCGAAGTTGAAATTGAAAACCCAGTAGGCAAGAAGATTAATATTGTCAGATTAGACCATGAAGGTGAATATTACAGTCGATATGACAAATCATGTGAACAATGTCCAAAACTTTTAGCATATTATCTTTTGAGCATGGAATAGTAGCTTAGTACGCCATGCCGGGTACTCCTCATTTGAATGGTGTTGCTAAGTATAGAAAATGGACCCTAAAGGCATGGTAAAAAGTATGAAGTCGTTTTCTTCTTTATTGGAGTCCTTATGGGGTGAACCACTCAAGACTATAGTATACTTACTCAATAGAGTATCTAATAAGGCAGTAACACCCCATACGAGCAATGGACAAGTAATAAGTGTAGTATTAAGCATTTACACATCTAAGGTTGTTCATCTGAGGATAGATTTTATAATCGTAATAAAAAAGAAATTAGACTCAAGGACTGTCAACTGTCATTTTATCGGTTACACTGAAAAGTCGAGGGGTTTTAAGTTTTATATTTCCTGAAGTACGTCCATTTTCAAGACAGGTAATGTTAATTTTATTGAGGATTATGCGAGCATAAAATTCAGGGATATATCTTTTGAGACAAACATTGACAATCCTATTTAAGTCACTACTAGTGCAATGAGTGGGGATATGACATCCATACTCTACATTGTGGATACTACACATCCAATGAGAGTGGTGAATTAAGATATTTCCGTATTATCTCCAATGCAATTGGAGGAATCTTACACTCAGATTGAGGTATTGCCTCATGTGAGCGAGCAAATACCTCAATAACATCAACCACAAGTGTCTTTAAGAATATCCACAATGGAAAGGTGATCCATAATTTCTTATGATTATGTTTATCTCCAAGAACATGAGTTTGACATAAAATTGAAAAGTGATCATGTCGCTTTCTAAAAAGTCAAATAATGCTCTAATCTCAAAAGGTAGTGTCACGCCCCGAGGAGCCGCTCGTCCGATACCGACCGGACAACTACTCCCTCGTCCCGGCGAACAATCCGAAAACCTAACCACCACAACTACCTCAGCCTGCTTGTACCACAACCTATAGAGCTGGAACAAGCGACTGTATAAAAAGAAAACGAAAACGACGACAAAGCTGCGTACCAGTATGACTTACGATAAAACCAAAACGGAATTAAGGCCTCCATAACACACAAAAGTACAACTATACTGCCGTGAAAATGGACGACACAACAGAGCACAACATACAACAGCGGAAATAAAAAGAATAAAACGAATAACGGAAAGGTACCAACATGTACCACAACCAAAATACAAGATAACCGCGGAAATGGTCTCGGAGACACATGAACTGGGATAGGCTGCTGGGCAATCCAGACGATCATCCTGAAAGGAGAAAAACAAGGCTAACGGGGTGAGTTCAAAGAACTCAGCGAATACAATCCAATATGCATAAGAAGCTATATTAGCAGTAAGTCACCGTCTATCACAATACTGAAGATAAATGCAGTAAAAAGAAATGCAGAACTGAACCATAAGTAATAAAGGAAGTACATACCTACTTGCGTCGATCCAAACCCAATAGCATGCATGTCAACCAAATGCAGCAACCAAGTGCAGCAAACACATCCAAATGCAGAGATGCAAAGCATGCTCATGATGCAACATGGGACACCCCTGACACCAGTCGGCCACCGTCGTGCATCACACGAAACCGAGTGGGTAGGGCTCTGACCAGGTCCTCCCTCCACTCAGACGGTCACTGTCGCACACCACGCGATACCGAACGAGCAGGGTCTCAGACCGGAACGTACCCCGCCCTAAGGAAAAGCACGCTCCCTCATCCCTAACTATCTCCAGACAGAATAGGGGACCTGCTGCAGCGCCGCGGGTACGCCACCGGAACTACACGATAGGTCATGTGGCAGGTCTGACAGCCCATCTCAACCACTAGGGGAGTCAAATGTCGCCTACATATGCCCCTACACGAGTAGCAAGTTCGACGGCCCATCTCACCCTCCAGGGAGTCAAAGGTCGTACCCTATGCTACGTGCAACAATGATGCATGTCACTATCCCATGGATCATCTACTATCTATCTCTACTGTCATTGGCATGATATGCAGTAGTCCAGATAATCGGTATGCACCATAACCTAAACCCTAGCGTAAGGTATAAGGTAAGTTGTACATACAACCAATCCATGCAGAAATACAGAGCAGCAAGTAGTAAGGCTAGCAAATACAACTACTGAAAGAAAGAGTACAGAAATAGAAGTATCGACATCCCTACTGCTATCTATATCTAACTATGCATAATAAAGGTACCGTCTCGATATAAGAAAGTCCGAGCGACGAGAACCCCCCGTCCAAAATAGTAGTCACGACGAATGGATCAAATCAATGCCCTGCATCAAAGAGTAAAAATTATAAATTAATATTCCAAACAAATTCCTAACCAAACATACCTCTAGGTTAATTAGGGTTAATTACACCTAATTAATCCCAATTAAACCCTAACTTCCTAGTCAATACACCATCTAGATTGATTAGGGTTAATTGAGAATAATTAATCCCAGTTAATCCATCAATTAATCCCTCAACTCATGATCAAATTCAAAAACAAAGGCAAAGTAAATATCCTGTGATCAAATACGAATTTGGCAGAGATCACATAATAACAAAACAGCTCCAAATGATCTGAAGAACTCGGAAGAAACAGAAACACCACCACAACTCACAATTCGGCAGAACACTACCGGAATCAAAAACATAGCATGCTAAGCATCAACCAACAGAAACTCAAACAATTCAGATCAACAATCCCTATCAAACCTCTGATATCCGAAACCAGCACAAGATCGGCACAGTAAAAGGAAACATGTACAAACAGGATCTAACCCCCCTATCCACCGTAGCATACCACCAAGACAGAGACAAGAATCGAATGAAGGGTAATCAACTAAAACAAACCTAATCGTATCAACCCAATTCACAACATCTGATATAATACCAAAGCCAATCAAGATCAAAACCCTAAACGAAAAACTGGAAATCTCTACTCCTACTGAGCACCATAAACACTCACAGCAAGAATCAACAGATCGCAATCCGACACATCCGAGATCGAAGAAAATCGAAAAGATGAATCAATAGTCCATTTCCACATAAAAATTCCAAGATCTAACAAGGTACAGAGACAGAATTCGAATTGATCAAAGCTCACAAAAATCAATCTGATCATCACAGAAAACTCGATCACAGACCCAATTCCTCACCTCAAATGAGTCCGGCGTCCCTTGCTCCGGCTCCGGTGATCACGACCACGCTCCCAGTACCCGATCCAACCCAAGCCGACCAAGAAAACCCTAGATCAATCAAATCCGTCTCAGGACCAAGATAGATTGCGAAATACCGAGAAGATCAAGGTTAGAATCCCGGGATCGAAGATTAGGGCAAATCCAACCGCTTACCTCCTCGACGATGCCGACGACAACGCGAACAGAGAGGAGGACGATCCAGTCCCCACGTCGTATGCCCGCGAAGTTTAAGGGAAAAAATGGTTCGCGATCGAACTCTACCACAAACACTAATATAAGGGATTGATGTTTTCCAACTAGACACCTCAGATTTTGTCAATCCCACCATAACCCTTTAATTCGGAAATTTTGCGATTTAACACTTATATTTTCCATATTCTCACTGGTAGATTGAAGTCATGAATGAAGAGATGAAGTCTATGGCGGACAACATATGAGAACTTGTCGAATTGTCTAAAGGAGTGAAATCTATTGATGATAAATGGGTATTTAAAATCAAATGAGATTCATTGGGTAATATCTCCCTCGCACCTACGGAAGATAACTCTCTGCGGCTAATTTGAGTTTTGATCTTCAGAATTCTTTCCACGACAATAGAACGAGAATGTCTTTGGATTCAGATGCGGATTTATAATTTTTTGGATTTTATGTTTCAGTTTTTGTTCTTTCAGCGACAATTGATGAATCATTTTCTTAATGATTCTATGATGTTCCCTATCCTAAATAGGGGATTGTAAAATTCCAATCAATACGGGCCTATACCGGTCAAGTTAGGTGCAATTGGATATCGTTCGTGCTTGCGAAATAAAAATAATACTCTTGCTATGAGTTCTGTAATGCCACATATAAATTAGTAGTGGAAAATAACAACATAAATAAAAATATGCCACAAAGCGAAATAGGCATTTAGGTGGTTCAACAACCATAGCTTATCATCCTATCAGTAAATCACCCCTAGAATTCATGTACCATCTTTCTTGCTCTACTTACATCGTCCATTTCTAGCCATCTCCCATCAAACTTTTTTATCCCTTGGAGGCATTGAGCTCTTAGCTCTCTCCATGTGTCATCCTTCACACCATGTAGTCTGTTTTCTAGATATAATTGTACTCTGATATGTATTTTTCATCCCAAGTATACCATGCAACCCTTCTCCGATTTGCACAAACACGAGCCATTGGCTAACCACGATCTTGGCTATGCCAAGTCTTTTCAATTTATGTGTCCTGAGTCCCTACACACTTAAACAATTATATCAAATTACAAAGTAAGATTTGAACTTTTTTCCAAACGTCAAAATCCATACTAAACCATTTGAGGCATGATTTCACAATATAAATTTCACAAACAAGTACAATGATGCGTTCTTGGATCCTATTGACTTGAACTATGACTTTTCCTCTTCCAATTTACGCTTAGATCCTATTGACTCAAACTATGACTTCCTCTTCTAATTTAGGCTAGTTTAGGACAACACT